>CM069443.1:46327975-46927975 GCA_035610835.1 Ophiura sarsii | reverse complement strand
GCATGAGTTAACTGTGCAAGTTATTATGCAAATAATAAAAATGGATGTAAATAATGGCCAGAAAAGAACTTATATTGTGGGCTTGCGTCAATCTACATGTATGAAACATGATGCAAATAGTGCACTTGACAAAGCAAGAGACCATTTACTGGTAACATTTGATCAACTATACTTCATTCATCTAACTCTGTAGTGTGATGTCAAAGTGTATTCCAATGATCGCACCCTATTACTGCATGTGTGATTGATTGTAATGCATTGACGTTATTACCCACAGAATCGAAGGCAAATCTGTATTGATTATAAGAATACACACCGACGTCACTGCACAGAGAACTTTAGATGAACAAAGTATACGGCTGCAGTAATTTGTTAGCACATACACTGGAAATATTGAGTGAGCGATGATTTAAATAGCACCAGTTTTATTTTGTCACCCTCTCAATTTAACATACCAATGGACATATGTAAGGCACATCCTCCTGGCCACATTTGGACACATGCGGGCGCACTCCGGTTAGCCCATGCATATGCTTGACAACTTACAAAATTCCGGGAAACAATCAGAGCGATAGGAGGATCTTACGTATTGCGCACCACGGATGTCCGTTTCTCTGTTTTTGGTGTGAGGTTGACCTCACATACTTTTATGAGAGGTCAACCTCATGTGACGTGCGCCCATCACACCAAACTCTTGAATTCACTTCATTATCATTGATCTTCTTGTGCATGCACCATTCATTTCGATCCTCACATATTATCTCAGATTGTCTTACTATACGGTACCCTTAATAGGTTAACCACCACAAAATAGTATATCATCACTGTTCTGTCAAAACCTAGTATCTCCATCTGGCCCTTCAGCATGTATAAAGTATACTTCCTATGTATATCATGGGCAGTCTACTCTTAACATGTCCAAGGGCAAAAACACATCTATCTAGACTTTGAAAAGTGCTCTTGCCATGATCATGTATAAAGCAACACTTCCTATGCATTACCATTGGCAGTTTTAAATCATACATGATGAAGGGCCTTAAAAACATGCCAAGGTTTTAACAGAACAGCAACGATATGTTGAACCTTACAATAGTAGCCCACCTCCACGCAGTGACATCAATTTATTGACATAACATTCATGCACAACAAGATATGTGACCCAACGCGAGTAAATGAGGTACAATGAGGGAAATATAATAATTGAGTTATTGATATCATGATAATATGTGAAACATTTTGGTACCAAAGTCAATGCCATATCACATTCCAAACCAAAGTTACACATGATCGAAAATCACTTTGTCTTAGAACATGAAATACAAATTGTCAAGTTATGGGCAATTAAAGTTATTTTGTTTTGTTAACAAATCAATCAAGTAAATAAAAATAAAATACCTCAAAATGTAGTTTAACTCTTTATTTTCATGAATTTGAGTCTTTGGTTAGATACAAGATGTATCAAAGATCAGAAATAAGACTTATTCTGAATTTGACTTATTTTGACCTTGTTCAACATTTGTGCTCTTAAATCAAATTAGCTACTGCCGCATTTCGCCTCATTTACTCATGTTTGGTTACATTATGTTCCCTCTTTGTATCTGTGTGCATTCTTCAACATTTTGATCAAAAAGATGTGTAGGATCAGCCCTGATATAAGTAAATAACCAAGTGATGTCACTGCCTCAAGAAGTAAAATACTACTACGAAATAAGACGTTTCAATTGAACAATTATGTCACGTCGCTTTCTGTCAAAACCTTGTATGTTTTTCTGGCCCTTTAGCACATATAAAGTGAAAACTGCCTAACAGTGATGGATAGGAAGTGTTGCTTTATACATGTTTGTGGGCTAGAGCACTTACAAGGTTTTAATAGATGTGTTTTGGCCCTTGAACATGTTTAGAGCAAACTTCCCAAAGGTTATACATAATAATTACTTATAATTATGCTGAAGGGCTGGATGGAGATACAAGGTTTTGACAAAACAGCGAAGATAAACATCACCATATTTACGTGCTCATTATTTTATGATGTTATTTTTGTGCATACCTTGGATAATATATAGTGTTTAATGGATATTTTTGTAAATCTTGTTATTATAATATTGTTCCATTCAGCCAGTTAGCTGTGATCACAATGAAGTACACCATGAAAATTAAATAATAACTATGGGGTTTGGCAGATCTGTGACCAGGATTTTTTCTGAGGGAAGTTTTTGTTAAAGTGGACCTTTTTTACCAAAATGTGCATCTTTTTGGCAAAAGTGGACCTTTTACCAAAATGTTGACCATTTTTCATCAGCCCTCCCTAGTCCCACAGTTTGGTAAATCAACAAAAATCTATGCAAAATGCTAAATAAAATATTTCACCACAGATTATTATACAGCAAAAATTGCATTCTACCAACTTGGTGTCATAACAAATTAACACTAAACGTTAGTGAAAGTGCTAAAAATGCACAAAAAGCTGAAAACTGAAATATGGGTAAAATTAAAATAGCTCAATGGGATAAAACAAAAGAATATGTTTGAGCAAGCAAAAGCAATCTAAAATTGGATGATCAGGTTTCTGGTCTAAAATAGCAAATACGTAGGCATATTTACACTACCTTACAATAACAGCCAATTACCTTACAATAACAGCCAATGGATTTAGAGCACCTACCTGTAAAAGATATATCAACAATTGCTCAAATAACTTGCAAGGGTTTACAATGCCCGTTTAACGTTCAATGTGAAAAATATAAGTAAGGCAGCAGGAAAAAAAAGTATTCTATTGACATGAAAACCTTACAAGTAGGATGAAGCTATCAGACACTTTGAGGGTATTTGTTTTTATTTATTTTATTTTTATTGAAAAGCTATAAAATTGTTGAAATCTTTTGAAAGCACATTTTTGAAACAAAATAAAATCTTCAAGAATGTTTGAAACAATAACAAATCTCATTTTGCAAACTCTGAACCAGTTACCTTCTTTTAACAGGAAGTTACTTGCACAAGGGGGAAATCAGATGTGTCCATGTTTTTGCGCAAAAAGGGGAACTATTTAGAAATTGTCCTTGAAATGGTGAAAAACTTACAGACAAAATGTCCGAGTTTTTGTGCGAAAAAGGGGGTCAAATTAGCAAAATTGTCCGCGAGACATCGTCAAATAGGGGGAGAATTTCAAGATCCTGGAACGATCATGTGTCACCCCTCTGAATACAAAGAGAGAAGAACACCGGGATGCTTATATACTTTTTGTCAGCAAATTGTAAATTTATTGGCCCCTTACTGAGAAATCCTGGTATGCCACTGACAAAAGCGTTGTACCTACCCACTAATGGAGTCGTCTGATTTGTTTCGCTTCCTCTGATTTCTACCACCTTGTTGCCTTTGATTTTGTCTTCTCTTCATTTATAGCTTGTTGTTGGCAATTGTGGAGAACAGTCTGAAACCTATAAAAGACAATATTCTATTCATGACTAAAATCATTAGACTCATCAACAAACTAGCCAAACAAAATTTACAAATAAAATAATCCTTAAGGCTAATGAAAGTGAATTGTTAGTTTCCCGTTACATTTTTTTGGGTCAGTGAGTAGGCGACTATTTAATTATTCATTATTCATTATTTTTAAAACATTCATTATTTTTATAATATGTGCCCAAATACGTGTAGCGTATAGAACCAAGAGTGTATAATTGTGAATAGGGGCATAAATATGTCCTTACTATATACAATAAATAAATGAATTCCAGACCATTTTGCATACAAAGTCTTGTTTATTTTAAAACTGTCTTCCTCTTAACGCTTTTCAGAAGATTTTTCATAACACACACATACCCACCACCCATCTTAACAAACTCAGAAGTTCAAATCATAATGATACGATTATGGCTTCGAAAAGTGCCTCGAAATCGCTAAAAATGAAAAAGATTGTCATATGGACGGGTTGGTATGTCGAGATTCGATTTACATGAAATTACATCGTATTTGTACTTATTTATTGATGAAATACGATATAATTGTAGTCAAACTTGGCTTATTTTTTCTAAACAAACAAATAATGAAATATTTACTAAATAATGAAATATTCACGCGGGGACCAAAATGTGAGTCGGTCGGGTAACGGGAAACTAACAATTCACTTTCATTAGCCTAAAGTATGCGACCAAAGTTTATGGCACATATCTGCAAAGTGTGTGAAGTAAAAGCCACCATTCCTTTAACGCGTACTGCGCAGTGGTTCAGTGCGTGTGGGCGGAGCTTGAGGAAAACTGCACACTCATCCATGCAATGCGTAGATCATGCATTACGCAAACGCTATGCAGTATTATAAATAACTAGACGGTCACCCGGGTTTGGCGGTTCTCGGGTTTGTAGCTACTTCCCTGGATGGATGGGGATTGTGGATGATTAATTACTGCACTTTTGCTGTTCCATTACACTTACAATCAACAGAACTTAAAAATTTGACCCCTAGATGACCTTTGACCCCGGACGACCCAAGAAAAGCAAAGGCGTTTTATTTTTAAACTATAAAGTTTACTATACAATACATTCAATGTAATTATTTATTAAAGCGGTTTGTGAAAATGGAGTTCCTTTAGTATACCCTACCACTGCATGTACTCAATGAAGACTTTTATTTTTAAAGAACGACGCATACACATACACAGTGAGGAATTAGAATGGTAGGGTATTCTAAAGCTTACCCACAACATGCATGGAGCATTCATTAAAAAGCTGTATCGCAATTTTGCAATCTTGAAAAACAAAAAAATGTGTGGTCGATTGGAAATGTTGTTGTTCTGTGGAACGTTACCGGATTTAATAATTAATGCATCGGTCAAGAATCAGTTGAGCACTTAACTGTAAGTTAAACAGCAATTCTGTATTTTAGGAATTTGACGGAATAAACCGTATACTTCATGAATTGACTGTACATACCGTCAATAGTTAAATTCATGAAGTGTACGGTTTATTCCATCAATCAATTTATCCACCTAAAATACAGGATTGCCAGTTAAACTTGGGGGGGGGGGGGGGGCCTGTGGGATCCGACTGTGACATGGCGTCACAAGCAGGCATAATTGGGGTTGATTTTAAAGACCACACTGCCTGGCACTGCCACTAGGGAGATCAACACAAATTCGCGATTCGCTATTCCTATCTGTTAGTGTGTGAAAATATCGGTTGGTAACTCACCATTTAAAAGTGTCTCCGAGAGTCAAATCAAGCACTGTAAAAAATCTTTGGTAAGACAAATAATGTATCTTCCAAGTCATGTATTTTTTTCCCGCAAAGAAACAACTTAAAGACCAAAATTAAATACATAAAATATGACACCAACGCGATCACTTTACTAGCGTAGCATGCGTAGTGGGCGGCGCCATTTTGAATTTTTCAATTTCTCGCGAGAGATCACGTTGTTTATTTGATGCTTTAGAAAGTAGTTCCAAGGCAATCTATTTCATGAATGACGTCATTTAAAAGGGAAAAAAATTATCTATCCGCTGATACCAAACACGATAGCATTCGTTACAGGGAAAAAAATTCTCACAAGCTTGAATTTAGAGGTCAAATTATGGTAAATTTTACTTGATTTTCTTTGTCAAAATAGATCAATTTAAGGTATAAGGAGGCTATGAAACCCATATGAAACCGTTATTAAATGAAAATATGTAGTTTTCTGAACAAGTTACATGTGTTTATTTTGAGCTGGAGCATAGAGCATAAGTCGCGCAATGGGGATTTCCCGAAGTTGATGCATTGGTTGGTGCTTTAGAATGATCGTGTTGAAGTCATAATTTATGTATTTTAAGTCGTTTCTTTGCAAAAAACAACAACATGGCTTTGAAGATACATTATTTGTCTTACCAAAGATGTTTTACTTGATTGATTTGACTCTCGGAAATATTTTTAAATGGCGAGTTAACAAGCAATATTTTCACACACTAATAGGTGAATCACGAATTGTCTTGACCTCTGTAATTCGAAAATCGGCAGACAGCGACGTGTGTTCAATAAATCTTTAAAAAATCATAACTTTGCCAAATAATGGGGTATGGACATGATTTTACCACCATTGGCTTTCTTTTGAAGAAAGCTTTCCATTGATACCAAATGTGTTGGGGTTTAATGTAGAAATCAAAAATCAGTTGACCTCCCTACTGCCACTGGCACTGAAGTTGTGGATTTCATAACGCAACAAAGCATCAAAAAGCAAGACTAACTTAACCAATTGCGCACACCATATCATCTCGTCTGGCTTCCGAAGGAGGCGTTGAATACAATTCAGATTCAGATTCAGAGATACCAATACCCCCGGCCAAAATCATGAAATGCACTAAAGTACACCAAGCATAATATGGTGCAAAATTCTGCAACTAGCTGATCCAAAATCAGATATTTACAATTTTAAAAACTGAAGGATTGTGTTTCCGAACAACAGCAACAGCTTGATTATATACTTGCGCATTCCTTACCTCGTTGGTTAAATGCAGGTTAAATGCAGGTTAAATGAAGTACAATCCTAATAGTAATTCAAATAAAAGGCATACGAAATCAATCATAAAACCGGGCATAAAACATCACAACAGCGCAGTGTCTAAAAATAGACATGACCTTACTAAATGATTGGACATCTTTCTAGAATAAAATGTTATGATTTCAATACATAATGTTATAATGTGACCTAATTTAGGTGTAGCCAACTTGGTCTCATTCCAAAACATGTACGTTACAGTTAAATGAATTACACTACAATTTCTATAAAATGTAATACATATTTATCCATTATTATGTTTCTAATTCCTAAAATAAAAACGCTTTGGTTGTTGTTGATCATTCACGAGATTCCCCATGTATCGCGAGAATTGCCTGTTTTGGGGAAATTCCCCAACCAAAATCAACGACCAAACCAGGGTTTGTGGACGCAACACCACCGTTCCCTTCAAATCCAGGGGCCAAAAGACACAAGCTGATTTGGCCGATGTGAATATACAATGTGTAGATGCCTTTTTATTCGTGATTAACAGTCTATGGCACTGGCAATACTGTGTAGCACAAAACCACTGACAATTTTCTTGATTTTAACACCATAGAAAGAATATGCATGCTCAAGTATAGATATTTTTTAAACCAATGTCTAAAGCAGTTATTTCTTAATCAGTAGGGATAACTCTGATCTGTTCTGTTACCTTCGGGTTTCAGTACATTTCAATAGGGTATGATGAATGGGTGTTATGATCTCTCGTGAGTTACGTACACCTGGGCTGTGGATACACTGACCTGGTCCATGGTTCACTTCTGACCCTGAATTGAAACCAATAGTTGTAAAGAAACCAATAGTTGTAAACCAATCAAGAAAAAGAGTCCCGAATTTCCAAAAATTTGATGGGATTTCCATGAAATCCTCAGACTTGCTATACCTGTGCTACTTTTGGTTGATTAGCCACATTTATGAAGGTCCAAAGCATGGCAAGGATATAATGCATATCAGACTCTATAATCAGCAACTATGGTCTATATAATTATAATATCGAGGGCGCTCATTATGTGTTCTGAAAAAGCAAAATGGCCCAGAGAGTGATTGTCAACTATTAGATTAATAGTTTTAACTGTTTAATATTAGTACATGGCACCAAACATGAATGAAAAAAGCATACTACAGGTGCGAGAACCTTTTGTTTGTTAGGCTAATATAATAATAAAAGTTCCAGTTTCCCATTTCCCGACCGACACAACTTTTCAGTTTTACCAAAACTTTCATTATTTTGTGCAAAAACTACATTTTCTGACAAACTTGAATAAAAAAAATTGGAATAAATTTTTTGGAATAAAACTTTTGGAGGCTCGAAATACCAGACATATCTTCCTGTTGATTTTAAGGGATTTTAATGGCAGTGGTGTCATGGTATATGGTTAATAATGAAATTGTTTGCATTACCTACTCAGATTTCAGATGTAATTGACACATTTGTTAGCATTTTCAATAACACATCTACAAATGCTTCCTTAATTGTTTTTCAAAGTGTTAAAGTGTTAATTAAGGTGCAATATACACTCGGCAAAAGAAGTTCTTGGACACTTAAATTAAATTAATATTTAATAGAATATATATAATTATATATGATTATATATATATAATTGTATATCAAAATAAGCAGAAAGTAATCCTCTAACAGCTTAACATGGAATTTAGACATGATCACTCATGCATGGCAGATCCCATTCACTTGACAATGGCAAGAAGATTGCAAAAAATTGGATAATCCCTCCATTCAAATGACTGTAAATGCTCATTTCTTGCAATTTCCTTTTACGCACCTTACCATTGCTTAATGAATGTGCTCAGCCATGCATGAATGCGTACATCTTAATTTCATACAGACATGATAGAGAATTATTGTCTGCTTATTTTGACATGCAATTGTTTAATTTATATTAAATATTTATGTGAAATATTTGAACTTCAATGAGTGTCCAGGAACTTCTTTTGACGAGTGTATATGAATCAATAGGTAGTTAGTAGTTAACACCCCTTACAGATGCAATAATGAAATTGAGTGAAAAAATGAATAATGAATGATGAAATAGACCCACTTTTTTAAAAATATGAAACAGAAAACTTGGTATCATATTTTATTAGCCTTACGGGCACGCATGATTTATGAATGAGATGCATTCTCCCTATTGACTTTTCTGATCTAAGCCTGTTTAAGTTTTAGTACATTTGATCAATCTTAATCAGGTCGGATATCAAAAATGCTCTGAAGATGATTTGAAAGATTGCAGGTTATTGTGCAATAATTAAAGCCTGGGTAAATTTGTATTAACAACAGGACAGGGGGGTATCCAGGTGTGTATCCAAGGGGGGGGGGGGGGGGTAAAAAACTTTTTTTGACAAGATCTTTTTGGAATCATAGTTCTTGAGCACCAGAGCTTGCCAGGGCCAGCCCACTATTACACTGTAAGCACCACAAAAACGAGTAAAGAGATAAGATGCATTACGAAAAAGGGTCTAAAATTGACAATTTAAAGAAAAAAGGTACTTTTTCAAAATCTTGTTGATCTTTTAGTAGTTTAGGGGGTCAATTTGGGAAGAAAACACGCAAACCTCATTTTATTGTGAGGAAATACAAATTTAGGGGGTGTCTGGAAAATTGGCAAAACTAGATACATGCCCAAGTCCCATTGCCTATGTCCTCAAGTATATTATTTTCCCAATGCACTTTATTCTATCATATACAGTGTGTCCCTAAAAAAAGGTGCACATGTACCACATAATTTTCCTCATTGATTACTCAGTATTTGTCTTTAATAATCATAATTAAATATTCTTTATCAATCTAAAAATATGTTTGATCGACAATAAGCTTTCAAAATCAGGTTTGTGCCACTTTTATAGACAAAGATGTTTTTTGGGACATCTTTAAACATTTCTTATTTGGATTTGCTGTTTGTTCGAGCTTCAAGATAACTAATAACCTTTCATATGGCAGATCGTTTAGTGGAATTTGCGCTAGTCTATCCAAAGATATGCTTGTTTGAGCATGAGCAAACAAAATCAAGGTGGTGCCAGGTTTTTTACATCATCCATGTGTAAGATTGCTGTTATGTTGAACGCTTTGAAGCATTTCTTCATAAAAATAGCACAAATTTGACTTATTTGTGATACATTTTATTCAAGCATATTTTAAGATAGAATAAGGCAAATAATATAATTAAATGAGCGAAATGACACTTTCCACATGCATCTTTTCCCCTAAAATTGGCACAATCAGTTTATAAAGTGCTCATGATGATCAAGCATAACCGAAAAAGTTGGGAGAATCCATAGATTCTCACCAAATCCTTTGCAAAAATATAAATGCCTTTGTTGAACTTCTGACCCTGAACTTAATTATAGATAGACCCAGAAAACTGACTTTCTTCTGGGTTTTTTTTCTTGAGTCTTTTTTCTTCTTCTCTTAAATCAAATGAACTCAACAAGACAAATCCAAACACACAAATATATTCAATAGTAGTGCATTTCTTTGCATTTATTTCACTGTACAACATTTTGTATATTTGGCAATGACACACACCCAAAAGTGAAAAGTATACAATTGACAATCTGTCAAAAAAAAATCTTAAAGATAAAGATTAAATGGATTTCACCATTCATTCAATCCTGAAGTTATGCATTCTCGGTGGAACGCAGTTATTCATTCATATTAACATTTTCTTTGAAAATGTTTTCAAAAATAATATTGAAGAAAATGGTTGGGCCATTAGACCATTAGAACACCCTGCAACTCATTGGGGGGCCCAACATTATGTTGTTTGATTGTCCACCATTTCCAGCCACTCATAAAAGAAAACAATACTCTAATTTTCCATATGCCAGAACATCAGGTTTCTTTCCTTTTTGACATTTTGAAAATTAAACAAACAAACATTTCAGAACATATTATAAATCAGTGAAATTAGAGAGCCATTCTTACTAAGACCAGGGATGTAGCTACACTGGTCGGCAGCTGCCGGTAGCGACCGGCACTAAGGCTAAACAACAGGCACTCACAGCAATTTTTAGGCAAATTAACCAGCTCTAAGACTCAAAAATTGAGTAAATGTACATCAGGAAAACGATGAGAACATTTTTATTTTTTAGGCTTATAGACTCGAGTTCTGTAAAAACACATGAACGTGACTGCAGTTGATTAATGAAACTCAATGTTTGAAAATTAAAATTAAAAAGTTGACTATATCCCCAGTAAGTGAGGAGGGAGGGGCTACAAAAAATCAATTTGTAAGTGGTCCAATACTAACCTTTTTGTGTAGTTATTACTCAAGATAACAATTTGCCTGGCCGCTTTTAATAAGGGAGGAGTGGAGGACGACCAAAAAAAAAAAAAAAAAAACAATATTTGCTAACAAATACTTGACATTTAAAATGTTTTTGGGTTTTTTTAAACACCGTAAAATAATAGTTTATGCCATGCTGTTTACTCTTGAAGTATGCATTCGATCAAATAGATGGAATGTGATTCATATATCTCAAAGGATTAAATATTTAGTTGTACTATGTATTCATTATTACGACAATATGCATACACATATTGATGTAATGCATTTATTATTCATTAACCCACCATCAAACCTCCTACATAGAATTTGATATAACTTTGTTTGATGAACAAATGCTAAAAATTATAGTTTAATTAAAAGGCCATAGTCATTAATAAAACCTCTGATTTAAAATTATAAATAGTTAACAATAGTTGATATTTAATATCAATAAAAACAATCATAATAAAACTCAAATTTTACATGGGAACCTCAACCTGTTTACTGGGATTAAAATCTTTGATAAGGCCAAACAAAAAGAAAAGTTTGTCTCAAAGCTTGCGAAGGCTTCAAAATCGGGCGACGCGCGCTGTTTTTTGTCTTCCATATTTTTTTTTTTATATTTTTTTTTATTTGTGTGGCAATTTTTACTCTTACTATTTGCAACCGTTGACACTTTCTGATATTTGTTTTTTCTATTTGAAATAAATATTGTGATGTAGTTGTGTATAAGAACAATTGTGCAGCGTTTTTTGAAGACCTGAGTCATGTAAAAGTTTGAGAAAAGAAAAATCTGCCGATATTTTTAATAAAAACTCGAAATAAAAATTTGTAGGGAAAAAAAAAATTGATTTGACAATTTTCTGCATTTCAGACGCGGTATTTTGGCATTTCAAAACCAATGCGCGCGCAAGCTTTGAGACGAACCATTTATTTTGTTTGGCCTAATGTACACAAAATTTACAATAAATGTTTACAAACAAAATCACATTTGGCATTAATAAAAGAAATACCCAGAGCTCCTGACTTCTTAATTTAAAATCAAGACAAGTAAATAAACGTTTTACTTTTGATACGAGTACAAGGCACAAATTAAAATTACTCATAAATCAAACTAAAATGGAAGACAATAAGGATGCTACATTTTCCCATTAAGAAAGGCATATAAATAATCGAATGATACAAATTAAAATAGTCTTCTTCAACTGAAAGACAATTCCAATGTGAAAAATAAAATATTCTAAAAAAAGGTTTGACATTTTCTTATTTCTTCCTCTGCTTTCAAAATTCATTGGCTTTACACTTCTCTGTGTATTATAAAAAAAAAAATCAAAGTGAAAATAAATGGAAATTTTGTTGCTATAGTCATCTAGCATGAGAGAGTTTTGTAACCGCAGTGCGTCCTTTACTTATTGCAGCACATAAACGTGCACCCCTACTTGAGGGGCTGGCGTACACACACACAACGATACATACGTGTGCGTTAATGTTGCGGCCTTTAAAGTCACTATCCATTAAAATGAGAAATATAGTATAGCAGGTAATTTTCACGCTTCTGATTTTGATGAGATCTATTCTTGCGATTGATTTGCCTTAGACAAATTGTCAAGAAAATCTAAAGGGATTCTTAGCTTTTCAATTTTTCTGGTCAAATTAAACCGCAAGAATCTATTTTGATGGTCATAATAGGTGTCAAATTTCTACCCCTTGGTCTAATTCAACCCAGTTATTTGTTGCATTTTGTTTGCATAATACTATGAGGTTTATTCGACTATAACAAAGCACCACATTAAATACTGCATCCTTTCACAATAAATGCCATTGCGTCATTCATTATAATAGAAAATAAAGACTTTAGATCACAGTCAACTCACCAACCTCATTCATGAAGAAACTTGACCAATTTGCAGAAATTCCCGTTAGAAAAATTGAATAAATATGGAATGTAATGTATAAAAAGCAAACACATCTCTGGTAATTAGCATGAATACACAGTTTCATTTATGATATTCTCATCAATAAATTACAAAAATGGAGTTAATTGCAGACCATACTTCAATTACAAAATGTGGAAATATATAGCCCTAATATAGGTCAATAGCATGTTTTCACAATTTCCAAATAATTGCGAGTAGAATTCAAGATAATCAATAATCTTTGTTTTTTATCCAACGATCAGGGATCGGATATAAAAATAAAAACCTACCAAATCTTCACCTAGCAAATTAGACTTATTTTTTAAATGGCACACAAAATTGACCAAAAGAAATAACTGAACTAACAAACAGGGGCTTGTGTACATAACCTAGGGTGCATGTACATTTGTTGCGCGATCCAAGTGGCGTGTACAAATGTCCTATTCTATTTCATTACATCATGAGTGTCTGTTACAAAAAAAATTGAGATATATTATACTATTTATTATTATTAGTCACCAACGTTCTAAAACAAATTATTATATGTCGTGAGAAACCACCATATTATGTCACAAGTACAAAAATAATTTTAAGACTGGCCATTATAATTACAAAATAATAACTTAAATTATTCAGTCATGCGCATTACTTTTCAAGACTGAATGCAATCATAACCTTTTTATGGGGGATGATGGTGCAATTTGCGTGTGACATTAACAAAAACTTGTATTGCAATATTTGCATCAGGCTGTAAGAAATTAAATATCGCAAAAGACATATTTTTGGTGCAAATTATGATGCTATACTTGAAATGTTGACTCCTGTGTAACAATACACAATGCACACACTGTTCAGGTTCAATACAGCCAGCACATACCACAGCAGAGTGCCTTAAGGCGATGGGAAAAAAGGGTCTATGGGCAAACTGACCTCTCAGGTAGGGTCGGTCGTTTAAGCGTTTCCCCAAAAATTGTAAGTTTCAACAATTTTTGACATTTAAAAAACACACTTGTAAATGATTTTGTTTAAAACAATTTAAATGGGTTGATTGAGCCCGTAGAAGGTTTTTCCCATCGCCTTGGTTATATTAATTATTTACTTTAATTTCTCTAGCTTTGGCTGAAAGGTGGCAGACAAAGAGCGAGTTTCCTGGACACGGGCTGAAGCTGACCTATGGCACCACCGATTCCAGTGAGCACATACGGCGTGGGGGATCCAACTGCAAGACCGTTGAGGGCTGATTTGGGTGGCACGTTGCTGCCGAACGGAAGAGTGGTCGGTGTGCGGTAAAAGTTTATATCGTTTGCACTCATGCTCTGCTCTACGGTCGTTGGCGTAATGAGACCAGCTGGGATTCTCGTGCATGGAGATACGTGGCTGGTTGTGGTCATGGTTGAAGACATTGTGCCGGGAAGAGCTGTTTGTGCTGACACTGACCCGACTGTGTGTGGGGGCAGGATAGACGATATGGGCATGAACTGTCCGGCAGAAGGGCTGTGGGTTATGGTGGACATTGAAGTACTGGTCATGAAGGTCACCCGCGGATGGGAGGTTACTGGCGTAATGGGCAGAGTTACCGCTAGCCTCATAGGGACTGTGGCAGCTGAAGTTAATGGAGTTTGTATAAATGTTTGTGGTAATCTTGTTGTCATCATGTTAGGCGATGAATACGTCATCGACACGGGAAGGTTGGTGCTACAGGGAACCGGCTGCATACTCCGCACTAGTAACACACTCGGTGATGCACTCTTGCTACGACTTTGCACCGACCCCTGGGAATCTGTGCCGAAAATGTGGTCTAATTCACCGATGCTTCCTACGGAGCTGCATCGATTGGGATGTTGTACAACCCCTTGAACGAAACCTTGACCAATGTTTTGACTGGCTTGAAAATTACTCTCTGTCAGTGACGATGACAATGACATCGATGAATCGCCTGATGTGGAATCAGTGGGAGAAGATGCAGGTGAAACAGTAGTCAGAGAAGACAAACTACCGTGACTAGTGTTTGGACTCTCCCTCACAATATTAATGGAAGCACTATGATCCATTTGGCTCTTGAGTGCAGCAGGGCTCACCGGTCTAGTACTGACAAAAATGTGTTCTCCGCTCACAGGAGAATCACCTGCTTTACGTACAATGTTCTGGCCAGCTGATTCATTCGTCGAGTCCAGATTTTCTTTACACAAGAGGATTTGGACAAAGTCTTTCGTCATGCTGACAGTTTTGGTCGGATTACGTATTAGCGGTAAATTTGGCGATCTGGATTCTGTCGATTGGGAGTTGTTACCTGTCAGCTGCTGGGATGTTACTTTGGTAAGCTGTTCCTGTAATATATATGAAAACAAATAAAGGGAATTATATATATCAGTCACATAGGATTTACCAGAAACACAAGATGTCTGTGAAAGCTGAGTTTCCTACCCACAATTTGGGTGTATCCTTGCTGTAAGATATCCATGAATTGACTAGTGTTAAGAGTAAGACCATATTACTGAATAAAGTTGTATAATCCTTTAAACCTTTCACAACATTTTGCACTATGCTAATTTCATGCATTCTTACACTAAGGATAAAGTGCAACTTGTTTGTATTGCATTATTGCTTTGTTTATTGCAGTGTTCCCTTGTATCTGTGAAGGAACAGAACAAAAAATTGGCCCAACATTTTGAAAACAAAGTGTGTGTATATGTCGTGCTGCCAAGGATGCATTTGAATGGTTTTAAGCACAAAGAATGTGACAGGGATCCCCTCACTGTAATCTATTAAATGCTGCCATGCACTGAACTGAAAGATTCAACTTGCAAATGGCTGAATAATTCTAGCAGCTTACATATACACAACTTTTTCCGGGTTTCTTTGGAGCAAGTCATCATACGACCTACATAATGACTAGGATGAGATGTTGTAACATATGTTAAGAAAAGCTACAATGATATAGCAGAGCTATCAACACTACAATCTTACTATCAGGAAGATTTGGCACAGGAATCAGGAAGAGTTTAAAATTATAAAGAATTGTATGGGCAATCAATTACAGAAATCAGGAAGATTGATAAATGTAATCATTTTAACAAGGGAATATCAATCCATTTTCAGGAAGTCTTATGCAGAATCACCAAGCACCAAGAAAGGAGAGGGAGGTTTTTAACAGTGCAAGGAAGTTGGACGACTGTCCGTACGAGATCATCAAACCAAGAAAAAGAAAATATTAAACATAAAAATACATTAAATAAACCGTCCAAAAATATATCCATACCTGATTCTGTTCTAGATGTGTCTTCACCGACACAAAAGCAGATGCCTTCTGGTTCAGCGTGGTTGCAACAGAACATGATGGCAGCAACCTCAAGCTGACAGTTTCCTGAAGCATCGCAAGATCTGGTGGCAAATCATCAGACAGCTGAGCATTTATTTTGTTGTTGTTGACCAACTCGGACATGACCTGCTCCGTGAGATTCTTAGTCTTCACTCTCTGTAAAGTAATGTGGGTCTTCTGTCCTGAAGGATCGTTGCACTTCTGCACACCAGCTGCCAGATGTTGGAGTTCAGTCTTTGTTCTCTTCACGACCGGCTGGTACTCGTACTCTTCTTTCACGGGTTGCTTGATCGTGCGCTTGCTTCTGCGCATGTTCCCAGAGTCTTGCACAGCACAGTCGGAGCTATCTGACTGATGTTTATCGGCGTCCATGTCGAGAACTTTCCGAGCTGACTGCAATTGGTCCAATAGCTCATCTTGATAGGAATGGTCTGTTGCAGACGACGTTGATGACATCATCTGCTGTTGCTGTGCCGCTTCCTGCTCCTTCTGAAGGATTTCTTGTTCAATGTTGCAGGCGGCGAATAAATTTGACATACATTCGGGATATTTGGTGCGAAGACTGTCAAACTCACGCTTGAATTTGTCACCTAAAAAGGAAGAACAACAAAATAAAAAGACTTTATTTATATTGCAATAATTAAATGCTATGTTGGAATTTTTGTCTTTCATGGTGAACCTGAGAACATTCGCGTTGACATTGTCAAGCTGCACTTTCTAGGCAACAGTTATTTACAGTAGGTAAAGCAGCCGCGCGCATGGAATGGAAATAATGTGCGTCTTAGAATTTTGTTGTAAAGGAGAACATAGGTTTTTGAGGCTGAGATAAAAGCCACACATTGCTTTACAAACGACTCTGAAAAGGTATTATACAAATTCTACAGTATGACATAGTCCAATAGTAACCTACATGCTGCAATGTGAATCCTAAATGTGTTCACGTAGCATGCACTTACAAGTAACGCGACATTTCCATAGCTTATGTCACACATTGTGAAATATCATAGGTTGTTCAAAATAAACTTTCTGCTTCAATCAAAGATATTGTTTTTTTCAGGCTGTTAGTTTCTTTATAAATCAGGGTGTTCATAAAATTTAATTAATGGTCTTATTTGAGAATGTTCTAAACATTCATGAAAATATGGGTAACCGATCCTAAGATGTCTGGAAAATATCCCAAAGCTTCAAAATCTCAATATTTATTGTCAAAAGAAAGATTTCTTGACACTATTCTCCTCATTGTGAACAATTCTTTCACACTTACTCAAATCTTGGGATACTGCCATCTGGCATTCCATCTTAACAGGACTACTGGGAGCTGAAGAGCACGATCGCTTGTCGCTCTGCGTTACCTTTCTCATGATGTTGAAGGATGAGTGACGTGCAAAGACCGACTGCCTCTTGCTGCGCATCTTGGGTCTGATATATGCAGGATTGGCAGCACCACTGGATGATGCAGTGCCTGAGACTGTTGGTAAAAATGGAATGATGCCTCATAAGTTACTGCAACATTTACAGGCAGAATGGCTGTTTTGGTTTCGGTTAAACTTGGGGTCCTAATTGAAACTAAAAAGTGAATCATTTTAAAAAGGCACAGGGAATTACTTATTATTATATGAGGGAAGTGACAACACTTCGGTCATCAAACTATGTGCAGTGATGTCAGAACATATTCAAAATAATGAATGCAGCATTTAAGGAAGTGCCTGGATTGGTCTTAGATTGCATAATAATAATGTCGATTTATAACATCCATTCCATCCTACAGGACGCTCCAGGGGTGATTGCCATTATCATTACGCTGTCATTAGAAAAACCATCACAATCATTTCACTCTATCTATGTGGCCGCTTACTGGCTAGATGCACAACCATCCATATTAGCACTTGGAGTGTAATATGAGACTAAGTATCTTGACCAAGGACACAAACAAGTTGGTCACGGCGGGCTAGAACTCACAACCTCATATCCTTTTCCTCAAGTCCCATGTCCCTTTGAATTGGATCTAACCCATGAATATGCATAGAAATGGAAACAATATGCAAGCATGAGAATGAACATTAGGCACACAAAAAATGTCCTATACACAGACCGTCGCCCAACTCACGCTGGTTTTCGGCGAGCATGTGTAATTTTATTCAGCAGAAAAACAACCGGGTTACGTGAGTGAAACAAACATGACAAATGCGACAGTTGAGTCACACGTTGTGATTAAATGACAATTTTTTGTGTTTATACTGCAATTAAACGTAAACAGAACATGTTTTGCTATTTCTTAACCAAAATTTGACTTTGAAAAAAATTAATTAAATAAAAATAGCGACCCTAGATTTCTGAAAATGTGGGTGGGTCGGATAGGGCAAATCAACTATTGAAAACAACTGGGGAAAAGTGCATTCAATTGGGCTAAAATATGGACAAAAAACCTGAACATTCTCGTGTCTGAATATGTTCAGAACCACTAATATCATATATTCTGGGAGAGGGTCTCACTCTCCCTTTCCCATCATAACCTATTGTATGTGTGAGCTTTAGAGTACTATCGATACACCCAAGACAACATTGGATATTGTTAGACTACTTACCGAGTGGTGGAGGAAAATGAGAATGTCTGATGACTGGTTTGCAGTCCAAATCAAACTGACCTAAAGGAACAGAATCAAATTAGATGCAAGGTGTTACAAAATACATCATTTTATGTGGTATTGTATGACCAGTCTAATTTACCCAATGCGGGGGGGGGGGGGGGGGGGGGGGGGGGGGGAACAAGACCTGTTGTACGGGCCCGACAGACCCATTTATTTAGAAAACAATTAACTGTTTTAATGAATACAGGGTTTTTCCCTGTCGCCTAAGCCATGTAATATTCCACTTGTCCATTCAAGTATCTGATTCCAGTGTTCCATACTATACTTTGTTCAGTACCGAATAAAAGGCGAACGCTGTGAGGTTCATATTTATACACAAAAGGAATCCGTAACCTTATAAAAATTACTTTTTCTGCTTTTTCAAAAAAGCATTGCAAATAAATGGCTACAGAAATGCTGAGACTTCTCAGCAACTCAGGATTTATTAAACTGCTCAAAAAAGTTTAAAAATTTGTATTCAATTGCCATTTCTTTGAAGATTTTGTGATATATTCATATTGTGAATCATATCAATGTAAAGCTGATGTGTTTTTCTTTCTAACGATACCTCATTTGTAGCAATCACTTGTTTCAGTGCTTAGCCATATGCTTGAGAATGTGGGGAAGTCGCATACAAAATGTGCCAAATTCCCCCCTATTTTGCGCTCAAAAGACTATCTTTGTCGTCTGTTCAATGAAGTGTTACATTGACCACTACAGTGTAGAGTGACGCTCTATTGACTTTTGAGCACATTCAGATTGAGACCTCTCCATGTTCTCAAGCATGTGGCAGAGCACTGGAATAATGTATTGCTACACATTGGGTATCATTGTAAAGATGAACACATCAGCTTTTCATTGATATGCAACACAGTATAGAAATATCCCGAGATATTTGAACATTTTGTGATTGAAAAAAAAAATTCTAAACTTTTTTGAGCAGTTTATGTCCTCTCAAAACCTATCTTTTTTTGTTTATAACAATCACTTGGATATAGCTCAAAAAACTATGCACTACATACACACTGCACTCCATTTTCAACCGAAATCGAATATTCAGATTCCATTGGCTTCACTTACTCAGATCCATATCGGAGATGTTTGGGTTGGGTCCTATCCACCTGAAAGCCGGCTTCCGTCCTCTCCTCTCGTGGATGTGTACCTTCTTGATCATGCAGAGACTGGTCAGGATGTTGGCTATGTCATATAATCGTCTTACTTTGGCTGCAGAAGTTTAGAACAATATGGGTAAAATTGTCAATTTTCTTATTCCCATAGTAACAGGGTACGATTTACCCAGTGTCTCGTCGCAAAATGCTCTACACTTTGCAGAATTTGCAATACAATTTTAAAAAGTGTATAGCAGTTTTAAAGTATGCATTTCAATGTAACATTTTGTCATTTTAACAAGCGGTTGGAATTTGACAACAATTTGCTACGCAAATGTGTTCACTAAAATCGATCACGTGTTCACTAAAATCGATCACTGATAAGTAATCTATTGTCTGTTCGAAATTATTATTTAGAACAAGTATGGATAAAGTTGGCCTTTTTTGAAAACTAAACAGTTCTCATCAAATAAAAAATCTAGGATGCACTGAGACTTCAATATACTTGTTCTTTAAAGTGTTTGCAAAGAAAATCAAACCAATGGTCGGTCTGTGCTCTTTTCATTCATTTGTTATGTAACCAGGGTATCAAATGTTTCACATCCTTCCTGAAAAGACTAGAAAGTATACCAATTTAAAAACTATGGTGACCTCATTCCTTTCAATAATATTGTATGATACTTACTTTTGAATTTAGAGTTCTCTATTATTTCATAGTTAAGATCTCCTATGAGCACACGGGCAGCAATGTCCAATGTTACCAGTTGATTCTATAAAGAATGACAAATTATAAAATGACATTTAATAAGACATGGGTTTTTCTCCAACATTGATGTAATACTTCCTATGGACACACATCATGGGATATGTGATAAGCCAATACTAGTCTGATGTGTTTCAGATGAATTAAGTTTTGGCAGGTAATGCAATCTATTTTTCTATTAAACAAAAATGCGCAAGAATCAAGCATTTTAGTGAAATGCGCGCGCGCACTACTGAAACTTGTTTTTGTTTTTTTGGCCTAATGGAAGACCACATACCGAAATGTAGCTAAGAATATGGCCAAAACATGATGATATGAATATGCAATATCACGGTTACATTTCAATTCACAAGAATATGTTATCTAAAATCACCATAATCTGACAATGCTGAGATGTAAAGTCCTGACAGTGACATGAAGTCTATATCGCATGTTGGAGTAAGTGGTAAGGCATTATGAATCCAAGTATAAAGCAATGAAAAAAGAAATTCTTTCATTTATTCTTTTTCCAAAATTTTCAATTTTAATTGGAGGGGAGGGAGGAGAAGGACAGCTTTGATTATAATGAACCATCAGTTGTGCCATTGATTCGGCCAAGACATAAGACAGACAGACCTCTCCAAGAACTGAATAGTGATAGTTTCTTTGAATACTTTGAATCACAATTTCTATAGTGGAGGGGTTATTTTACGGTAGAATACCTAATCATAAAATTTCAATATTCCATTACAATAATAATGGTGAAACTAAAAACATGAGTAAAATCTTCGCTATTTCTTGGATTTGTCCATTCGCGTAATCATTTCACACACAACACTCACCTTTGACACCAGGAACAGCATGATGAATTTCTGGCTCATTACCCCTAGCGATTTGTCCTTTCTCGCATCTGAAATGTTGGAAAAACAATGAGCAATAATAGTCATAATGGCCTCAAAAGTTACCTCACCAACTGATTTGTATTATTATTTTTTTATTAGTTTAGGTGTTTTTGGGTGGGTTTTTTCTGCTGAAATGAAAGCAAAGTAATAAAAAATTAATCTTATGGAAACCAAATATGCATTTGTGTCCAATTTACTGATTTGATTGTCTAATTATCATTCATGTAGCATATGAAGCTTAAGTAATACCCTATTTAACTCTTCTTTTTTCTTTTCTTTTTCATCCCAGTTTTTAAAAAGCCAAAATATCCTATATCCATTTTTTTTTAATACCAGTGAAAAAGATGAAACTACAATCTAATTTTGAGTACTGTAAGTGGTAACATCATTTTTCCTTGGTAACTAAAATGGGCATAAGCCCTTGATATTAAATAAACTACTCACTAGGATCTTCCTCGAGTAGGCGTCTGACGCCGCCCACACCACCCTCTGACTGGCTCTGTCCTGCAGTATTGGTGAAGTCCTTCAATGGCTGCTTCTTTGAACGACCACTGCCCATCTCCTGGAAGTCCCGATCTAGCTGCAGTCTCTTGAGGTGTTCTGTCTGGCTGCCATAGTCGTTTCTCTGACCAAGACACTGGGGTGCAGGAAAGATAGGTTTATAACTTATAAATTCTTTTGTTTGAAGATAATTTTGACAACAACAAAAAAATTACAGTAAAAATACAGGTATGAGTAATAAACATCAATGTAACAAAACCTGAAGTATTTTGGATGAGCCAGGGGCCTGGACACAAAATTAGTGCTAATTAGTGCTGATTAGTGCTAATCACATGCCTGAAATTCTCTGACCAAGACACTGGGGTGCAGGAAAGATAGGTTTATAACTTATAAATTCTTTTGTTTGAAGATAATTTTGACAACAACAAAAAAATTACAGTAAAAATACAGGTATGAGTAATAAACATCAAAGCATGTAGCAAAACCTGAAATATTTTGGATGAGCCAGGGGCCTGGACACAAAATTAGTGCTAATTAGTGCTGATTAGTGCTAATCACATGCCTGAAATGGGCCTTTTTTTTGCCATTGTTGCTACTATATCATACCTTTAGTTAAGCCCCGGAAAAAAGGCCAAAACCGAGAGGCTAATTTACTTATGCGAGATTGTACCGCGATCAAAAGCTGTCACTCATTCTCATGCAATAACAAAAAGGTCATGAACGAAAAATCATCCCTAAATATTGCTCCTTGAATTCTATTTTAAAAAGTAAATAAGCTTACTTTTTGTCCAATTTTCTTACCTACTGTACATTACATGACAGCATAATATTTTTGCAAGTTATTCCTGATAAAGAGGTTTCATAATGTTCATTATATTCCAATTAATAGTAGCTGCTGTATTTCGTCTTTTTCTATGTCAAACATTTATTTTTTCCATTCGCACATTGTTTCATGTTCCACACACACTTGGTCCAAAATGTGCACACATTTGGGGACCAACCAATTTACTGCCATTGCGTTGCGCGCCAAAAATAAATACTGGGAATTATGAATTATGAACTTTTATGGTTCCACACACATTCGATTCACTTGCTAGACTCGCACGTGGTAAGAGCAAGCCACATTATCACGGCGTTAAAAAGCAGACTGTCAAAAGATTAACAACATCGATTGTGATTACATTAATAGAGAAGGATATTCCCCGCGATCATCAAGTTTCGAAAGGTACGATTGAAAAATAAAGAATTTAACTTGACATTGCATCCAATTTTCGGATCGTAAAATAGTCGATACACGGGTCGATTTGATCAGAATTTCGATGTGTTCAGATGACAAAATAAAATATTTCAACATTTCTTCAAAAACACGCAATTCCGAGCGAAAAACATGCGATTCGGAGAAATCACAGGCCGATTTTTCTGAAAGCGAGAAATGCTATCAAAAGCGAGAATCACACGATGAAAACCGAGATTGCATTTTCTTCCGGGCCTTACCTTTAGTTTAATGAGGGTCTCCTCCAGATACATTTTGCCGTGCCATAGATACTTATTCTTGGCCTGTCTCTGCACCATCTCCACACTCTCTAGAACATTCACAATGTCGTAGATACGTCGTCGTTCCACACCTGGTGTAAAAGAGGAAAAAGATGCAAAATAATAATTTCTTTTATTTACACTTTGCACTATGTAGAATTTTGCAGGCCAGCTTCATGCAAGACAGAATGAATCGGAAACATACTCTAGAACCCTTCCTAAGTTATACATTAACAACTGGTTCTTGTCTAGGCTTGCGGTGTTCTTCGTCTTTTTCTGGTTGTTGGTTTGTGTGACATGTTGGTTTCATTTTGCTGTCAAAAGGAAGTGACTTTGAGCCCAAATACTTACATAGTTCTTTTGAGACAGCATCTAATGAAATCTCCATAGCTTTACCATCTGGTGGATAATCGGGGTACTTGGAGAGAAATCTGTGATGAAAAACCCAATGAACAATAGCTAAAATTACATATAACAATAACATCACACACAATGGTAACATCACAAGTGATAAGCCAAGTTCCATAATCCTAATACACCACACGGCAACAGATTTGTTTTCTGTTCCGACCCCAAAAATTCATCAGAAAAGTCACCGCGACCCCCCGGGATTTGAATCACGGACCTCCAGCACCTGGGCCCAGATCCTAGCCACTACACTCGTTATATAGCCTGGGTCCGTTTTGTAGCCCAAAAACCTGCACACAAGGTTATAAAAACATTTTTTCCGCCCAGTTGCTGTGTGGTGTAGTAGAGTTAGGGTTAAGATGAGTGAGAAAATAGATACATTATTAACATTTCATAAAGTTAATCCCATTCTGAAAATGAGAAAAAATCAAGCCCCAGTAAGTCAGTAACCCATTTTAACCTACCTTTGGCATAGCAATCCCAGTGATTTTGCTTTTCTGTTGGCCGGCTTCTCTGCATCGTCTATGTACTCCTCGCCCTGGGAGATCCCCTCCACGTCCACCTCGTACTCGGCACTCTGCTGAAGCTCCATGTTCTGCTGAGACGCCACCTGACAGATATTGCTGAAAAGCACCTTGGACTTCTGTCTCTTTTCCATGTTGCGAATCTCGGGACTGGCCGCGCTCATCAGGATCTTCAGATTGGCCGTGGGCGTCAAAGGATCCAATGTGACCACAGTGTCTTGCGGTTTGGTTGGAGTGACAGGAGGTAAACCACCTATGTGGATAGAGTTTGGCATATGGAATTCTACTTGGTTGATTGTTGAAAGGTCAACGTCTTTCCCATCAGTGGTGCAAACATCCATTATCTCTGAATCTCCATTCATCAAGAAATCAGGGAGATGTGTGCTGAATGGCAGCATGATATCCTGCGCTGATTCAATGTGTAGAGAGTCAATCTCAGATTCATCGTCGGAGTCCAGATTTTTGTAGTCATTCGGAATCAATGAACCAGCTGTGATTATTTCCTGGTCCGCCATATTTATTATTTGATCTGAAAATTAAAAGGTAAATAACAATTCCAAGTTAATGAAAATGGGTAAGAAGATTCAGTGCTGTATTTAGACGAGTCATGCTCGCACTCATCCAGTTGTGGAACACACAATGCACAGTGTTATGACGCATTGTGTTCATAATCAGGCATATACATGTAGGTTGGCTCTGAATGATGTCACATGCCATGACAGCAAACATGAAGTCAACAAATTTCCTATTGCACTGCACGCACCATCACCAACATTAGGAAGTGTTCATAAATACTTTGGTGGGGTGGGGTGGATAATTATAGGGGTGGGTCCAAAAAGTTTTGATACTCTGCAAAGGGGGGGTCAAAAAAGTTTTGGAAAACTCCAACTGAGGGGAGGTCAAAAAAGTTTAAAGCACTTATTAGTTTCCAAAATTTTCTGGGGGCTTCGCCCCAAACCCCTGCTTTACCAGTATGGACATTATTTACGGAAAGTTCATAAATCAACGTAAAAATAGCTAATTTTTTGGCACGCTATGCGCGCAGATGTCAACGGACCTATTTTCATGTAGGCCTACTAGCCCAGCAAAAAAAGAATGAAGGCGAAATTCATGTCAATAGCAAACAACAATTGCGCCCATATTGTATTTAAAGCCAGGATATGTAATTGAAGGGAGCATCCTAATTGGTTTCAAGAACAGAGATCCGTGCATGAATATGTGAAGTTATTCAGGGATTAAAGACCATGGCGCACTAAACCAAAGATACCTGCAATCGAAGTGGGAGTTCTGATTCATAGTACGGTTTGTAAAGGACCTAGAATGCCATTATCGTTACAGATTTCACAAAACGACCATATTCACTACATAGGTTAACATAAATATATGGAATAAGATTTTCTCAAGACGCAATTTCATTTTGTTTATCTTGGTCCTTTTTTGGCCCAAAAACGCCTTTTTTTGTGTAAAATAACAAAATCAAAATTATCATTATTTGAATACGATACAACTTGTTTATCGCTTCGTAAAACTGTGGAAATGTTGTAACATGTTGTAGGTTTAATTGGAAACCAAAGAAAACGGAATTGTTTGATACTCAGACATTGTTTTAAGCCAAAAATGTGTGTTTTTAGGTGAAAAACTCACTTTTTCTTATTTCATGTTTTGAAGTAGTTGCAGACATCACGTAACTTCTGAAGTGGCTTTATTTTACAGATAAGGCTTCAGAAAAGTTTTTGGTGGCAATAAATCACGTGTTATTAATGCCAAAACAACTCAAAAAAGTTAAAAAACGTAAATATTGGATTATTTTTATTTTTTAAAATTTAAATATTTCATTTTTTATGGTGTTTTTACATAATAAACACAATTTTTACGCCAGAGTTTTCTTACAGACATTAACGTGTAATAGAGGTTACAGAATATATAAGCGAATCAATTTTTGGTTATGTTTCTTAACTTTTGGAACAATAAATTGAAAATGTATAATTGATAAATAATCAGTAATAAAGAAAAAAAACATTATTCTCAAAAACACATGAAATAATAAGTTTCAATCACCCAAGTGTTGTACAAGTATTTGTGTATATGTGTAGTGCAATAAAATCTCAAAACGCAAAAATTACGTCCATTGTTATATAACATTTTTATATAAAAGCATTTTTTTAAGCCAAAATATATGTTTTTTTACATTTTTATTGTTCTCATCATAAAATGACATTGAGCAATCTGCATACTGCTTTAGTTCACAAGGCAAACGTCCGATTACAACAAATTACCCTCAAAAATGCGATTCAAAATGATTAAAGTATCATATTTTTAGATGTTAATGTCTTCATTTTAAGAGGAAATCGACCATTTTACACCAACTTGCTATGGTCATCATTTGTGTATTGTTAATAATATGACGGATTAGTTATCGGAATTATTATGAAAAGGCTAATTGACATGTGTAATTTCATTATATAAATGGTTTAACAAAATCAAGTAATTGCTATCCAGGTTTTAGGGGGAAAACAATGACAAATTTGATTCTGCGTTCGAAGATAATATATTTTTTGATTTTGAACCACAAACTACAAGTAGAAATGTTTATTCTGAAAGGTAATGTAAGAAACTTGGTCTGAAGCCCCTACATTTACTGCCTATGGTCAGGCATTTATAGCTTACATTAAGCGTGAGCTTCATAAAACCAGACGGATTGGTATCGTATTGGATACATCGCAGCTAGTATCAAGGAATCAGCCAGAGAAAAGAAAGAGAGAGAGAGCGGTGTTAGAGTAAAGGTGGGCCGAAGAGCCAAGGCACCAGCAGAGTGGAGAGATTTCCTTTGAAATTCAAACAACAAGCAGGAACTAGTTTCACTCCTTCCAAAGATAGTTCGTGAGGAATCGTTTCCGGAAAACAAAGAGATTAACATCACACACGGGAAAGCAGTCATAAATGTACTCCAATGACAGAACGTAAGACGATTTGTATACTAAGGCAGTATCGCATGTCAGGGTGCAAATTACCCTAGACCTAACTGCTTAAGGTGTGGGATGGACCTCCAAGAACATGCGCTGGACACCAGTGTGGATGACCCGACCCAAAGATGCCAAGGCTTGATTAGAGCTCACCAAGTAGTGCGGATGCAGGAGCGAACACGGTTACATCTTTTACAAATGTGCAAAGGCAAAGCTACCTTGCTCGGAACTCTGCCACTGCATCTATCAGATCCCAAATTGAAGCTCAAGGAATTATTGTGTCATTAAAGATTGTTCTGACGTCATATGCGAGTCCTACGGACATGAGCAATGTCTCTAACAGCAACTTACGGCATGATTGTATAAATAAATATGAATAGTCTTGAAATATATGCATTAATTTACTCGTTAGCATTTGCAATATGAAACCGAGATACGACTAGTTTAAGATGTGATTCTGCTATTATGTATACTGTTTTTGACCATGGAAATTTGATAATTTCTTAATTACTGAACTGTCTACAACTTTCAAAAAAAATTGTGCATTCAGGGAGTTACTTTGTAGATCGTATAGAGTAAAATCTTTAAAAATGATTTTTTTCCCCCCAAAAATGCAAATTTTAGCCGAATTATGGGTCAAAATGTTTGCGTCTTGAGAAATTCTTGTATCTTATATCCTTACCAATATGTGTGCCAGAAATGGCCGTTTTGTGAAGTTTGTAACGATAAAATCCTTTACAAACCCCGATATCACTCTAGATTCTACATGTACAACCTGCCCTCCTAGATGTAATGCGTCCATCAATATAGAATATGATACAAGGTCAAATTCTGTAAAAAATCCCATAAAAGATATCATATCTATGTTCTCTGAACTTGATAACAATGAACGGGGGGCGAGGGGCAAGACAGTTTCAGGTGCAGGCAGTAATACAGGGGGGTCAAAAAAGTTTAACTTTCAGGCATGGCGAGAGGGGGGGTCAAAAAAGTTTTGATATACCAAAAATAAAATTATCCAGCCCCCCCCCATCAAAGTATTTATGAACGGTCCCTTAGCCCTTTTTGTACCTTTGAAATGGTACTATCGAACATAATATTTGCCCAACGGATTCTTCTGCATACTCATGTTATCATATTTTCACACATTGCAAGTTTTCTGTTTTCACATATTTGTTACAGCTGAAAGTCTGAAAATCAGGCGAAACATTTTGTGAATTTTTCTAATGCAAACAACAGTCGCTTACACTGTTACACGGCCTCACACAATTTTGTATATATGGTTGAGTAGAGCGTACAAACGGATTTGTTAAAATGTTTTGCTTTGTTGTCAACAGCAAAGAGGGATCTCCGGGGTCACATATAATAGACAAACAGTTTTACTGTCCGTTAGTTGGTTTCAACTTTTAAACATCAAGCGCAGGCTGTGACATTGGGTGCCCTTGCATTATGCAACACTTATCAAACTATGTGATACAGTCATTTCACAGACATAAATTATGTTAATGAGGTAATTCATGAAGGGCGCCCCGCTCATAAAAATGTCAGCAAAATGACTTCGTACTTTGTATGGCTACGCAGGGGATATTGCTATAATCAAAACAAAGAATTGTAGATCACAGCATCTCAGATTCATCAGCATCCCATGCACCTGGTGCGTACTTGACATCTGCTGCGTAACCGCAGCAATCGCGTAGGACAATTATAAAAGTCATGTTTATTCATGTCGTACTGAAATGCCGTAACTGAAATAAGTAAATTGAATCAAATTTAATTTAAATAAAAAAGATGAAATAAGTAAAACAAAACAAATCAAAACAATTAATTTGTCGATCAGAGTGTCACGATCCGACCGCTCGCGTTCATACAAAGGTTTTTAACACGATCTTGCGACGCACTGCATTCCAAAACGAACAGGCGCACAACGCTGTCGTGGTCATGCAAATGGCGCATAATACACGAGGGAATGATTTGAAATGATTGTCAATTATTTGTTTCGATTATTATATATTATAATTATATAAATAAAGAGCCACTCGCAGGAAGGATAACATCTCCACCTGTATGTAGACCATCTTATCTTGTATTGTTATAAAATGTAATGACTATACTATAATAGTCTATGTAATTGTAAATTGAATGACTACCGGAGTACCGGTAATGTAACTCATTCAGCCTGCCTGGCTTTATTTTTAGGCAGCCTTTTTTTGTTTTTAATTCCACCGACGGACGGCATTGACGGAGACTCTCAAAAGTACTTGCAGAACAAGTCTTTAGATGAGAACACTATCGGACACCAGGCCTAATATAGTGTTACCACACCTTAAAAAGACCATCTTTAATATAATAACCTACATTGCATCATAACATGTATACATGACTATGTACTGAAAATCAAAACTGACGAATTCAGAAGACAAAACATTCACATCGATTGTAAAAAGCTTATTTTCTTTTTCAGTTTTTCCCTCCTTCCTTTAGCCTCCAAAATAATTAAAAACTATTACCAAGTGTCAACGACATTGATTCCATGATTTATCAGTATTCTCGTCACCTCGCCTCAGTTAATACATCAACACCTGAAAGCTGAATTGTGAAACCATGCGAAAACAGACCACCATTTGTTTCACACAACAAACAAGATATTTTCGCACTTTTTTGTATTCAAAGTTGGCGCGTAATCGATTTCGTCGCGTTCGATCACACAGTGAGATGGGCGTGCCAAATTAGATATGCAAAATGAATAAACATAAAGGTCATGGGTCAAGTGTACGATCTCAGTGGGCGTGACATTTTGGCGCGGTTTATTGATAGTAAACAAGTTGATCTAAAAATAAAACGTATACGGTATAATATAGTTCAATATAATAATCTATTGAATTATGAAATGTATGTTATTGTTACATTTCAACAACAAAAATCTACTAAAATTGTTATATCTGTAATTAGTGTAAGTCCTTTATAGGCTTTTTTCCAGAAAATATTGAAATCTATCTAAAATTAAAACAGTTAAAGGTAGATGACCCGATCACATTTTCGTAACACAGAATTATTTCAAACATACGGAGATTTTCATATCATATGAAAGCTCGTATTTTTCTCATCATCATACTGAAATTTGACGGCCTAAATCGGTATAATTACGGAGAAATCGATGAAATAACGTCGAATTACCGCGAATGGTGGTATACCACCGATATAGTTTGTGTACTACTCAATGGGTACAGTTCACAGCATCTTGTGCGTGTAAAATAAGAACCATTAGAGCTATGCAACTCAAACTTTGGAACACGACTTTTTTAAGGATGACCTTTCATGTAGAATAGAAAACTTCAAGTTGAAAATCGAAATGTGATCGGGTCATCTACCTTTAAAATTAATAAGCAGTTTGCATTCAGCTTTTACATTATAAAATTAAAACAAGGAATTCAAACTCTATCTATAAATGATGATGATGGTTGTGTGTGTTTTTATCAATTATGTAAAAATAGGCAGGCCCAAGTCTCAATTTTTATTTTTCCTTCTACTAGTCCTACTGTGCTGGTATCGGTATGGTCTAAATGCCTACTTGTAAATTGTGTATGTAGTTGTACAATGATGTTATTAATAATCAACTTAACAATTTATATCTTTGTTGACGTAGGAAATAAACGTTTGAAATCCTACGCATGGTAGAAAACTAAAACCCTAGTCTAGAGTTATTAAACTAAGAGTTCTAATAGTAATATTAGGGTTTTTTCCAGATACATGCACGGATCGGATGTAGTACATAGTAGCTGGCGATGTCCATTCTGATGTGTTTGATTTTGGAACAACTGTATTTTGAAATATGCATCATGGAATATGTAATTGTATTCGGAAATAATAATAATAATATAATGATAATTTTATAATTATAAGGCCTAGCCCAAGAATGAATGGTCTCTGGCAAAATCATGAAATGGCCTTTCTCTTGGCCAATCTAAACCCATTTATTGTAGCCCCGGACCGTGCATCTGAGGTCATGATTTATCTGATTGATCTACTATTTAGTATTAGCCTACTACTTGCATGTACTAGAATTATTGGGCAATATCAATATATTTAAGATATTGACATGGCATGCATTACATCATGTACATGGCGACTAGCTACAAATACGACTGTACAATACAAGTCTAGTAGAAATTGCATATAAAATTAAAAAGAGACCTATATTTTCAGGTAACGTAGAACATGACCATTGATGTTGTAACACATTTTCATCGAGACTTCATTAAATATAAATTCTATCTTTAGAGAGAAAAAATGTCTAGACAAATGTTAGATCCGATCTGCTGCTGCTACATTTTACAGTAATGCTGGCGCGCTAAGCCAACGGCTGGTGTGGAGCTGGACACTCCCCTCTCGTCAAGCTATCGTAGTCGTATCCCGAAGTAGTACAGTAGTACTAGTAGTATTTTAGATGACTTACCCTAATTTTGTTGTCAGCTGCAGACTGTAGCTCCTAGATATCCAAAGCATACATCCAATGGTCTATTTCAAATTATGGAAGCAAAATTGTAGATGAAAATCACAGGGAAATTCCGATGGTGCTTTCTCGTCAACCTGTCGACGTGGACACGTATAACACACACACGCATATAGCCAGAACGACTTGTAACGGTTTTGTACCAACCACAACCGTTGGAATACCAGCGCCGAAAAAATTCTGGATGCAAATAACAGCGTAGAATTGTCAACTTGACAACTGGCTAAAAGTAGACATTCATGTTTTATAACAAGCTTTATTCTCTCTTGGCATTTCAACAATCTATATTGCGAGTAAAAAAGCAAATCAACGAAGACCGGAATCAGCTGTTTCGGGTCACAACTGATTAATCCGCGAAACCGTTCAATTTTGGCGCGATACGCCCATCTTATCACATAGCCTTGCCTTTTCCGGTTTACAATCCAATAGGATTATCGAACTACCACTTCGGGTACAAAGGTTGCCGCCGGGTCGCATAGTATATTTTATGTTAATTTTATTTGATTGATAGGTCTGGGTCAATAGGATCGAGTTTATGAATGAAATCAGCTGTGCAGCCGGTGTATTTGTGTACCTGCGTGTGAAAATCACCGGCGAATTATAAAAGCAGCGCGTTTATATCGTTTGATAGAAATAAACAAAAACATGGAAATGGGGGGAAACGACGGCGACGCGGCGGCACCCGGAAATCAAAAATGAGATGAAATGAACTGAAGGACGGTTAATAGATTGATATCGTTGTTTTGCAGACTGCCAATAATTGCCAATAAACAGTATTGTCTTTCAATTTCACAGTACAAGAACAAAAATAAGAGTCATTAATAATTTAGGCGGGCGGTTAGGCCTATTCATTTACGTGTATAAATAACGGTAAAACTTAAAACTGCAAGTCTCAACATTTTATATCACAAAATCGAAATCAATAAATTCTACAGGTAGATGGACATAGACAAATATGGCACCGATGCAATAAATAAATAAGTAATAAATAAATAAACGTAACGCTTTAATATATCAATTTATATGAATAAGTAATAAATGATATGTTATTCATTCATTCGTTAATATTTTATTAATAATGTATCAATGAATTAATATGTAACTAACAAAATATACAAATATATAAATAAATCTATAAATAAATAGTTAATGTAAAAATAAATAAATATAACGTTTTTTGGCCCGCGCCCGTAAACTCGATTTCTTGATTCACGTCACGTCACGTCACGTCACGTCACGTCACCCATGCTACTTTCAATACTTGAATGAACAAAAAGTCCAAATTTTGAGCTCTTAGATATCACTGCATTTCAAACTGGATGTTTTATCACTTTTTCGTGGGAGTATGGTAGGCCTACTACAGTTAATGGTTACAAAAAAAATCTAAACATTCCCTGATGCCCTGCCCATTTCTGATGATCCATGTTTATGCTTAATTCTAATTTCTAATTATCAGGAAGTACTGGGTGAGAGCTCACCGTCCCTGGTTTTATTTAACACAATTGACAAACACATATATCACAAACTGTGACGTCGGGGATCCCAACCCCTCAGTAAATGTCATGACCCCCTATAACCCGGGGTGGGGGGGGGGGGAGGGTACTCACGTATATTGGCTATACGGGTATGCGCGGCTGCCAAGACCCACTTTTCACGCCTTTCGGCCGCTCCTTATCCTTAAGACCCCCTTTTCATCCACTGGCAGTTCCATAAGACCCCCTTTTCATCCATTGGCAGTTCCCTTAGACCCAAAATTCAACCAATAATCATAAAATGTGTGAAAATCTTATGAATTTGAGTGATGTAGCCTCAAATATTGCCTAAATTCAGTTCATAAGGCAAAATGTTGCCTAAAATTCAGTTTATAAGACACAATTTTGTATAAGAATTCAGTTCTCTGTTAAAAGACCCCAATTTTTGCGACCGTTCAATTCGGTAAGCCCCTGTTTTGGTGCCCGTTCAGTTCGGTAAGCCCCTGTTTTCAGACTGCCCAGCCGCACACCCCTATGGTCATGTTTTTTATACTGGGTACCCAAAAAAGGTGGATCTGTTACATTTGCACTACATATTATTACTTTGCATGCATATATAATATTTTGGCTATTCTTTATCACACATACTCAAATTTGGTCTTATTTTGATGAGAAAGTATTTGGCCTTTATTTTAAAAAGAAAAATATAAACTACCATGGTTCTGTTAATTACAATAGTTCGTTAAACCTAATTAGTCAGGGGTGGAAGAGTATGTGGAGGAGGAGTATGTGGAGGAGGAGTGCATAGTTGAACAAGTATGGTGCAATATACATTGGGCAAACATAAAATGCACTGTTTTCACTCTTGGTAAAATTCTATATTGAAAACATAACATTATTGAAGCATATTTGAATTAAAAATATAATTAGTTAATTAAGGAATCATTAATTAGTTAATTAAGGAATCATTAATTAGCATTAAGAAGCTCAAAAAATTGTTAAGAAACGTAAGTTGGTCGCCGTTTGCGAATGTATGCAAACATTTGCCTGCACCAAACTGTCCATTTTAAAAGTATAGAAAGGTTGAAGTACCCTTTTGAATAAATAAAATTTTAACTATTTAATTAAAAATTAAAAGAAGATATGTAATTAACCTCATGTATTCTGTATTGTCTGGATGTTAATTAGCACATTTTGTTAAATGCGTTTGTGTGGTGTTATTACTTGTTTTTAACTGTGTTACCAAATAAGTAAAAAACTGCTGGTTTTCATCAAGCTTGTAAACTCAGGAGAATTATTAAATTCTTAGGAATGCAACTGACCTGACCTAGTATAGGATGACCTGCATAAGCTGCTTGATTAGTTCGCCAATCAACATTGGATCACCCTATATGTTGAATACAACTTAAAACGATAACATTTTATAATTCAATCTTAAATCAGACTCTTGAAATTTGAATACTGGGTTCAAACATTATGGAAACTAACCTAATTTGTTCATTTGAATGTGCTTTGCACATCATGAAGGTGCAAGAAGGATTCTATGCCACTAAACATGTGCCATTGGGAAAATTTGAGTCACCCTGTAGTTAAAGGGCCCCTTTTTATTGAACATTATTTGAATATCATACCACTTTAAGCATTTGCCACTTCAAATTGGAATGTAAAATCATGTTTCAGATGCAAATTTAAATTCATTCAATTTAATGATTTATGGATAATCACGTATACCTAAATTAATATTTTAAACACCCTATATGTTTAAAATTAACACCTTTACATAAGAAAAGGGTGACTTTTAAAATCAATCAATGTTCATGTACATGTAATTGATGCATTTTTATTTGAAATCTACTTGAATTTTGTTAAAATAGCATTTTTCCGGAACTAAATAAACACATTTTTAGACACCCTGTATATAGAATTTCAGATTCATAATGAAATTTTATTTGCATATGTCTGGAAGGGTATTTTATTAAACTACTTTAAATCTGTACTGAACTTTTCTCTCATCACTTCATATACATAGTGGAAGTAATTATTGAAACCCTTCTTTTTTAGAACATTTTGCTTGTTACACCCTGTACAATTTCGGGCCACCCTGTATAATCAACTTGATTGTATGCTATTTGCATCCGTTACAGTATATGCTTTCAGAATCTGTATACTTTTACCAACTTAAGATGTAAACTTTTTCAGATATAATGCATTAACTGAAAAAGGAACCTAATTTATGGAAAAAGGGACATGTAACACAAATTGTACCCAGTATAAAAAACATGACCCTATCCTCTTCAAATTTGAGTACCCGGGCTATAAACCCCCCCCCCCCCACCCCCCCCCCCCACACACCCCCACACACTCCACCCCACCCCACCCCCACACACACCCCACCCCACCCCACCCCCACACACACCCCACACTCCACACACATACCCCCACTCCTCTGATTCAAGCAGAATCTAAGTCAACCTAGGGAGGGGGCGGTAGCGATATGTCTAAAGAGAGAACAAATCTTTCACTTTTGATTTAATTTATACAGCTCGTAAAGCATAATTAGTCAGGGTGGTTGGGGAGTGGAGGAGGAGGAAGTGGAGGAGGGGGAAATTGGAGGAGGAGGAAGTGGAGGAGGAGGAAATGGAGGAGGAGGAGGAAGTGGAGGAGGAGAAGGATATAATTGTCTAATATGGGTGAAAATGGACCGTTGTCCTGTAATAGAGCTTTCTAATTTTAGTCTAAGTTTAGTTCTAAATAGTGCAAACAATGCTTTACATCATTTACTTAAAGCATCAATTAAAGCTAATTAACTTATTTTCAAATCTGATTAACAAAGTAGGATGAACCATGTGCATATATAGTCACAGATCCGTTTTTGTCTAGGTTTCAACATTTTACTTGCTGGAAAATTGGAAAGAGTTATCAAGGCTCTGATTTAAATATTGACCAAAAAGTGCCAAACAAATGTTTTTTATCTCAAAAATCACATTTTGCACTTTTTGGTCAATATTTTCAAAACTAACAAAAAAAAGTGCTTCTTAGATAATTGAATTTAGATGATTTTGGTGACATTTTGCATTTTTTTAAATCAAAAACTGATTTTGTTAGGTTGTCTGAAATCTTTTGTCGCCAAAAAGTGTTTTTTGGGGCAAAAATGTAGAAATCAATATTTTTGTGACATTTAATACCAAAAATGGATTCTCCAACTCATTTGATTTGAAAAATTGTATACTTTTATGTACATTACATTATTAGTTTAAAAGTTACAGTGCTTGATAAATTTCATAAAAAAGGGTTGACAGTTACAGTACCCTTGGCTCTTAATGAGAACCTCTGCAATGGGGTTCTTTCAAGAACCCTCTGAAAGGGTTCTAAATAGAACCTCTTCAGTTTTGTCCAGTATGCGTTTCCGATAAGGTTCTATCAAGAACCCTCTTAAAGGGTTCTTGAAAGAACCTAAAAAGGTTCTTCAGTTTTGGCATGTATGCCGAACCCTTAAGGTTGTATTAAATGGTGAACAAACTGACTGTGAATCTGACTAGATATTATTTACAAAATACAGAATCAATGGTGTAAAATTAATAAAAGTCAGCAAGTCAAAGTCTTAAGTCATTGATTATACTTGGTTATAATCATATCAATAAAGAAATAAAGTAGAAAGTAAATATTTGTAAATGTTTACAGGTTTATAAAACAATTATTACATTGCGAACTAATGTATTTATGTATACGTATGCAAACTTCAGCATTTGCGATAAGTACCCCATTTAGGGTTCTTTCTGGAACCATCTCACTACATAGAAACTTTTTGCGGTGTTAAAGAACCCCTAACAAACCTTTTTAGAACCTTTATTAAAGGTTCTTTAGAGAAACATGGTTCTGCCAAGAACCATTTGCCATTTCAAGAACCCCCGCTAGAACCCTTTTTTTTTCTTAAAGTGTAACCTTTAAATAGGTCCTGCATTTTTTAGTATATGAAGAGGTATTTTGCAAAAGGGCCTACATCCACTTTGGCTCTTATTGAGAAAAAGTCAAAAAACTGTTTCTAAATATTCAAGTTGAGCAATTGAAAAACTGAATGGATTATGAAAGAGGTACACTACACTAATTGAAATTGAAATAAATTTTAAATGTGCTAGTTTTAATTTTTTTTTAAATCATGTTTACATTTTTTGTAAATTTGGATGTAGGCCCTTTTGCAACAAAACTCCATCTGTTTGTACATAAAGAAAAAATACCACACAAAAAAAATCATTTATTTTAATCATTTCAAATAAATAAGTTTGATATTGAAATGTATAGGTCACAATCATATGTTTCAAGGAAATAAAGTCATTTTTTTCAAAAATACCTACATCTCATTGTAAACAGCCATTGAAGTTGTTGTTTTGTTGCAAAAGGGCCTGTATCCCGATTTAATTCTGGATACAGGCCCTTTTGCAACAAAACAACAATTTCAATGGCTGTTTACAATGAGATGTAGGTCTTTTTGAAAAAAATGACTTTTTCCTTGAAACATATGATTTTTCCCTATACATTTCTATATCAAACTCATTTTTTGAAAAAATGCACCATAGCCCTTTTGCAAAATACCTCTTCATATATAGGTTTCATATGAAAAAAATCAGATAATAATTAATTATCCTATTTAATTTACTCAAACTGGTTAATTTCTTTGAATTTTCATGTTTTGATTTTCCGCAAAATTTAGTGATTCACTATAATAACGGTACGTTTTTTCAATGAAATGGGTTATTTGAAATATTTATATTTGTATACTTTTTATTTAACTGTTTCTCCTTCTTTCCCCTCTTATTACATATTTCAATTACACAGGGATTATATTTATTGTCTAGGATCATAATTATGCCAAAAAAATTAGGGCTTTAGCTGCGCCGCTTCACGGAGTCATGCTTGCAATCTTCTAGCACGTGTTTCACACAATCAATTCAAATTTCCCGCCAGAATAACTGATTTGGCAGTGTCCAAAGTGTGCTTACTATGACGTTATAATTAAGACTTACAAATCCAAAAATGTATTGTTTCAAAGACAAAGGTTCATAGTTTGTATTGATCGCAGTATCTGGCAATAGAATTATTCATGAGTCTCATCACAACAAGATTACTTTCATTACATTTTGACTCGTATATACATAATAAAGGCCCCATGACAGGCCCTAGTTCCCGCTATTCCGATAAAACCCGCCAATTTCAAATAAGTCCTGACACTATCTGTAACTCCGCGTAATTCCGAGTTATTCCGAGAAGTATTTTGAACTTTGCGCCAATTCACCGAATAAAATGTGTAATTCCGGTAATTCTGATATCGGATTCTGAAGTCGAAATAAGGACCCTGTCATGGGGCCTATATAAACTGGCTTTCTTTGAATTGAAAACGCGCTGTGCCTGTTGAACCCTTTTTTCAGACATTGGGCTATTCCATTCAAATCCATAGACCCCTGAGAGACCCTTAATCATGTTAATATGCACAGGGAGTGTAGATTTTCAAATGGAATGGAGTCACCCATTAGGTAACCCCATTTGAAATTCACCATGTCTTTTCCATATTATAATTGCCAGGGGTGAATGGATTTACAAATTGATCCTATTGTCATCAGTTGGCGTCTTTTCCCTGGCACCCCTTGCTATAGCCATAAATACTGAAATTTCAATATATCGGACTGAAATTTCACTCATATATAATACATGTAGGCCTAATGTTAATAACTTGTTTAATACTGTTGCGCGTAATCTAATAATTAAACAAAACCCCGAGATATTTCAAATAATGTTGTCCTTTTCAGTTATAGGCCTATAGGATAATAATGAAAAGATTAATTTCTTGGTGGATTTTTGTCCAATTTTTGATCCAGGTTTCACTGTTTTCAGGGTATTGGGTGATACTCTACGCGTATATGGTTCAAAGCAAAAGGTGTTGCGTTTTTTATGATGCACCCTGTATATAATCTTAATCTCTATTATAACCCTTCGTAATAAATAGGTTTTTGCCCTTACTTTGAAACCCTAACGATCCCAATCAAATAAAAAGACAAGACGAATTGATTTGAGACCAAATTTAATTTAAGACCACGTCAGACCAACGATAAATATTTGACATGGCCTCCTCAGATTAAACATGGCTTCATAAGCCATAGCCTACCGAGACGATGTGTCTTATGAAAGCTGACGAGGGGGGGGGGGGGGGGGGGGGGGGGGTAACCGGTTATAAGGGGGGGGGGGGGGTGCCCTGTTACAACTCGGTAGGTATTATACACCATGGTGTAATTTGTAGATGAGTTTTGGCGGAATTACTTTGGACCACGACCTATACCCATCCATTTGGACCAATATGGCTTTAGACCAAAATGGATCCCTCACCGGGGGAGTATATCCTATACATGTACTTATTAAGTTCCAAATTCGAACGAATAGAAGTTCTTACCACAGAGGCGCCGTGTCAGAGTATTTGAATAAGAGATATAGGTATTTCAGGATCCAGAAGGGCACGTCTGGACTCTTTGGAGCCACCTTTTGTGAGAATTGAAGGGAGAAGAGGCTCCAAAGAACCTAATAATGTAATTAAAAGCAAGAAAATCGCGTGAAAAATCAAGTTAAAGATGTCCTCTTCAGTTCATAATTTAAAATTGTCAGAAAAATAAATTACGATTAATGTCCAAAACGTGTAATATGGTACAAGGACCTTTTTCTCCAAGATGCAGGAAAATTGGAATATTGAGCAAATGTCGGGGCAAATGTCTTTTAAGTTAAGTTTATGATGAACTAAAGTGCAAAGGGGGGGGGGGGGGGGTGCTTTTAACTTTAGTTTAGTAAAGCTTGAAACCGCGAGTGTTAATAGCGCTATTGGAAATGGGTACTTTTACAAAAACATACAACCAGACGGTTATCTACTGAAGATAGCACATTCGAACCAGTCCTGCATTGCTTTTTCTGCTTCTGTTAAACAAACAGGTCTAGCGCCCTCTCATTATCAGTTTGTTTTGGTAAAGCTAGCGTTTGCTTTCAAAATTTAATCACAAACATGTAATAACATGATTAAGTACAAACTAAATGCTAATATTGATGTTCATGATACTTACATGCCTTTCAAACAAACAAAAGAACCATTACAACTCAATTTTCTTGCAATATAATCTTAATTATTGTATCAAAACATAAATAGGGAAATTCCCTATAAGATGATCTAGAAACACATTTTCTGTTGACGTCTGCTGTCACTTTCACACATGTGTGCTGCAATGCGAAAGGCCTTTGCAAATGTCATAAAAGACCAGGATTTTAATACTTGTATTGAGGAATATAGACCAATTGTGATCTTTTCAGGGATTTCTATCATCAGGTTGATCTAATAAACTGAAAGGTAAGTGCTGTCATCTTTAACCAGCCATCGATTAAAGAACGTGATTGATATGACGTTCTACTAACACTAACACTAACAGTAACAATAACATGAGCAATGCAACATCATCATGATCATCATCTTGATCCATGTTGCTGTACAGTGTATTGAGTCTCACTGACAAATTACCGTCAGTGACTGTTATTTGTCCTTAACGTCCCTGAGTCCCGTGCACTTCCACAGTTCAGACGGGCTATAAATTACTATCATATATGCTGAAGAAAATCTTACAATTATCCAAGCTGACGCGGCCTGGGAAGCAGACACCAGCCTAACGTAGTGGCGGGACTTCCATGCCGGTGACCTGAGTTCTTTTTGTGGCTGTGCCCCCTATTTTGACCCGTTTTTCTCCCCATATAGTTTTATTCCTGTTGTGATAGGGACTATTTGATCCGAACCAAATTACCGCCAATGTACACTGTCAAGTTTACCTTGTTATCATGGCCGACTGAGTTGTTGTTGTGAGTGAATAAAGTTGCAATACAAAGCAACACATGGTGGCAGCGGTGGGATACCACAATTCCCTAAACCACGCCGGACCCTCTAGGCAAACCATGGCTCTCAGCTACTCGTTCGAGCAGTATACTGCACTCACTATATAGACTCGGTTGATTACGTCATCAAAAACCTTCCGCACATGCGCTTGGCGAAAGGCTTGGCCGTAGCAATTTGTATTACCGTACTCGGTTAGGTTAGGGTTTTAAATGAAAATTGAAGAGAAAAAAAGAGAACAAATTGCTAAATTAACCCTAACCCCAAACCAAGTTTTTAACCATATAGCAATTTTGGAATAAAAACCCATGTATTAATCGTTTAGAAGTAGTATTTTGTAGTATTTAGGGGTGGGGGAGGGTAGGGTTACTGTTTTTTTCTCTCCAAAATGTAGCTTTCCAAATGGAGTATGCAATCAAGTAGAAGTTTTGTTTGAATCCCGCCAAATTCCGACTCATTTTGCTTGATCACACCACATTTTATAATCAGTCAATTCTTCACCTTTCATAAGGTACGCCTAGTCCCCCCACAATAATTTCCCACCGATATTAATCAGTTTAATTAATGGTAACCTAGCTGTAATGATAGCTACATACTCCCCATGTGTTCTAAATCAATATGAGCAGTGATGAGGGTGTGTCCATTCTCCTAAAGAAGCCAAAAAAAGTTGTTTGTTCAAAGATTCCTATGGCTAAATAGGCTTATGCTATACATATGACATTTTTGTCTTACTTTTATCCTTACAGATGTAGGATTTAAAAGTCAATAAATAGAGGATAAATAGTTTTAAATTTATATTTTTTAAAAGATAGGTACATTAGAATTTTAAAGAAACCAACATTTTAAGCAACCCCCCCCCCCCTAAAATAACCCACCCAAAACTGTCTAGTAATTTGGTGATTAAAGCCATGTTACAGGAAGGAAGCTGAAACAGACCATGAACGGACTTGTTTTTTTATTTTGGCTCAAATGAGTTCTTTTTGTTCCACATGTGTTATGACACTAATGAGCCATACTACATGTGGTGCACCCTATGATACTGTATGAAACCATAGTCTTTCCCAGCCGTGATTACAGATTAGGTGTATAATGTAGCTCAATGTGTATAATATCATGAGTTTCCACTTTCCAATAATTGCCATTCTAGTCTTCAGGTTAATTATACATTCCATTTGATTTGTTAATGAATAATACATGTATTAATTTTTAGTATAGTGTTATCAAAATTGGAAAGGATTGCTTGGCGACTGTTATCAGTGTTGAGTGTTGACTAACTTGACACCCAACAAAGTCATATAGTGCAAGTTAACAAGAATTTGATTTCATGACTAATAATACTGAACTGAACTCAAAATGATAGTCAGCTTCATTTATGTTTTTGACTGTTGACCACACCTCTATGTGATGGTTCTGTTTATACAGATATATTTTCCTTCCCTCATTCTAGCTTCTTTCCGACTTTCGTACCCTTCCCATTTCCCCCTTTTACCGATATAAATTAGTGACTTTGTCGGTGCGGTAGGGGGGAGAGGGGTATTTCCAAGCAGGTTTGCCACTGCTTTTCTTAATTAAGCACAAACACAACACATGCAATTTATAAAATTTGTGGTGATTGAAAGTCCTTGTCATGGTTATTGGTGCTCATAATTTGCTCAAGTGCATTGTATAACTATGACTTCATTGATACCGAGACTTTCGATCGAAGCGAATTTGAAAACATTGCATGTTGAGAGATGGCAGTGTTTATTCATTTTTGTGATAAGTATGATGTTTTGTTCTATACAATTACGCAATTTGGGCTCGATAATTATTTGTCTAACGTACAATGCACAATGTTGTGTTTGCTGGAGCCATCCTTTAAGGCAGGGGTGGGCAACCTACGGCCCGTGGGCCACATACCGCCCGCCATTGGGTTTTTTGTGGCCCGCGAGATGTCTCAAGAAAAAGAAAACAAATCAATTTAATACATCATCACATAAAACGAGCTAGCTGCTTAGCATTTTTCGGCAAAATTAATCTTCCTCAACGTGCGATGGTCTATTTTCCCCATTAATTGTCATCTGTACTGTATTGAGATTACTTTTTTGTGAAGATAGATTATTAAACACACTTACATTGCTTGAAAGTCTTCGGAATCAAAGATTGAAATCAACAGCAGGTAATTGCTAGAAAATTTGGTTAGGTGCGGCCCGGTCAATTTTTCACTCCTTATATCTGGCCCATTTATTCAAAAAGGTTGCCCACACCTGCTTTAAGGTGTTAGGCTCTATCAAACATACTTGCTAAAATTGACTACAGATGGTATGAGTCCATGCATAAAGCTTTAGTGGTGCCAGGGTTGTGCTATAAATGTTGCTATCTACTGAACTTTGTATGGATTTATGCATTGTGCAAATAGTAATGTAATATGTCAGGTTGTCTCAGTTACTAATGACTGAAGATAGTGTGTATCGATGCATAGCACAACATAGTAGTGTCATTATGTTGTGTTTTCTTATTTCCTATCTACTGAAGATAGCATGATATTATGCATTATGCTGAGTAGTAATATCATATATGAGTTGAGTTGTATGTCGGGAATATTGATTTTGAATTACAGGTAAAAAGAAGTGACAAATTCTTGTTTTACTTTGTTTTCTCAGTTGGTAAACTGTTTGTAACTTAAAAACTAGAAGTTCGATTTTAGTGGGGTTTGGACCATATTGTAGCATTTTTCATCTGCTTTTAAATGATGGACAACTATCAAAATTCAAAACTGCCGAGATGTGACTTATTTCGCTGGATCACGTCACATATTTTGTGCTATCTCCTTTGCTATCTACTGAAGATAGTGGGATTTTATGTATTATGTTACATAATTTCATGTGTTAGTAGGCCTATGTTATATCATTTGTTATCTGCTGAAGATGCAAGTCCCGGTGTCGATGACGTCATGGTTATCGGTGCTCAAATTTGCGCAAGTGCACTGTATAACTATGACTTCATCGACACCGGGACTTTAGATTGCTGCAAATTTTAAAAAGTGCATGTTGAGATATGGTGGTTTTAATTCGTTTTTGCCATAGGTATGATGTTTGGTTTTATATAATTACGCAATTTTGTCTTGAAAATTAATTTTCGAACATATAATGCTGCATGTTGTGCTTGCAGGACCCCTCTTTTAAAAGATAGTGGGACTTATGTTATTTAAGTACGGGAATATGATATTCAAGAATTTATTCCCGAAGATGACAGAGTGTGAGAGCTCTTATATGCCATGGCTTTAATTACAGTTACCAGTAATAAGTAGTTGCATTGGAGGGATGCTCACTCCAGTCTTCATACATCTTCAACATAATCACTCAAAATATGGAATATTAATTCGTTTGGTCGAGCATCGGTATGTACCGTATTATCCCTATTAAGCGCCCAGGGCGGTTAACAAAGTCATTTTGGGTGGGCGCTTATTATGTTACCTTTTTTTAAACTCATAAACTCATTTATCATACTAAATAAAATGTACAAGTGGTCATTTGAAGATGCTGACCATTTGATGGTTATTTGAAGATGCTGACCATTTGATGGTCATTTGAGGAGGCTGACCATTTCATGTACTAAATGAAATATGTACAAGTGGTCATTTGAGGACGCTGACCATTTGAAAAGGTGGGCGCTTATAAGGGATTGTTTGTTGATAGTCATTGAGAAAAACAGGGGTGGGTGCTTATAAGGTCCTGGGCGCTTAATAGGGATAATACGGTAGTGCAAAGGAATGTCTTCGCGTGCAATAGGTTTATGTAAATTTGACTTCTGATGGAATCGCCCGCAGTGGTTATTTTCCATCAAGATATAAAAGTGTGCTGTTATTCATGAATAATTCACTTTTTTATAAATATTCTGTCACATTTTTCATACCTATGTCACCATGGGTGTATTTTTGAGTGCATGAGTTGAATATTATGAATAAAATCATGATGGGAAAGAACATTGGTGTGGATAATATAGTCATCGGATACAGTAGACAATGGTAACGGACTAAAAATAGAGAGATCGCCACAAGTTAAAAGAATGCATCATAAATATCAATGTTTCTCATGACAGTATAACAAGCTTGACAAGAAAAAATCTACTAAAAATAATACATAAAAATAATACATTTTGAATTTTTTCTTGTTCAAATGATTTTAATTATTGTTATAAGTTGCTATGATTTCTTAAGTTGTGTTGAGACAATAGAAGCAAACATCTTTTAAATTAAAACACAAACACATATAATAACATATAAAATCGGCAAAAGCGCAACAAATTAATTGTGCGAAAATTACCACTTTTACAGTTAAATAAACAGTAAACACCAGTGATATTCCTTGTCAATCATTCTCGTCTGAACACAGTTTTTGATGAGTAAAATCAAATGAAATGGTACGCAATGTTGATATAGCGGCAATATAAATGTGAAGGTCATTACGTTGTACACATTGAAGTTGCATAGAACATGTGCTGATGAATGCAATGGTGTGTTGACACAATTCAATCAGAATGCTTCGATGATAATAATGAGGTCTGTTTGGGAAAGTGAAGTAGTGTAAGAAGTACTTCAGTGTAATTATTTGCCTACAGACTCGAAGTCAAGAAAAGAGAAAAAAAGCGACACTAAAATATAGGTGATGCGAGGAATTGACAGCGTACCACTCGGACATTTTTATTGCCCCAATGATAATAATGAGGTCTGTTTGGGAAAGTGAATTAGTGTAAGAAGTACTTAAGTGTACTTATTTGCCTACAGACTCGAAGTCAAGAAAAGAGAAAAAAGCAACACAAAAATATAGGTGATGCATGCAATCGACAGCATACCACTCGGACATTTTTATTGCCCCAATGATAATAATGAGGACTGTTTGGGAAAGTGAATTAGTGTAAGAAGTACTTAAGTGTACTTATTTGCCTACAGACTCTAAGTCAAGAAAAGAGAAAAAAAGCGACACTAAAATATAGGTGATGCGAGGAATTGACAGCATACCACTCGGACATTTTTATTGCCCCAATGATAATAATGAGGTCTGTTTGGGAAAGTGAATTAGTGTAAGAAGTACTTAAGTGTACTTATTTTGCCTACAGACTCGAAGTCAAGAAAAGAGAAAAAAAGCGACACTAAAATATAGGTGATGCGAGGAATTGATAGCATACCACTCGGACATTTTTATTGCCCCAATGATAATAATGAGGTCTGTTTGGGAAAGTGAATTAGTGTAAGAAGTACTTAAGTGTACTTATTTGCCTACAGACTCTAAGTCAAGAAAAGAGAAAAAAAGCGACACTAAAATATAGGTGATGCGAGGAATTGACAGCATACCACTCGGACATTTTTATTGCCCCAATGATAATAATGAGGTATGTTTGGGAAAGTGAATTAGTGTAAGAAGTACTTAAGTGTACTTATTTGCCTACAGACTCTAAGTCAAGAAAAGAGAAAAAAGCGACACAAAAATATAGGTGATGCATGCAATGGACAGCATACCACTCGGACATTTTTATTGCCCCAATGATAATAATGAGGTCTGTTTGGGAAAGTGAAGTAGTGTAAGAAGTACTTAATTGTACTTATTTGCCTACAGACTCGAAGTCAAGAAAAGAGAAAAAAAAGGGAAAAAAATATAGGTGATGCGTGCAATTGACAGCAATTGAAAGAAAAATCACTTCAAAATCTTCACCATATTCTCGGATGCCCTACGCCTATTCTCGGACACTTGCTCCTCCTATTCCTGGACGTTTGGTCTAATTTCCAAACGAAGAGCAATGGGTTGCTTGGCGTTCCTTTTGTATTAACCCTACCACTGCATGTCTTCAATGGGGACTTTTAAAGAATGACCCATACACTTACACAGTGAGGAATACAAATGGTAGGGTATTCTAAAGCTTACCCGGTTGCTTAAAATTGACTTTATAATAGACTTGCATGTTTGCTAACTGTTCATGAAAGAAAAAGTCAACAGATTCCATTTGTTTAAAAAATATGGCCAAATATCCTTAACTTTACAGTTTTTGTACTTTTCTGGATTTCCCCATTGAAACACTGTGTAAAATTGGTATGCCTACTCTTGGACGCCCTTATGCCTATTCTCGGACGCTTTGTTCATCGGCTCATTTTGACAATTTTGATAGGTTGTAAGGAACTTTTTCTAAACTTACAGTAATATTTAGACACATTTAAAGCAAGTAAAGTGTTTGATAGGAAAAATCCACCCAAAATATTTGTACAGGCATTATTTTTTGTGGGGATGTTGCTATTACGCGCCTGTCAATTTCAGAATTTGCAAAATTAGCACTTTTTGCCAAAAATCAACATTTTCAACGATTATTCCAGGATGATCCAACATTTGGTCAACATTTATCACCAAGATGATGGACATTTCCCCCAAATTCAGACGCACTGGATTATGGTTGTTAACACATCCTACCATACCAGCTGTTATTATTTTCCCACCAGATTTGTTGTTGTTTATGAGTGGCATAAAGGAGAAATGCAATTATTGGGCATTTCATTGTTAATCATCAGTGGTGGCACCAGGATCAACAAATTATTTTGTTGGGGGGGGGGGGGGGGGAGGGAGCAAACAGGGTGGGGGCGGGGGGGGGGGGGGGGTGACCAAGACAAAAAATGTGTGGGCACTCGCGCTCAAATTTGGATTTTATTAATATTACGCACAGGACTGTTTCTAAAAGACAATGGTAAGTATACAGCGCTATTGAGATAAAAAATCAAATATAACGACGCCATCGTAAATAATATCAGTTTCGTAATATGCAGCAATATGGTCATGAGTATTATGTGTGTCACATCACATTATCTTAACAGTTCCTAATAATATGTGATTAATAGACGGATCATTAACATGAATGCATTTTGACTCTGGCTGGGGTGCTGTGAATTAATAACCTATATTAATTTTACTTGATTGGCTTAGGGCTGTGGTGAGTGAAGCGCTCGACCCTTTCCCTGTAGGATTACGCATAGTTGCATTGCGTCTGGAGTGAAGGGTGATTCAGACACGTTTTTGAGTAAAAAATGTACTTCAAACTGGGAATTAATGGGTTAAGTAGAGGAATTTACGGTAATATTGTCACCAGTATAATTGCATAGGGATGGCAAATTGTATTAAAATTAACCTGTCTTTGAATGAATGTATCATGAAAATGGCGTCAAGTTAGCGGCTATACAAAAATATCACCGCATAACATATTATCGATGGATTTGATCCCAGGAAAAAATTCATATCCCAAATATAAGATTGTTATGAACCATCTATATCGAGATGAGATACAGCTAGGGTCAGTGAAATGAATCAAGTCTCGATCATGAATGATTTTTAAACTTATTAAGAAAAGGAGTACATATTAAGTAAGCTGTAGCCGACGAAAAAACTAAACCCTGTTCTCTATGGGCCCGACCGACTCATTTAAAAAAATTAAAAAAATGCCCCGAAATGTTTTGGAAAATGTGTGCGAATAATTTTCAAATGTTTTGTTTTGTTTTTGAAAATGAAAAAAATTGCTAAAAATTCACCAAAATGTCCCTATTTTTTTGAAAACGACAAAAACACAACGACCGACCGATCCTATCTGAGAGGTCCGTTTGCCCTTAGAACAGGGGTGGGTTTTTTCGTTGCCTTAACCTAATTTATATTTTGTATAAATAGGTTATAATTGAAGTGATTAAAATCATGTTAATTGTCAATCTGTGTTTGTTGTTGGTTGGCAGTAACTATGCAAAGGAGGTGTCCAGCAAGCACAACATTGTCCATTATATTTTAGAAAACTAATTATCAGCCTTAATCACGTAATTATATTGAACAAAACATTATACTTATCATAAAAACGAATAAAAACCGCAACTCTCGAAATGCCATTTTTAAAAGTTCGCAGTGATTTAAAGCTTGGTATCAAATTTACACAAGTGCATTTTATAACTATTACTTCATTGATACTAGGGTTTTAAATAACCGTAATTGTTTAGAAATTGCATGTTGAGAGATGGCAGTGTTTAGTCGTTTTTTTTAACCCTAACTCTACCCCCCACTTTTTTCAGAATTTTTTCTTCAACGTGGAAAATCGACCAAAATATCCCCCAGGGATTTGATCCAGGGACCTCTCGCACCAGAGGCGAAGAACTCCCCACTACACCACGGCTGTACAGGTTAGTTTGCGTAGTGTATTGCGCAAACTATATGGTCTGGGTCCATTTTGTCATCTAAAAACTTCCACGCCGGGTGGTACCAACGTGCCCAGTCGTGGTATATTGTGGTATATGGTAGGGTTAGGGTTATGGCTGTAAGTTGTAAAAGTTAAACGTTTAAACGCTCAAATGGGCTTTTAAACATTTACAGAATTCACTAAACGGCTAAGCGTAAGCCCTAGTAAAATATTAAAAGTCCGACTAAATTTTAGGTAAACAAGTAAGCTTACTCATTCCATACAAGATCACGGCCTCGTTGACCTACCAAATGTCAAAATTATTCCGATAAAGTTTCTAGAAATAAATTGTAAATTTCTAAACCCGGTAGAAACAGCCCCACCAACATCGGCCTCTATATCATATTATATTATATCGAATTATCGATATTGTTAGACGACTGAGGATTTAGACTAAGCGATCAACAAAAAGAGACATCGCAATCGCGACACTGGCTTGAATGCCATAGAATGAACACACAGAGAGACATTTTCTTGGACATACATAGCTTGTTTTATTTATTTTATTAGCAACATTGCAAGGTTCGTTTAACCATAGATCCTTGAGAAGAAGCCCAGTTTCGAGTAACTTTCGTTACCTACAGTGTGCAAATAACTTAAGCATTTGTGGGCAGTGTAAAACTTTACTGCAATTAATAATGCCCAAGTGCTAAATTCGGCAGGCAAACTTCGCGACATGCTACAGCATTTTTAACGTTTAACCGCACATGTTTCATTCAACTTTTAAATGGTCGGAACATTAAACAGAAATGTACTGCCTTAGTTTTTATGATAAGTGTAAGTAAGGCTCGATAAATACTTTTTTAACATATAATGGCAATGTTGTGCTTGCTGGACACTTCCTTTTATATTTGCCATTCATCTTGAATACATTGAAAAAGTAGTGAGGTCAAGTTGAACAGGGGAAATGTAGAATTAGGCTTTTTGAACTACTGCTGGAGTTTTGAATTCTATAAATATATTGGGCTATTCCAGTTGAAATCTGTACACCCTATGGAAGCCATAATCTTCATCTCCCACACAGGGAATGTAGATTTCAAATGGAGTCGCACATGCAGGTAACCCCATTTGAAATTCACACTCCCTGTGGAGAAGATTAAGATAATGACTTCCATAGGGGGGTGTATGGATTTCAAATGTAATAGCCCAAAATTGATTCATTTGTCACTGTCCTGACTTGATGCAGTGACAGAGCGTACATTTTTATACAGTTCTACTTGACGATGCTTGATTTCTCTTCACTTCCAAATGGCTATCCGAGTGTCACGGTGATGGAATTCAACGGGATAGGGATTGGAAATTCCTGTAGATTTCAATTGGGGCTTGGTATGAATAATGCATGCATATTTCATGCCATTCCTCATTTACAGCACTGGAAATTTTAGGATAGAAGGATATTGGTGAAGATTAGAATGCAGGTATTATCATCAACTTTGGGGGCAAATGCTGAATTTATGGCACATCCATGGTAATGACACTAGACTTAAACAAGTACAAGATTGCAGGGTCAGAATTTTGAGAAGAATCCGAGAATCCATTCTCGCAAAGATTCCCGCTGGTAAAGTTGCGAGAATCCAAGTTGATTCTTGTAGAGATATTCTGTCTACAGATAATTTAGAATGGAGGAGAATCCATTGATTTTCGTAAAATCCTTTGCAGGAATCTAAATCATTGGATTCTCGCAACCTTAGACAAAATTCTGACCCTGGATTGAATTAAGGGTAATAACACTATGAGCAAGATTTGAATCAAGACTAGTTTGTGCCATACTTATGCAGTTGCGTTCTTTTGATAATGAAAATACTGAAGTGCCAAATTTAGAAAACGTCAGCATAACAATATGATGCAATATTTTGATCACAGTGGCGTAGCTAGGATTTTTTTCAGGGGGGGGGGCAAGATTCTAAAATTTTCGTAAAAGGTTGACCACATTTTTTTTCTAGTCACTTACCTCGTAAATTTCACGTAAGGGGGGAGGGGGGGTTAAGGTCACAACATTTAGCACAGTCCAAAAAAAAAAATCGCACACATGTACAATTTTGCCTTCTATTTGGCTAATAACCTCGGTCTTTTTTCTCAATTTTTTCCTATTTACTTTTTTCACCCCTTTTTTTTAGGGGGGGGGGGGGCCAAATTGGGTTTTTTCGTCATGGGATTTTTATTGGGCGGGGGGGGGGGGGGGGGGGGGATTTTGTCAAAAGTGGCCCTTTTTAAAAAAAATGTGGACCTTCTTACCAGGGGAAGGGGGGGGGGGGGCAAATTTGGCAAAAAAGAACCTTTTTACCAACATTTGGACCTTTTCAATAAAAATGCATTGATACCTGTTTCAATTTCAATTGATCAGACATGAATAATTCACACAGGGAAAATACATCACTTGTTACACTAGGTAACCAGATATTGCTTTTCAAAATGCAAGAGGAGAGTTAAAAGAGTATGCCATATTGCTAATCATTAATGCTGAAAATTAAAACCAAACTTAATTGGTGTAAATTTTCGTTTAGAATGAAAATAAACAAAGCACCTAGCCATAAACAGTCCAAAATTGCACCAAATTTGAAGAAACTTAAATCCAGAATCTTTAAGAAATTAATGATTGCAGTGAAAATGGTAATCACACTTTTTAGCCCTTATTGCCCATATAGTGAGTTTCAAATTTCAAATTTCAATATGTTATATAATGATTTGCCACAATTGCACCCATTTATCTGATATTTGAAATAGTCTCCACTGCACCCACCGCACTTGTTTGGTTTTTGGAATTTTCTTGAATAGAATTATAAATATGCCACAATAGAACAAGAGGCATTGGCAATAATTCTGTTTGGAATAATCCCATCAATTTCTGGTCTAAATGTCAATTTTTTAAAAATCGGTTATGGTAATTATTCACCGTAAGCCTAGAGGCATCATTATGCCTCGGGTGTATGCGTAGATGCGGTTTTCAAGAGCACATTGCAAACATATGAGATGAGTGTATTGGGATAAGTTAGGTAACTGCATTAAGTTGAGCCGAGGAACGCCGTGCAGCGGCATGGTTTAGCAAGGAGGTGAAATGCAGTCAAAAATGGCCTCTTACCGGCACACTACTCTCACAACGAGTATGTGTGCCGCATTTTAAAATCATGTGCTTGCCTGAGTGTAATGTAATGAAATTGAAAACAAAATCAACCTTGGATTAGATTAATCATAGTATACAGGGTGACTTTTGGAACAAATTTGCCCAGTAGAGGCTTTTGTTGCAGAGGGGGAAGGGGAGACTAGAAAAATGTCTAGATCTAAGCTGATAGGGCTCCCCTCCTGTAAGTTTTTATAAATGTGTGACCTTTATAATATTGCTGCAAGTTTAGTAATAAATGGTTAATGAATGATAAGAGCTCAAATTGCAATAGATATTCTGGAGATACATTGGGCTTTGTATTTGAATCCATACACACCCTAGACATAACCTTACAGGTTCCAAATGGGGGCAGCTTGCATTTAAACCTTATATTCCCTGCATGTCTTCCATCATGTCCATAGGCAATAGGGGCCGTGTATGGGGTCAATGATGGATTTCAACTGGAGTTAGTAGTGATACATTCGAACTTGGTATATTGTAGCGTGGGCCTAATGGTAACGTTTATGCACATATACTTACTTTTTCTTTATAGTTTAAGGATTGTTTAATGAGCTCAACCTCAACTGACCCTATGGTTTTGCAATGTGAGAATTTGTTTAATGAAGAATGTTTAAAATCTCACAAATTTCTATTTAAAAAACAAAACAATGAAATATAAACCTGATTATGACCATCCACCCATACAGCAGTGATGTTTGTTGTTGTCGTTGTCATCGTCAGCACCATAGCCTATATGGACTTTTTATTTAATTTACGAAACAAAGGTGATAATTTGCATAAAAAGTTTTAAAAAATCATATATGGTCACACGTTATGAACTCGCCTCCCAATAGGGTGGTGCCGTTACATTTTGTAGTTTTATGCTGTCATTTTCCTCAAATATTTTCAAAACCACAAACGCTATCTCAACAAATTTGATATCATTTTAAAGCCCTGATAACAAGCTATCTGCCTGCAAAATGGCATTGGTATACCTAATACAGAAGGGGAGATACAGCTGTTTGATGTTTGGAGACCAGGGGTGGTGCTGGAAGGGGTGCCGCTGGAAGGGGTGCCGCCTGTACAAACTCAATGGGGATAATCCAATAATGGCGATAATCTTTGTTCTTTTACAATAACTAGTCATCGCCTAATGTTACAAACACCATTCTGGTCCCATTTTAAAGGATATTTAGTAGTCTTTAAGTATGTGGTTCAACAGACTTGTCAACTATTTGTAACAACTAATTAATTATGGATAAGACCATGATCATCAGCTTTCTTCCTATTCGCTACACAGTCAACATGAATAATCAGCCTCAATTTACCGGATTTATAAAAATGACTATAACAGAAAAAGTTTTCAACCTATGATAGCAAAAGTATACATTTTTGGAAAGCTTGTAACTAGAGGAATTCAGAAATGCAGTTTATATCAGGGAAGGGTTCATCCTTAAACAAATATTTCTGAAAATTCTAAAAATATATAAAATAAAAATTGGAGATATTCACTAGCCGGTATAATTACCATACAGACGTAGTAACTTTGACAATTATATATCATCTAATGGGTAATTTCATGAGGAATTCAAATATGTAAAGTAAATAATGATAGGGGTAGGTATAAAAAATATATCGATCTCAAATTAAAAATTAAAAAACTCTGATAATATTTTCCCGAACATTTCCGATCATGCCATTTTAGTTCTTGGTCGTGCTATAATTTCAATGGCATATTCGGTTTCCTCATGTAATTTCCCTTCAGGAAATGTATACTTTTACTACCTCAGGGGGGTATACAAGCAAATATAAATGTGTAAAGTTAAAATCATGTCGCGAAAGCCCAAATCCGTGTGTAACGCGAAAGGAGGCGAGCTTAAAACACATAACCTTATTACAGAAATAAAGCCTTTCATGATACCATTTCAATGTCTTTGTCAATATACCATCAATCAATAGTGCATCAAATAATGCATGAATGTTGTATGCGATATATCCATAATCAAGTTATGTAATGTAGCCTTATTGGCCTGGCCTGGATACTTTAAGATAGCAATAACAATTTGTCATCAGAAATGGACCACTTAGCCAACTGATTTATGTTAGACTTGCTGTCTATCCATAATTTCAAAATGTAAGTTATGTAGTCTGATGTTTGGACCTGGATTTTAAGAGAACTAAATTGATATTGATGAATTTCAGAGTGAACTTCAAATTGTCCCCAGAAATGGACCACTTTGCCGGCAAAATGATTTATGATACATAGTAAACTATTTCCAGCAGTTTTTTATCATTTGTAATATGCTTGACAAATGACAATAGGACATGCTATATATTTTGCAAGAGGATGTAAGTTTACAAAAGCTGACATATGGAATATGAAACTGGAAACTTACATGATTTGTAATTTCCTAAAAAAACTCATGGCCATATTAATATGTTATCCAGCAGTGCCCTGTAGGTATGCTAGATACAAAAAGATGAAATACATTACAGTAACATGAGCATCTAAGATCTTCTACCAGTAGGCCCCTCGTCTATTTGTTCGGCATGGTATTGGTACTGGTATTAACAGGTCCAAATTCTGTAAATCTGTGTGCGAGTCCTTCTGTCAGCTGGGTTGCCTTGTTGTAATGTATCTTCAAGTTGCAGTTCAGGTTTTTCGGAGTACTTAAACATATACTTTCTAAATGTAAACAAGAGAAAAACTCAGAACTGGGAATGATTTCATCATATCTCTATTCGAGCTGTGATTCACTCTTTTAGAGTGAACAAATCTTGTACTTGGTCACTCTAGATTCACTCCTTACAGAGCGTTCCCAAATTACGCTCGATATCAGAGCGAAAACACGATCGTTCGCGAGGCTGAGTGGCTCAGATCCTTTTTTGAGTGAATAATAGCCAGCCAGGAATGCCGAAAATCGCAGTTGCAACTTGCAACAAGATGGCAAACAGTTTTGCACTCAGTGTGGAAGTTCTAAAACAAATTGGTTTTGGTGAAGAAATTGGCAAAATGTTTAATGATGAGTATATTTGATGTGTTTCTTGTCTTTTGACGTCACGGGCCTCTTCACTAACGTACCGATCGCCAAAGCTCTTGTTGTGATCAGGACCTTGTTAGAAGAAGACGTCACTTTGAAGGACCGTACCACACTAACGGTGGACGACATCATGGAACTCTTGTCCTTCTGTTTGAACACCACCTACTTCATGTTCAACGGTCAAATTTATCGTCAGGAGGCGGGTGTGGCTATGGGGTCACCAGTTTCACCCATTGTAGCGAATTTGTTCATGGAATAGTTTGAATGTTTGGCTCTTTCTTCCTTCACAAATCCTCCTTCATTCTGGGCTAGGTATGTGGACGACACTTTTGTCGTTATTGATCGAGACCAGGTGACAGCCTTCACGGATCATATTAACAACATCACTCCTTCCATCAAGTTCACCATGGAACAAGAGGACAATGGACAATTACCGATGTTGGACACTATGATTCACAAAAAGGACGATGGCTCCCTTAAAGTCACCATATATCGCAAACCTACGCATACCGACCAATATTTGTCTATGGAATCCCACCACCCTCTCCAACATAAATTGGGAGTGATAAGAACACTGGAACATAGAGCCAAGACTTTGGTCACTGAAGAAGCTGACAAAGTACCCGAACTGGAAACCATCCGTACAGCACTGGGCCATTGCGGCTATAAACGCTCACATTTCTCACTCGCTAATTCCAACAAACGTCGTAACCATTCTGCGCCATCTGTCCCCATAAAGGGCTCCGTGGCGATTCCTTATGCTAGAGGAGTATCAGAGGGTCTTCGCCGTGTTTTCAGAAAACGAGGCATTCAAGTTCATTTCAGACCTCGTAACACGTTACGTGAACTCCTCGTATCTCCAAAGGACAAAGTTGAAAAAGGAGAACGATGCCACACGGTATACCACATATCCTGTAAGACATGTGATGCCTCTTACATTGGCGAAACCAAGCGTCCCTTAAGTGTCAGGTCATCGGAACACAAACGCGAACAATCACCGGTGGCCATACATGCCAGTGACACTGGACACAATATCCCTACTGACCAGGCAAAGATCATCGACCAGAATGAGTCCTGGTTCAGTAGAGGGTACGCGAAGCCGCCCACATTAGGATTCACCGGAGCACCTTAAACAGAGACGCGGGCAGGTATTATCTTCCGGCCGTGTACAACCCCCTTCTGAGTCGTCTGACACCGTCTGGTGTTGATGACTCAGAAGACATCCATCAATAGCGCCCCCATGTGTGAAATTGGGGCTGATGACTTCGGAGAGAATTCCCGAGGAAAGCTTCCAAAAAGGTGAGCTTAAAATCTCAGTTGTGAGAAAACAGAAATGTTAAATATATTTGACGTGTTGTCTGCCCATATAACTTAATATCTTGAAAAGTTGTGTCACTGTCATGCCCCGTTGATTTGTCTCAATAAAAATTAAAAGGAGACATTCTCAAATTTCGCCATAACATTTTCCTGGATAAGGTTGAGCTCTGACAGATAGGCTAGCTGTTGTACCAAGAGCTATGAATTGAACCATTCAACTTGTGCATCATATTTTCCACTCAAATACCGTGCGCTATCACATTTTTGATCTGTAATGACCTACACATAAAATGCACTCACCATTAAATATTTCAACCATTTCTTCACCAAATTTACTTTGTTTTTGGGCTCTTAATGTAAAAGAGAGAAAAACAGCTCAAAAAGAGTGGTTTTTCCACTCTTCTTTGGAGCCATATGAGTGACCACTCCTAAGAGAGTGGTTTTTCCACTCTTCTTTGGAGCCATATATGAGTGACCACTTCTTTTCGCTCTCCCAAAATTCACTCTCTAAAAGACATGAAAGAGTGAGCAAATTTCGCTCTCACAAAAGAGTGAATTTACTCACTCTTTTGGGGGAGTGAATTTCACTCTAAAAAGAGTGGTCACTCATGGCTCCAAGGAGGACTGGAAAACCCACTCTTTTAGCTGTTTTACCTGTCATTAACAACTTATCAATCCATTTTTTCCCCGGTGGTATCTATGAGCATGTCTTTGCAATGAGTAAGCTATCACAAATTAAGCTTCCAACTTAGAGATTTTGTCCCCATTTTGAGAAAAATTAATTGAGAGCAAAGTTTTACATAAAATCTGATGATACAAGGATTCTAACCCAGGACCTCACAGAGGTCATAACCACTAGACACTAGGCTGCTGCTGCCGAGGTATCAATTTGACTAATCCTGCAAAAGAGGTAGGTAGCCCATAGCCTATGTGTATTACTGAATCTGTATAACTCATACAATGGAAGTCTTTGTAATATACTAATTTGTGACAGTTTACTCATAGATGCTAGGTAAAATGACTTTTTCCATAACCAGTTTACTGAAACTGTTGAGGTATTCATCAGTAGTGTTCACTTGGCAGGAATTGGTTATTAGTTTTCAGATTATCCCTTCTCATTTTGAGACTCGGCAGCACATTTTTCAAATTGTTTGAACCCCCCCCCCCCTCTCAACAAAACGCCCGACCCTACCTGAGAAGTTCGTTTGCCCTTAGAACAGGTTTTTTGTTGTTGTTGAAGCCTAATCTTAACATTTCAAGTCAAGGTTATACAAACTTTGAGGTCATTCACCAGGTTGTATTGAATGGGGAGGGTTGTGGGTCCGAAGCGTGTTGCAAACACTTTGTGTTGGCAGCTAATCCAAAACATGGAAGGTAGGTCTCTATTCAGATCTTTTAGTTAGAATTTGAACATACAGTTTGAATTACATTAGCAAAACATAACAGCACAAAACCTTTAGAAATGTGCACATAGATATTGAGTGGACTGACGGGATTAGAAAACATAACAGCACATCACTTTCTTGATCAAACATACAATGCATCTATTTTCAGTGTTAGTATATACTTGACAATGCTTAATCTATACATTGAACAAATTTGTAAGGCCATTGACTCATCATCAGCCTCAAAAACCATCACCCGATGTTCGCTATCGTAATCATGAAAGTCTGCCGGCTCTTGTATCCAGCCAGATATAATTTATACTCATTTCATAGAATTTGTCACATCTCCGTCTTAGTTATCAGTGTATATGGGCATATGGCACTGTAATAGATTTATGAACCTTTTCCATACAATAAACCCTGCAGAATTGAAAAGATAATTGTTTATATTAACAAATTGAATAACCCAAGACTGTATAAACAAAATGGAGCCCTGAATGCATCCAATTTTGTACTTGCTTTGAAAAGATCGTATTATTAGGCAGAAACAATGCCTTGCTTTTATCAATAAGGTTGCGAGATACACTCATTCCCCTCAGCAATCTATGATCTGTAACAATTCCAAGAACTGAATCAAATGGTTGTTTCATTTTCACAAACAATAAACTAATTAAAATGTCAAATGTACTTGCTTGTAGCAATAGCCTATGCCAAGTTCTGTAAGAAAAGGGAAAGTTTTCAGTTATAAAGTAACAATGAAATGATGCAAAACTTGGCTATTTATTCTAGTTAAAATCCATTCCCTGTGGGAAAGATGAAGGTAATGTCTTCCATAGGGGGTATGGATTTCAAATGCAATAGCCCATACACTTGCCCTCCATTCAAACTAATGCTCTGTAAACCAAGTAGCTTTATTATTCTAACAAATGTTGCCATTTTGTCCATAAAGTGTCACCAAACTTGAGGATAAATTTGATTTGTTTTAATTTGTACTCAGAGTCCATTTCCCCAAAGTATATAGAATATTTAAGGTTGTTAACCTTAAAACTGGGTTTTTAACCAGGATCACAATTTTGGTAGAGAAAACTCAAACTAAATCGCCAGGGACCGGCCGGGAATCGATCCTGGGGACCCTTCGGACGTCAACCCGTCGTCCCACCCACTAAGCCACGACCCTCAGCTACTCGTTTGCGCAGTATGCGGCGCTGACTATATAGGCTCTGTTTACTACGTCATCGAAAACCATCCGCACATGCGCTTGGACTATAGGCTTTATAGAAGTAGTATTTTTTAGCATTGGGGGGGGGGGGGGGGGTGTAGGGTTAATAGTATTTTGCCATCCAGCCACACAAACCAGGAAAAATATTCTACATGTAGTATACCCACTTTCCCCAGGATCCAGATTAAAACCTTGTTTTAGTGCATGTAGATTCCTCAAAATCTTCAGAAAAGTTCATTCTATCGTCTCATATATCCACATTATTATTATACGCTATGAGGTATGATTCATGTTTTTGGAATTGCATTCATGAATCTTATTACAACCACCAACAATTATGAGACCATTGTTTAATTGCAAAATGTGTAAGCTTATATTGCATATTTTGATTAATTGGAAGAACCAAGTAAAATGAGTGGGTTTAGAATAGCTCAAACAGGCTGTGCTGGTCATTATCCAACCCCTACCTCAACCTATATAGTGGAAGAGTGAAGGCATAAGCTTGAAATGAAATGCAAATCGACATCATTCAGAAGGGTTTAATGACAATTATATTGAGATTGATAAAACTGATCTATGATTAGGATCTGTCTTGAAATATGTCTAGCATGATATTAGAAGATATGGAATCCATATTGTGCAAAAATGAATACTGTAATTTTCGCACTTACATTTATTTTCGTGGTTTTCGAGCTTGACACAGCTACCGCGAAAATAATAACACATGAATATAGTTCTTTTGCGTATAGGTCTTTGTGATGAAGCTACAAATCGTGAATTGAAAAACACGCAAAACAGTACAAAATCAGCAAAGCGTGAAAAATTAATCGCACAAAAATAACCACTTTTACAGTAATATATTGGTATTACCTATACTTGATAAGTGGATATAAATGAGCTTATTTCATACTCTTATGTCAAAGAAGCTACATTTTAAATCATAAATGTTGCAAGGTGATGATTGGGGTTTAAAATTTACATTTACCGTTAAAAATGGGCAAAGAATAATCAAATTACAGTCAAACATTGTCAATGCTACATGATCATAATCTTACCATTTTCCAACATTTTTGTTAACATGGATGTGTAGAAATTAGGAATTGGGTGTTTTGGGTTTGGGGAAGGTTTTAAGAGAACACTAATCATAGGGAGTTTGACCAAACATTAGAAAAGCACAGCCCCAATTACTAGTTAGCCTACACCACAAACGAACACATAACAACAGACCAAAACAAAATCAAAGAACAAGCCATTTGTTTGCCCCTAAAATAGATCAATTTGAAATCCATTCCGCCGCATCAATACCTCTTCTGCATGGAAATAGGGCATTATACACATTTCAGATGCTAATTTTCATTCAGATTGCAACCTCGCCCGATGAACCCCTCCGAGCCAGCGCAATTTAATTGGTAAACCTATAGCTCTATTATCTTCCAATCTCGGTATAACTCATTACGCGCTCCCTGTCAATACTCGTTAATATACACTCAGATGGTCCATTAAAATTAAAACATGTAATTATATTGACTGAAGGTGGAGGGGTCGCTATAGGGGAGTTGCTATAAAGACCAACAAGTAACTCTATGTGGATGGTTTGAACATTGATGTAGCCGGACAATCATTTGGCCCCGATTTGGACAGCACCATGCGATATAATTAAGCCTAACCTGAAGATATCTTTAAGGAAACACAATTGATTTCATACTCGATTTGTTTCAAAATCAGACCGTCACACTAAGTATAAAATAATACAGGATACGGTACAATTAGATACCTGTATCCTGGAATTATGCCTTAGTGGCTGATACCTCATATTTGGGTGAGTTCACATCAAATGCTAATCACCATTTTCCAAACTTGTTACATTTATTTCCCTATATTCCAAATTATTGTTCAAAAGTATGTTGTGATATTATATTAGAACGGCTTTTATTTCAACTGAACTCTTTTCAAATCAATCTCCTGCCCTTAAAAGCCCACAGGTTGACAGAGCAAAGGAACATGCTACTTTATCAGGGGGCATCTTCTATTACACAATTTCATTAGCCAGCCTTTTAAGAAAACACAAGGCATATGCTGTTGGCATTTCATGAAGTGTGCAATGGGAGGACTACGTTGATAACTGATTATTATGGGAAAAATCAACTATTGTTGGCATAAAAAGAGGTATCTCGCTTATGCTTTATGCCTATATTCCATCGTTTGGATAATATTGGTTTAGGCGACAAAGAAAAAAGAAACCCTGTTCTACAGGCCCGGATCGACCAATTTTTTTAGAAATTGAAAAACAATTTTCACATGCAAATGAATACGGAGCCAATATATGTAAGGTTGTCAAAAAGGCAAACATTTTTTTTCTTCTGATCTTTTTGAAGGGGAAATAAGGAAAAAGAAAAAACAACTAGCTTGCCGATCCAACCTGAGACGTCCGTTTTCCGTAGAACAGGGTGTTTTTCGTAAAATGTAGGTCAAATTATGCACCCAAATTGTGTTTATTTGTATAATTTTTTTAATTTAAGAACACATATAAATTTATACTAATAAACATAAAAATTCAATCTATCAGATTACCAATATAATTTAGTAGTATACCTTACACATTGTAATTGCCATTTACTAGTACTAGTACTCGTAGTATGATCTACCAATTGTCAGGACATCGTATCACATACCCAACACTATCTATTTACTTCTGCAAGAGTTGACTATCCATTCAGTCATACACAGCATGGCATCATCACGGCACTCAAATCTTCACGTGTCACTGACAAGGGGACTTGGGTGTAATTGCCCATGCATTTGTACATAGCCCTCGAGCGGCATAGATTAATAATTCCGTGTTCCCCCCTTCGGCTGACCGCTCGAATGACGATGGATGATGCTGCACGGAGGTTTTTGTTTCATCACTGGAATTTTATAAAGAAGGATTTCTGTTGTTGCTGAAATCTAACGGGAATTTGTGATTTATGTACTGAATTGTACTGCTGCTGTAATAACGTCTGAAGTCTGCTGGGGTAGGCAGGATCTTCTCGCGGCTTTTAGTTAACCCCTTTGCGGCAGGATTAACCTTGTGTCGCACACCTGAGGAGGAGTAACGCTTACTTGCATCATCGCATGAACTTGGTTGCGATCTTTGCTTGTTGAGGTACATTATATTTGCTTATGTGCTGTAAGTCGATCTAGATTTTAAATGGCTCGATGATTATGGTTACATTTTTGAGTTGGATTTATGTGAGATATCGGGAGTATAACTATAAGTACTGGAAACAATATCAGGTAAGCAATGAAAATGCCCATATTTTGAAAAATAATGTCCACATTTTGGTTGAAAATTTCCTACAGGCTGTAAATTCTATACCTACACCCATCTATCTTGTTAAACAGGTCAACTTTTTTGAAATTCTACCCTTTCAAACAAACCCTGGCTAACAGGCCTGGAATAAGGGCATTATTTTCCAGTAAAGCTAGTTTTTTGTGCGTATCGGGGGGAGGGGGGAAAAAGTACTATTGTTTTGATCCGAAAAATCACCCATCACCCCCCGGGATTAGATCGCGGGACCATCCGCACCCAAGTCTGTCCCTCTACCAACTGAGCTAACTTCTAGCGCATATGCGGGCACAAACTCCGTGCCCACATATGCCGGCGGTAGGTGACGTCATCGAGGCAATGCAGCAGCACGTGCGTGGAGATAGTTTCTGGCAGTGAGATTTAGTGAGATTCAGTTGGGTTAGGGTTAACTCGACTAATCCACTGCGCATCTGCATATTGTGTATATCCAAAAGGTCAATGGTCAATCCACCATACATGCATGCACCTTAGTGATTTAAATAATAAATAAAGATGATAAAAATGTTATCCGTCAACATACATAGAATCGCTATCACAGTATCATGTACCCCTCTTACCTGGCTTAGGGATTCTCAACATTTAACTAGCTAGACAGGAAACTATAATGTCAAAAGAGGCTGATGGATAATGTGAGTGTTGGTCAAGATTCATCAATTTTTAAAGAAAGATAGTTGGATGCATCTGTAGGGCTTTAACAAAAGGGGCATCAACACTTAAAGACATCTTATGCAATTGTTTTCATGGAACACCACCTATCTTTGAGTTTGTCCTTTAATTGCAATTTGTTGTGTCAAATTACATTTTTAAATATGAAACTATAATATGATGTAACAGAGCAATACGTTTCCTAATTACTGTAAAAGTGGAAATTTCCGTGCGTAGACATTTTCGCGCTTCGCACATTTTGAACAATTTTGCTTGTTTTTATTTTCGCAATTTTGAGCTTCTGTACATAGACCTACAAATAAAATAAATATATTCGCGCAATTTTATTTTTGCCCTTGCTGATTTTAGCGCGAAAATCACGAAAATTTCCACTTCAAAATCATGGTTTGAATGGGTTAAAATAAACCTTCGGAGTCTGATGTTTTTTTCTGTTCGTCAATAGAATTCCGTGGTTTTACATTGTGTTTAACGCCGTTTACATTGTTTGCGGCTATGATTGCAACTGTACACAAGTGAACACAATACTTAATGATGAAAATCAAAGCAAATATATTGAAAAATGTTTTAAATTGGAAGCAGATTTCCATTGTGATTCATTGTGATTTCTTTAATGGAAATGCAGTCAAGATCAATTTATGAGTCCATGAATGTCTTCCTGATAGTCAATTTTCATCATATATTATATTAACGATAGAACAAAATATGTGTAAAAGTTTGAAAAAGATCACATGATATTGCTTTGATCATTTATACTGCGTACCATTTTGTAATTATCATTATTTCTTAACCCTAACCCAAGGCATGTTTTGGGGAATAAAACTATCAAGGGAGAAAAATGGGGACAAATTAGGGGGGGGGGGGGGCGCTGGTACCGGGAGTCGAACTTGGGTCACCTATGTGGCAGTCCAGCCCCATATCTAATTGAGCCAAGGAGTCACCTATGCATATGATTGATAGCCAACCTAGGCATCACATAGTAGAGTAATATTTTGTTGTAACAACTTAATGGTATCTCAGCTACTAGTTATCCTATACTCCTCCTTGCCATTGGTGTGACCATGAATATATTTATTTATTTATTTATGCTTAATAAAAATAGTATTGTGCAATTGTGCATGCAAACATTTCTAACCCTAATTTGTATCTTTCTAGTATCATTAAAAGTATGTTGTGATATTCTTAAAAACAGCTTTTATTTCAACTGGACTCTTTCAAATCAATCCCCTGCCCTTAAAAAGCCCGCCCACAGGTTGACAGAGCAAAGGAATATGCTACTTAGTTTGCTATCAACCAGATAAATGTGATGCAGCACATAAAAAAAGGGGCTGGACTTCGCGACTGTGAAAATATTAAGAATTTAGGAGTCATTTTAAAGCTTAGAAAATGCTCTTGAGAGCACACATAATAAACTCAAAATTGACTTCAACTGCAAAGTCCCCTCTTTTGCATCACTAATGTCCAATTCAACAATATTAATCTGGGTGATGTGTTCCAAATTAGGTCCTACCTACTACCCCCACAATAAAACAACAACAACCACAAACAAACACACACACAAAAAACCCAGCAAAAAAACACAAAAACCCAACAACACTAAATTGTTATGAACTTTCATGTAATTTACCATTGTGGCTGAAATTTGAGGACCTTATATGAAGCTTCTGTGTGGACAAACTCATCCATGGCCCAAATGGTCAGATGGTCTAGAGATATAAAAAAGCCCCACAATTTCAAAAACGATATTCAATTGAAATAAGCCTACTATCTCTATTAATAGTAAATCCTATTAATTTTGTTAATTGACTGACATTGACGATTCAACAGCTTGTACAAGGATCTGTAACATATGATTATTTTACGTAACTGAAAAAACCTTAGAATTGGATAAATTATGCTTTCCCAGTATACAATTACATGTCATAACATTTTCTATTTTAGTAACAATCTTGCATTGAATAATTCTGCAGTTAAGTAGAATAAAGATAGGTCTTCATTCATTATCACGCAGCTTGTTGTTATTGTTGTTGTTTGCTGCGTTGTTAGTACTGTGGCCCACATGAGACGAATAACTGTGGTAGCTACATGGGCCATGGGCAGAACGACCCTTGTCATGCATCATGGTAGTACCCTACACTGAAAACAAAAACTCGTTTTTAGGGGTGTTGAACGAGAATTTCTTAGTTAGGCATTTAGTTGAACCGAGTTGAACGAGTAATGATGTTACTTCTAGCAGAGTGTGCGTGGTCGAACTAATTTTTCAACGAATGAAATGAAGAATAGTAGCAACGCCTTTAGTTGGACACGCCCTACCAATTATATTGTGCTGCTGAACTAATGTCTGAAAATTAGTTGGACTACGAAAGGCAGACCAACGATTTTTTTCGGCCGTACCAGATGCCGGACGAGAGTGCCGTACTAAAGAAGTTGCCGCGCGTGCGTGGTGGTCAATTTGGTCATAGACGTGACGGCGGCGATCATTTCACTCGCAGCTGCACGTTTTTGAGATAAAGATGTCGCAAAAGTGAGTAAAATCCAAGATTGTATTTAAAACAAAAACACATCGTTATAAACTCGTAGACGTAGACGTAGTGATGTAGGTTAAAGTTGGGAGTTTATTGCAGCCATGGCGTAATTTAAATTATCGTCTATGTGATGAGTAAAGTAAGCTTACTTAAATTGTAGCAAATTTTCAATAATGTACTTAATCTGTTTTGTTGTTGTTTCTTCTTGCAGATCAAAGCCATGCAGTAAGCAGATCAAAGCCATGCAGCAAGCCCTACATAACCATAACAGTATATTTCACGTGTGTGTAGACCATATAAAACTGCTAGAAACGCTAGTACAAGCATCTAGTTGAGCATAGTTGAGCAACTAGTTCAGCTAGCTGCAACTAGTTAAACTAGTAGAAAAGCTTGTAGGGCTGGCACTATTAGGAAAAGTTAGTTGAAGGAGACACCATTTTAACTAGATTTTTTTTTAGTAGGGCACCCCAGAATATTAGTAGGACGCTCCAAAATTCTAGTTTGGCATGGCCGAACTAGTTGCTCAACTAACAAAATATTAGTTTGGCGAATTGGTTCCGCCTGCCGTACTAATATATATATTAGTTCAGCCAAGCTGTACTAGTATATGTTAGTAGATACAGACATCGTTTCAACTAACTTTTCTCTAGTAGGGAATGCTAGTTTTTGTTTTCAGTGTATAGTATTACCTCTACCCAACATTTTTAGTTCTCTATCTATTTCAAATGTGTGGCAATCATCAGATCCGTTCCCCAAAGTGGCGTAGCTCGGGGGGGGGGGGGGGGGGGGGGGGAATGCCCCCCCCCCCCCGATGAAAAAAACACCCATTTGTGCCCCCTCCCCTCAAAAAAGATATGTGAAGAAGAAAAAAATGGGGAAAAAAAGGAAATAGGAAAAAAATGAGGGAGGGGGGGGGGCAACTTTTTACTTTTAAATTTCAGGAATCTTGCCCCCCCCCCCCCCCCCCCCCCCCCCCCCCCACTGAACAAAATCCTAGCTACGCCGCTGGTTCCCCAGCCTCAATTTGGGTAACAATTCAGTTCCTTGCTGCTGGTCACCCTTTATTCAGTCAAAGGCATAGGCATCAGTTTTCCAAACCATTGCAAACAATGCTGAAATCTGATAGAATTCATAAATTAATACTTTATTAAATTATTATCCGCCATTAAAAACAAAAATAAAATTATCCCATAGTTTTTACCCACCTGTTCACTTATTGATTTTGATCTCTTTCACATTTCGAAAAGACAATTATTGACAAAATTACGGTATCAAGAGGACAGAATATGGCACATCATTGTCCGGTGGGACAACCTGTTTCCTGTTTTGCCAAAAAAACACACACACAATTGTCCATTTTAAGATGGGAAGTTGTGGCTAAATATTGGTTAAGCCTCTCATCTTATATATTGTTGTCACGTCTCTTGTTGGCTCATTCCGGTCAGCATGAATTGACTTGTTGAGATTCATTTCCGAATCGATACTGTCATGTAACGAGGGTTTTAGAGCTTTAAGGTCTGGACTTCAATAGCTGCTGAATGTCATATACTTGAGAGCCTATGAGGGTGGATCAGTTAGTTTTGTCACCAAAGGCAGCCCCAGCTACACAAGACAATACTGTCTTTATTTTGTTATGTCATCCTTTACGTCACATCCTTAGCTTCATCTTATAAATGTTAATTTAGTGGATATATATAGCAACTTCTGGCTATTTCCCACCAATCTAATCAAAGATTGCTAGGAGGCCTTTTCATAGATCCAAGACCTAGCCAAAGCTGTACATTCAGAGATGAGACTATCCCTTCTTTGGAGTACCGACCATGCTTCGAGAAGTGGAGGATGAAGATGCAACGGTGTATAGACGTCAACGAAAGCTTCTTCAAGGGAATGTAACTGTAGTTTTTGAATTTGTATGGCCATCTTCAGAAACATGGGCCAAGTGACAAAACTATTTGATCTGCTCTTGTATCCCAAGTCTGTTCTGAATCTTGGATATATATGAAATAGCACAGGGCAACTATAATATGACGTATCCTTTTGAACTTGCATATCAGTTGGGCATTCAATAGCTGCCATTTTGTATTGCTAGTGCTCTGTGGGTGCGCCATTTGAAAACAAAATCTAATAGATGGCAGCCATAAGGTTTTCTTGTAATAAATGCTCATAAGTAGGCAATGGTGTTTCGGGAGCAATGTTCTTATAAGAGGTTCGATAGCATTTTGCAGAGACTTTTAATTTGAGAATTGTATGTTTTACGAAACAGGTCGATTTTGATTGAGAAAGGCACCAAAACGGTGTATGTAATATGGCATATATGAGTTGCGTATTTTAATTACTTGTGTCTGCTTTTTCATCCTGAATTTCATATAAACTGCTGGTCTTGATTTATTCCTGTCATATCAACCAGGGCTTCAGAAATTACAAGCAGCATTTAAAGGCATATTATGTGATCTTTTCCGGAGAGCGCCCTCTATTCATGATTTTGTTTAGAAAGTAGATTTTCTTGCAGATTTACATTTCTGATCATAAATCGTACATACATTCCAAGTTACAGAGCGATACGATTCCTAATTACCTCAAAATCGTGGTTTTAGAGTGAATTTAGAGTGAAAATATAAACTGTCGTGTTATCCCGACAGTTTGTTTTCACTTTAAAACCATGATTTTGAAGTAATTAAGAATCGTATCGCCCTGTAATTTGGAATGTATGTACGATTTATGATCAGAAATGTAAATCTGCAAGAAAATCTACCTTCAATTTTTTTTTTGATGTTGAGGGCGTTCCCTGGAAAGATCACATAATATACCTTTAAAAAGAATTACATGTTTTAATAATTTGCCTACTTGCTACTTCAGTGTGATTTTCCATTGCATCTTTCCAATACTGCTGGTCTTTATATTCGTGTTTCCTCAAACAAACAGCTCTTTAGAAATTACAATTTGCAAATTTGTTCTCTTTTTTTTATAGTTTTTCCTCCCTGAAATACCCTTGTGGCACAATAGTAAGAATGTCAATACGAACTTGAAGGAGATGCTACTGCTGCTCCTCTTCTCTGTTACTGACTACATAAATCACACTGGCTTGTTAGTATCGAACACTTGGGATAGTGTTCTATCCTGGAGGTGTATGTGAGACTGATGAAGAAGCTCCTAAGAGTTATTGACCCACCGGTTTTCTTTTACACAATGTGTAAAGCTCTCCAATGGATATATATCACTAGACTCAGTGGCGACTGCTGGAAACTTGTAGTCTACGAGAAATGCCGCCAACCAAAAAGCAAACTTGGTAAATTGTATAGGAAAGAAACTCTTTTTTTTCTTCAATTTGAGAGGAAAAGAGTAGAATAGAAGCTAATTGCAAATGATGGTTGGCTTGTATGATGTAGATTTTTGATAGCCATAGTTTGATCAGTTCCAAATTGGCAAGAAATATTTGGTTTTTATCTCTCCACGCACAAAAGTAATCCAAGCATACACCCGCGACTATCGCCACAACGTGTGCAGTGTATTCATTCACTGCTGTAAGGCGACTTCGCCAATTTGGAACTGATCATTACTATTGTGTTGTGTATTGCTGGCCTATTATACAGTCAGTATGCAACCACGCGAAAAGTCGTTCCTTTTCTAACCCAGCAAAGCGACCCGGAAGTACTCACCCGTAGCGATACGGCTTCGCAAGTCATAGTTGACCTCGTAATAGCACGATGTAAATGAGCTCTTTTCATGATTATAATCACACATTTCAAACACATTTGCCATGAAATTGTATAATAAAAAGGCATATTATGCAAATAATATTATCTAATATTATCGGTGAACTTCATGACATGTTGTATTTTCGGTGCAAATTATTGCAATTACACAAACCCGAATTCAAGAAAAACTTGACGAAACTAAAGCCAAATCCATGGTAAAAAAGTCACTTCTGAAGAATCAGGCATCAATTGTATCCATCGTATCATAATATTCATAGTCTTTTGTAACTAGAAACATGCTTACAATTTTATAAAATTATTTAGTCCGGTCAAGTGAATGCTTATAATATAGCTCCTCGAATCTTGTCTCGATCTAAATTCATTTCGTAGCGTCGATGGGTTGTTGATCAATTGTTTAAATCTCACGTTTATATTCAGGTTCGCTCGTTAGCTCAGATGGTAAAGGTTTCGCTTTGAGAGCGGGAGGTCCGGGGTTCGAAATCGATCCTACTGCTCTGCACAATGTCATATGATTTTTTTTTTATTTACAGAAAGTCTATTCTGGTCAAAATGAATAAACATTTCACAATTTCATCACACAAAATGCATGAATTCGGACGTTTTCATTGGAAAAACGGTATTTTTTTCAAAAATTTCAATAATGAATTCAAACGCGGGCATGAAAATGAAGCGCGGGCGTGTTACGGGAAACTAAAAAGCAAGTTGGCGAGGCCTAACGGGGGATCGTAAGTTTCGTTTTCTGACCGAAAATCGGTGAAAATCAAACTCGGTTTTTCTTATCAAAAAAGAAGTCGGGCATCAATGTTTTTGATATGAAATTAAAGCTTAAGATTCCATTAGTACGGAAATTGCTCTTGAAATATCGTACGAATTTTAGTCCAGTCAAGTGAATAGTTACAAAAAGCAAAGTCACGAAAGTTGTTAAATTCTAAAATTAGCGATAAAATCACTGTTTGTGGACCAAATATGTCAGATTTGGCATCATATTATAGAGAAAATTACGAACAATCCACCTACTTCGCCATCATGGCTGCCAGCTAACCCTACCTCAATTAATTCAAGGAAAACAAACTTCTAGTAAGGTTTTAGCGCAAGGTTGACATCCTGAAATCGATCTTTGCGTGGGTTAGAAATCGGCAAGGTCACTCATTGAAAGCGATACCTGCATGCTGACTGTATAGGGAAGGTATGTTCCACCAACCTTTAACTGTATATTAAGCCCAAACCTTAACCTATCCTATGTATCATGGCGATTAAATTATAATACTTCAATAAACCCAAACCTAATTCTTTTTAACATCACCTCAATAACTTGATTTAAGTGTCTTGGTGAATTTACGTGACTTGAGTATATCACATCTTTCCAAAATATTTGACTTGACTCAAGTTACTCACCCAAAAAACTTGATTCCAGCCACTTTACCCAAATATTTGATTGCCATGACCGAAATTGAGTCTGATGCTAAACTGAATTAGGTTTCAAATCCTCAAAATATTTAGCATCTATTGATTCAACAAAAATTGGCTTGTCTGGAAAAAAAGGTATTGACCCAATTCTGAAATTGTGACCCAATGCTGATCTAGAAAAAAAATGAGACCTCATGGTTGCAAATGCAGTCCTTGTTGCACTGCCCTGTTGATGGCCATGTCTACTTTTAACCCTCTCTCAAGGGTTTAGGCAGGATTTCTGCTTGTGGGTGTGTACATTTAAAGAAACTGAATGTGCAAATTGAAGAAAAAGTGCAATTTATGTAGCCAAGTATAACCTGAAAATTGAGTGTGAATTTTACAAAACTGGTCTTGCAAAAAAAACCCCAAAAAAACTTACACAGCTGCCTGCCCCACCCCCTCCCTCGATCCTACCATGCCTTTTGTAAGGGACGCATCATTAGATTTTCAGGTGGGGGGTAGGAAGTTTTTGAGAAGAAAAAAATTCCCCCTCTATCCAGGCCCAAAAAAATAATCCCCCTCCCCTGATGAGTAAAAAAACACAAAAAACTCTACCCCACCCAACTCAATATGAATGACTATATTAAAAAAGAAAATTCGCTGCCAAATGCGGCGCAAAAAACAAATTCCCCCCTTACGGCAGGCCAAAAAAAAAAAAAATCCCCCGAACCCAACTTCCTACCCCCCTGAAAATCTAATGGTGCGTCCCTAACAATCTTTGCCACTTTTGTACGCTATATTAATAGTACACCTTTAAAATGAAACACAGTAGCATTATCAAATATTGAAAGTCAAGAACTCTCCCAACGATATTTGTGAAGGTTCCAGGGTCTCAATATCCTGTAGCTGTCTCAGTAGTATTATGTCTCGGTAGTATTATGCTTTGAGAGCTCGCCCGCGATAACCTCAATTTTCCAATTTGGCTCATCAAAATGCAGCATTTGATGCTGAAATGTATTAGGAGTCGATCGATGCATCGTATGCTTGTAGTTTGCACCATTGAATCTTAATTTTGGGTATCAAAAAGGAGATAGTTAAGTGGTCTTCTGATGGTGGTCTATGTTTTATTTGTTTGTTTGTCAGGATTTTTGCAAAATGAGTACATTTTGAGAATTATTTAATAGTAGGAGGGATGCTTTTAACCTCCATTGTTAAAAAAAAGAAAGAAGAATATAAGAATTTTGCACTTTTTAAGTAGGTCTTTATTTCAAATGTGTACACTTCCATGCCTACATGCATAATAATGGACGCCAACGATTAAGTCAAATTTTCCTAAACACTTATTCATGCCTTATTTTAAGTCTCTACCCATGTTTGGAATTGTCCCATCTACATGTAGGCCTCCCCCAGGGATGTTTTATCCAGGGCCCATATAGGCACATAGCGGCAGCTAGTCCCCTAGTCAAATGTTCATATTTCCTTACAGAAGCTATAGATTATGCTCGATTGTCTGGTTACAGGAAATCATTCAATTTCTGTATTATCACTTCACCAGCAGTCCATGTAATCTATGAAAATAGCAATATCCCTGATGCACATTTCTTCTATTTCTGCTACATTTCTTATTATTTTTGTCATAAAAAGCTTGTGTGTCATATTTTTTTCATCGTTTTTGAAAATACACATTTCTCATATTTCTGCTATATTTCCTGTTATTTTTGTCACAAAATACCCTGTCAACTCTCGTCATGTTTTTCTTTATTTTAAAACCTTTTTGTAACATACACTCAAATCTTACTCCCAACTTCCTTTATTATTAACGGCTAAATGACACATGGGATCATTCGGCACATGGTTTTAGAAAAGTTGTTATTTTTGCAACATTTATTTTTCCCGCTATGTGAATTTGAAAACAAATTCTTAAGTTATGCAGTTACACTCATGTAAATAAAATCCAAAGGCTGATATAGGTCTATTTTTCAATATGTTTTATGGAAAAGAAATGGTGGTATTGAAAATAAAAATGTTGATATCGTCTACTAAAATTAATGAATCTGAAGGGAAGAGCATCTCCGAATCCAGTACAGTGTTCAATTTCAATTGTTTTTATGCTAACACTAAAGTAATATAATTGTTCTTTGAATGGCAATTTTTTTATTTTTTATACACCTGTCCTATTTACATCTACCCACAATATCATTTTTGTGCAAACAATTTTGTGACCTAAAAAGCATAAACTTTAATGTAGCGTAAAAAGTTTGAAGTATGACATTTGGCGAGTGAGATGCGGCAGGCTCAACGTTGAATTTGCGTAATGGAGAGACAGACATAACGGAGTCATTGCTGAGTGATGCGTATCATACAGGGGCTAGTGTCAACAAAACAAGAGAACTCTCGCGGGTCGATATCGTTTTAGGTTGTCATGTTCTGTGAATATAGATATAATAGGTTGGTGAGATGGATAGATAGAATAAAATTCTGAAAAAGCCAATATTTTTTTCACATACAGGTTTTTTTTTAAATTTGAAAAATGTGTGTGGGTTTTTGAATTTGCAGTCCATGTGTATACTCTGTTATGAAAATGCATACCTGCATGTCTTTATATTTCGGTTTCACATCAGTGGAAAAAGCAAAATGCAAAAATAAAATAGCCACAAAAAATTCAACTATCGCAGTAGCTGATACAGTTCATTGCATGCAGGGGGAAATGGAAATGGGAACGAGGGTCTGAGAGGGTCTCAAAAGATCGGAACTGGAGCATTGTTTATGTTGAATACAGAATGCCTTATGTGCAAGAGGTTGAAATATTTCACTGGGTGAATGTTAATGGCTGTTTTCAAGCATCAGGAGTTTGTGAATGTGAATTTTGGGTAATGTTTTGCTTGAGTTTAAAGTACTATAGTTTGATCAGTTCCAAAATGGCGAAACCTCAATACAGCAGCGAATGAATACAGAAGGACGCGGGCGTGCATGAAGACAACAAGCGCACTGTGTATCATTTGTGTGACGCGTGCTTGCAGCAAGAAATGTGTGCCTGTGGCCATAATCGTGCGCATAAGCTTGGATTATTTTTGCGCACGGAGAGATAGAAAAATACTATTTCTCGCCAATTTGGAACTGATTATAAAATATGTATGTCTCTTTTTCTGATGTTGGGTATTTGATGAGTAGCCTGTAGGATAAATGTACCAAATGTGTTTTCTTTCTTATATTCGGTCCTAAAGCCTGGAGGATAAAGTTTGGCTCGGAAACCATTTTTATAAAGGAAACTCTGACATTTCTGAGACAGAATTTGAATCCAACAGCAAGAAATAATGTAAAATCAAGTTGTTATCCCTATTGAAAATACAAAGAAAATACAAAGAAAAACAGCCAAACATAAATAGAAATCTGTCAAAATAATGAATGGAAAAATTCATGTTTTTAAAACAAATGTCAGTCAGTTCAGAGATGTAGCACTAATACAGAAATGTCTGGATTTCCGGAAATTAGGCCCAGATTTGTTTTCTTTTCATTTCCAGAATTGATGATATTTCAGCTTAAAAAGAGGACAAAACAAAAAATTAGGGAGGTGATACCCTGTAGCCTATTATTTGTACAAGCATAAATGTTTGATACTGCATGCAAGCACTCGGCCATGGTCAGTGGCGTAACAGCCGGGGGGGGGGGGGGGGGGGGCGGTAGGGGGAGGGGGCACAGTGCCCCCCCCTGAAGGTGCTCAGCAGGAAATTCAAACCTACCCACCAGGAAAAATGGGGGGGAAGGGCGATTTTTTGTGACCGTGCGAATTTTTGTGACCGTGCAAAATTTTGTGACCGTGCAAAATATTGTGACCGTGCAAATTCTTTTGACCATCCCCCCCCACCCCCACTTACGTGAAATTCACGAGGTGACTGACTGGGAAAAAATTTGGGGCAACCTTTTACGAAAATTTCTGTCGGGTCGAACTGGTGTTCACCAGGAAAAAATATCCTTTGCCCCCCCTGGAAAAAATCCCAGATACGCCACTGGCCATGGTCGCTGCGTAATGTGCGCATTTGGTTGATTGATTTTCAGGACATTTTACTTTACCTCTGTTACATCTCTGTCAGTTGTTCTTTGATTGTTAATCCTGTTTTGCAGTATATAATTAAGGATGGAACAAATTGACAAGTTGCATGGATTATTAAATCATTGGAGAGTTTTGTCTAAATTGAAAATAACAAAGATATGTGATGCGATCAAGCAAAATGAGTCTGAAGTCGAAAATATCACAATATTATTTTTAAATGTGATTCTAATGAGTATTTGTAATGCTACATTTTGAAGTAAACACAGTTTTAAATGGACATTTAGTTCCAAAGATATTAGCAATTGAATGGTATTCAAAACATTAAAAAACAAAAGAATTTTTACCCTTTGTTTGGCTATATCTCAAAATGAATATTGGCAACTTCCGACTCATTTTGCTTCCCACATCACATATTATAATCGACCCCTGTAAAAGATAAATTGCCAAATCCCTTACATTTTTGTCATTCAAAAGTGTCGGTCCATCATGGGAATACCTTTTATATTACGAACCTTCCTTGACGAAGATTATGGTCAAAACACAGCCAGTCAAATTCCCTACTGTAAGTGCTCTAAACAGTCTCTTGTAATATTGCTTGTCAGTGAGAATCGTACAGAATCCACTCATTTTTAGGTCGTCCGTAGGAAGAGACCTTATGGCAGCATCCTTCGTGTATGTAGTCTGTGTCGGGGTGTGTGTGTGTCAACAATTTGGTATACACTTTTTGTTTTGTCCATTTCTTTTCCATACAATGACCAATTGCAATCAAACTTCGGTCATAGATGCAACATGGAAACCTTCATATGTTAATGAGGTCAAAGGTCACATACCAAGGTCAAAGGTCATCTGAGGTCAAGATGTAAAATTTAGTTCACACTTTTTGTATTGTCCATTTCTTTTCCATACAATGACCAATTGCAACCAAACTTCGGTCATAGATGCAACATGGAAACCTTTATATGTTAATGAGGTCAAAGGTCACATACAAAGGTCAAAGGTCATCTGAGGTCAAGATGTAAAATTTAGTATACACTTTTTGTATTGTCCATTTCTTTTCCATACAATGACCAATTGCAACCATTATTATGCAGTTTGAATCTTCCGTCCTATACTTGCAATGCATTGGTAAAGACCTATTATTCTGCAACTTGTGTCACTGAAGTGAACTTGGAGACCGAGTTCACTCATTATTATGTTTTGAGAATCTTCCGTCCATTCATTTACACAGAGCTTTGAACTCGAGTTAATCAAGTATTGGACTGTTTTTTTAAATAAAAAAATCGGTCATCCGATTTTTTTACTGTATCGGACAGTTTGGAATAAGAGCTTTTGATTGGTTCAATGTTTTTGCTGGATTGACCCATACATTTGAAGGGTTTGAAACTGTAATTTTTAGTTAAAACTTTTCATAACTGACGCTGGATAAATAATTGACATATTTGTGTATTTTCTATAAAGAAACAAAATATAATGATTAATATATATTTTAACAAGACAATAGAATGATAATTTTGTTATTTTTGGATGGGAAACATGTTGAAAAACTATCTTCTTTACTAGTCAATTAGCCCCTACCGTCACTATAATATAACCCCCTATTTAACTCAATGGAACAATCCAAATTAACATCCTGAACTGAAAACAGTAAACAACAAACAAGATGGCCGACACCTGTGGTACATTTTGTGTGGAGCTGAGGTTCCATCAGAATTACTCATGAAAAGAGTAAATACAATAAACATGGACAAGGTAAATTAATGCAAACAGTGTGAAATACTCCTTGGCTAAAAATGTTGTACTTTTGGTCTTTTTATAGTGGGTTTAAAACTAGGAGAATTTATATCCTTTTTACTAGCTAGGCCGAAAAAGTAAAGCTTCTTATTTTTATTTCCGATTTTTGTGCTGGCCTTTATAAACCTAAATTCCCTCAATATTTCCATGATGTTTACACATTCCAATGAAAAAATCAAATAGCAATGATATAGTTAGTCATTTAAAACATATTTTGATAGCATTTTTACAGTTTTCTTGTTGAAATTCCAGACGAAAATACACCCTAAATAAGCTTATTTCTCATGTGTGCAGGCCTAGGACTAGGCTCACGATTTACCATTCAAAATGAACCAGTGTCTTATTTATAGATGCATTAGCGTTACTTTTGGGGTATATTGCAATGTAACACAGATGCAAAACTGCAACAGTCACCCCACTTTGAATTTAAAAGAGAGCCCTAGGTGATGATATGATGCTAGCGTGACCTAGGCCTACATGGCCTAGCCTATACTACATTTTGACAAATGGATGGCTATCCTATTTCATTAAAATTAACAAGCATAGATGTCCCATCTTTAATTAGAGTCAGATTCTCAAAACATAATAATGTAAATATTGGATTCCTTTTTTCGAGCAATACAGTGAAAATTGGTTTCGCCTTGAAAAAAAATCGGACTCGCCTGCGGCTCGTCCAATTTTTTTTTCAAGGCTTAACCAATTTTCACTGTATCGCCCTCAAGTCATCCAATATTGTACCATTATTATGTTTTGAGAATCTTCCGTCCATTCATTTACACAGAGCTTTGAACTCGAGTTAATCATGTATTGGACTGTATTTGTAAGTTTAAAAATCGGTCATCCGATTTTTTAAAAATCGGTCATCCGATTTTTTTACTGTATCGGACAGTTTGGAATAAGAGCTTTTGATTGGTTCAATGTTTTTGCTGGATTGACCCATACATTTGAAGGGTGTGAAATTGTAATTTGTAGTTAGAACTTTTCATAACTGACGCCGGATAAATAATTGCCATATTTGTATATTTTCTGTAAAAACACAAAAATATGATGATTGATATATTTTTAACACGAGCCTAGAATGATAATTTTGGTGTTTTTGGATGTGAAACATGTTGAAAACCTATCTTCTTTACTAGTCAATTAGCCCCTACCATCAATTTAATATAACCCCCTATTTAACACAATGGAAAAGTCCATACATCCTGTGAAAAAAGTAAACATCAACTTAACAAGATGGCCGACACTGTAGTAACATTTTGTGTGGAGAGAAGTTTCCATCAGAATTACTCATGAAAAGGGTAAATAAAATAATAAACATGGATCAGGTTTATTAATACAAACAGTGTGAAATACTCTTTGGCTAAAAATATTGTACTTTTGGTCTTTTGATAGTGGGTTTAAGGAGAAATTATAGCCTTTTTACTAGGCCTAAAAGTAAACCTCTTATTTTTATTTCCGATTTTTGTGCTGGCATTTTAGACGTAAATTCCCTCAATATTTCCATGATGTTTACACATTCCAATGATAAAAATCAAATAACAATGATATAGTAAGTCATTTAAAACACATTTTGATAGCATTTTTACAGTTTTCTTGTTGTAGTTCCAGAACAAAATACACCCTAAATAAGCTTATTTCTGATTTGTGTGCAGGCCTAAGTCTAGGCTCTTGATTTACCATTCAAAATGAGCCAGTGTCTTATTTATCGATGTGTTAACATTACTTTTGGGTATATTGCAATGTAACACAGATGCAAAACTGCAACAGTCACCCCCACTTTGAATTTAAAAGAGAGCCCTGGTGATGATATGATGCTAGCATGACTAGGCCTAGGCCTAGCCTATACTTCATAGGATTTTATGGCTATCCTATTTCATATAAATTACTGTGCATTTATTTAACAAGCATAGATGTCCCATCTTTAATTAGAGTCAGATTCTCAAAACATAATAATGTAAATATTGGATTCCTTTTTTCGAGCAATACAGTGAAAATTGGTTTCGCCTTGAAAAAAAATCGGACTCGCCTGCGGCTCGTCCAATTTTTTTTTCAAGGCTTAACCAATTTTCACTGTATCGCCCTCAAGTCATCCAATATTATACCACACTTGGTCAGTGAACTTGGTCAGTTTGGTTACCTGCATGAGTACAATGCAGTCACAAAATGCAGTTAGACTATTTTTTAAATTTTTTTTGTTGAAATATTTTGATAATTTTTTTAGGAATATTTTTGGGGATTTTTAAAAAATAAAAATAAAAAAAGAGAAATTTTTGGAATTTAAACAACACAAAAATTGGAATTTTTTTTTAAAAAAAATGTTAGGATTTTTTTTTTTTAGGTTTTTTTTAAACAAAAAATTGGAATTTGTTGAGAATTTTTTGGGGATTTTTAAAAAAAAAAATTAAAAATTTTAGGATTTTTTTTTTTTTTAGGAAAAAAAAAATTAGGATTTTTTTTTTTTCAGGATTTTTTTTATTTTTAGGAAACAAAATTAATTGTCTGTTCTTTGGAACAAAAAAATGTTATTGATATTTTTACAATATTATGGGTGATTTTTTTTAATTTTTGTTGAATTTTTTGTTGTTGTCAAGTCAGATTCTCACTGCATAATAATGATAAAATCGGACGGATTTTTTCGCATGATACACAAATATATTGGTCTCGCTATGAGTTTTAAAAATATTGTGCTCGACTGCGTCTCGCACAATATTTTTTAAAACTCATAGCTCGACCAATATCTTTGTGTATCACGCTCAATCCATCCGATTTTATATCAAACTTCGGTCATAGATGCAACATGGAAACCTCCATATGTTAATGAGGTCAAAGGTCACATACCAAGGTCAAAGGTCATCTGAGGTCAAGATGTAAAATTTAGTACACACTTTTTGTATTGTCCATTTTTTTCCATACAATGACCAATTGCAACCAAACCTTGGTCATAGATGCAACATGAACACCTTTATATGTTAATGAGGTCAAGATGTAAAATTAAGTACACACTTTTTGTCTTGTCCATTTCTTTTCCATACAATGACCAATTGCAACCAAACTTGGGTCATAGATGCAATATGGAAACCTTCATATGTTAATGAGGTCAAAGGTCACATACCAAGGTCAAAGGTCATCCGAGGTCAAGATGTAAAATTGGCTGCATATGTAAAATTGATTACATTTAAACAGATGAAGTACAATTGCAACCAAACTACCCATATAAACGGACGACCTACTTGGGACCGCTGTCCCTATTTTTAATGCTTTGTTTTAATTATCAATGTGCATTATTATGTCGGGTTTTTTAAAGAGTAGGTTTTTTTTATTGCTTGTATCTGTTTTTTTATTATTATTGTAAAGCGCCTAGAGGCCTTTGCTGGTATTTCTGCGCTATATAAGGGAGTGTTCAGAAATACTTTGGTGGGGGGGGGTTGGCAACAAAAAAATTGTCGGTGTCTAAACTTTTTTGACCCCCCCTTTACAAATTGACAAACTTTTCTGACCCCCCCTTTAACAGGGTGAAAAACTTTTTTGACCCCCCCCCCCCCCCCTCCCCTACTGTCAGATGTAGATAGACATTTGACTCAAGTTCTTTGACGCTTACACTACAGTCAGAACTGTGTATAGCTGGCAATAAATTTGCAACATTTCAAATTCACTTGAAACATCTTTCAAGCCTCCGAATTGTATTTTTCGGTGATTTGTATTTATCATGTTATAGCCTTTTTAAAAAACGGTTTCTTTTTCCAATTATAAAAAGTTACTCTTTGTATACTTAAGTCCTTCTATCTACACAATACTCTCACAAAGATATGCGCGGAGAACGAAAAATTTGGTCAACTTGCTAGTACAAAATGTGAAAAAATGAGTTCAAAATCACGCGTCGCGGGCAAAAATTTGTATCCTGTTGTCACCCTTACCAACTGTCAGTTACAGTTCTGAAGTAAAAATTGTGGACACTGGTTAGTCACATTTTGTATAACAAATCCTGCTGTCTGCACGTTGTTTTCACAAAGACACGCGCGAAGCGTGCGGAAATCTGTATAATTTGTTATAGAAATGTATATATTGCAGTATTTACTTGCGCGTAGCGCAGAAAATTTTGGTATTTTTCCAGTTAACGACTACTTATTTGGCCTAACTTTTTTGACCCCCCGCTCAGAAATTTGGTCAACTGCGTTCAAAATCACGTGTAGCGCGTGGAAATGTGTATTTAACCCTGTTGAATCACCCTTATCAACAGTTCTCAAGTAAACATTGTGGACACTGGTTAGCCAAATTTTGTTTAACAAATTCTGCTGTCGGCACAATGTTTTTACAAATATAATTTGTTATAGAAATATCAATACTGCAGTACGCGCAGAAAGTTTTGGTATTTTTCCTGTTAACGACTACCTATTTGGCCCCCCGCGCAGAAATTTGGTCAACTGCGTTCAAAATAATGTGTAGCGCGCGGAAATGTGTATTTAACCCTGTTGACGATCACCCTTATCAACAGTTCTCAAGTAAAAACTGTGGACACTGGTTAGCCACATTTTGTATAACAAATTCTGCTGTCGGCACAATGTTTTTACAAAGATTTGCGCGGAGCGTGCGGAAATCTGTATAATTTGTTATAGAAATGTCAATATTGCAGTATTTACTTGCGCGTAGCGCAGAAAATTTTTGTATTTTTCCCGTTAACGACTAGTATTTGGCCTAACTTTTTTGACCCCCCTCTTAAGTAGGTAAAACTTTTTAGTCCCCCCCTTTTTGAGACTTCAAACTGTTTAGACCCCCCCCCCCCGTTTTGGCCAACCCCCCCCCCCCCCCCCCCCCCCCCCACCAAAGTATTTCTGAACACTCCCTAAGAGCCTATTTATTATTATTATTATTATATATTAGCAAATTGGTCGACTGTATTCTCCCTTGAAAATGACTTATACCCAACAGATTAGGCGGGAAAAACTCTGTTATACGGGCCAAACTGACCCATTTTTATCCCCCTGGTTTGTAAAACCAGAAGGGGATTTTGTCATCATGTAATGTGCGTCTGTCTGTCTGTCTGTATGTAGGGGTGTATGTGTGTGTGTGTGTGTGCCTTTTGGTTAGCCTTTTTTTCCAAATGCTGTATCTGTTGAAAGGATGGACGGATTGACTTCAAACCTTCAGTGATAGGTAGGCCATGGTCAGACACTGTAGCTGCTTGTTTGGGGGTCTAATTTGCAAAGGTCATCTGAGGTCAAAGGTCATCTAGAGGTCAAATCAGAAAGAAACATGAACGCCGGGTGAACATGTCTAAAATAAATTAGAGGTCATCTGAGGTCAAAGGTCATCCAGAGGTCAAATTGTAAAAGTTGCCTGATCGACGTCAAACTTGGAGACAAGAAACATGAACACCGGGGGAACATGTCTAAAATAAATAAGAGGTCATCCGAGGTCAACGGTCATTAGAGGTCAACAAAGGTCAACAAGGGGTTAATTTGTGCAATGAACACCGTGGGAACATGTAAAAATAATAATTAGAGGTCATCCGAGGTCATCTGAGGTCAAAGGTCATCCAGAGGTCAAATCGTTAAAGTTGACCGATTGACCTCAAACTTGGAGAAAAGAAACATGAACACCGGGGGGGAACATGACCCATATATGACCGTTGACCTCATTTAGTTGATCTCCCAGCCAGGGGGATTCGCAAGTCGTGACTTGCAGTATTTTTTTAACCAATTTTTTTATTGTTGTTCTTGCAAATATGGCCAATTTATTTTTATTTTTACAGATTGTTTGCAACAGTTGGAGCTGATTTGCAAATGTCTTGAATATTTTCTTATAAAATTGTCTGAGTGGAAAAATTGGGAATATTCACACATATTGCCCCCCACCCAATTTTTGTCTTGCCCTGTCCAAAAATCCTTTTGCCCCCTATTTGCCACCCCTCCCCCAAATGTTATTGCTGGTGCTGCCACTGCATTCTTTTCCTTTACCATTTGGTCCGTTACTGATGCTAGGGCTTTTAACCCTAGACTTAAGCCTAATATGATAATGGACAATTTTGCATAAAGTGTTTTAATGAAAATTGCATCGAGAATTAGTATAGAAGTATGAAGGCTTAAAAAATACTCTTCTGGCCGATAGTCTTTCTGAAACAAAGGAAGGATAACAAATATTGATTTTTGTTGGTCATAATGTGTGTAACCGTAAACTGCCCATAGTTCACACCTGCTAATGCGAACATTAACCACCATCCATATCTGGACAACAGCAGGTATATTAATCATTAATGGCTGCTCATTATATTATGGAGTGCTTTACATGACATTCATGTCATTAGCGGAAATTTCTTTGGCCCTTATAACTCAATGATGATTTTCCTGTAACCCGCCCTTGTTACGTTTTAGAAATTGCCAAAACTTTCATTATTTTCATTTGAATTTAAATTATTTACAATTAGACCATGACTTTCTCAAAATATTCAATAGTCAAAATATTTGTCACATCCTCCTAATGATTTCAGCAGGTTATCTTAGCAGTAGGGGTAGAGCATCAGGCAAATAATTAACATTAAAGGATTCCCTCATTAAATCCTGATCATTATTCTTGGCAAATGTAGACATTTAAAATTTGTTTCCCATTTTTGATAAAAATAAATAGTGTTCTGTTGTAAAACATCTATACAAATTGTCAAATTATGAGCCCATGATTTGGCTCTGTGTCATATGTAAAATAATGTACAATAATGAATTGTAATCAAATAATGAATAATGAAATAGTTGCCTCATTATGATCTGAAAAAATGTGTTCATTGGCTCTATAATACGTTATGTATGAAACAAAACTTCCTGTATTTCTTTCAGTCTTACAGTGGCATGCACATTTTGATTAACCATTTTAGAATAGAACTTGTTAAGGTCAATCCTCTACTCAGCATTGTCATTATTCTTACGATAATGCTGATTGGCTCAATAGGTGATCTTTCTTTGCAGCCTCCAAACGGCAGGTTAGGATTAATGTTACCAATTCCAAAGTCATTGCATGTTATGCATGTTGGTATTTGTATTGTCCTCAGAAGATTTAACTACGTACTGTAGACAAGAAACTACAACACACAGTCAATTTCAACATTTACTTTAAATAACTTTATTGATATGTGGGAAGAGCTGGAGTAGTCAAAGCATCACTGCCTGATACACACAATGCAATAACTATTTTTTCTTCTATCATAGTAACAATAATATACCATGCTTTAGTAAACAATACACCATGCTTTAGTAAACATTACACCATGCTTTAGTAACCAATACACCATGCTTAGTAAAGAATAACCATGCTTTAGTATACAATACACCATGCCTTAGTAAACAATACACCATGCTTATTTAGTAAACAATACACCCTGCTTTAGTATACAATACACCATGAAAAGAATACACCATGCTTTAGTATACAATAATGCAATACACCATGCTTTAGTAAACAATACACCCTGCTTGAGTATACAAATACACCATGATTTAGTATACAATACACCGTGCTTTAATAAACAATACACCATGCTTTAGAAACCAATAAATATAAGCCAAACCTACGTAGGACGAGGATCTGGATCCGGACCACAATTTGAAAGGATCGAGGACCTCCGAAAGGAGCACCTCTAGCCTTCCACAAATCCATGAAACGAGCACAACAAATATGGTCCAGACCCTTATCCCCCTACAAAAACCTGCCAACCAAGGGCTCCATGGAACATGGAACCCTTGCCCCACCCCCGTTTTTGTTCTATTTTACTATCATGCATGAAACTCAGCACCATAATAATAAACACAAATTTAAATACAATAATAAATACTAAGCCTATGAATGTCTCATCTAGCACCTAATTTTTTCACAATTTACATATATTCACAAATTAATCCATGTAGCATCACATGACCAAATCATACAGCATAACAAATACATTTTTAAAAGATTGGTACATTCAGAACATCATTCTTCATTCAAATTGATTTAACAGTCATCATTCACACCTTTTGCAAAGCATGATCACAGTACATATATTCACAAATTCATAACTTAGTCCATGTTAGCATACAGTATAACAAATACATCTTTAAAAGATTGGTACTTTCAAAACATCTATAGTTGAAATAAATATTTATCTTTCAAATTTATTTAAATTCATCATTCACACCTTTTGCACAGTATGATCGCGATACATATATTCACATATTCAGAATTAATCCATGTTAGCATTACATGACCAAATCCTACAATATAACATACAAAACATCCATAATTGTGATAATCAAAACGGGCATATCTATGATTTAATTTCATCTATTTGTAAAACACATTTCACATTACATACGGTAAAACATTTTATTCCCTACAGTAGTTCAGCATTAATCCATGTTTGCATCCATGACCAAATCATACAGTATAACAACAATTATATTTTCTAAAAATTGGTACATTCAAAACATCTACAATTGTAATAATCCCTTATTTTGTGAATACATTTCGTAAATATATCAAAATCTCATGTTTTAGCGCTTAAAATCAATAATAACTAATTAAACGCAGCCCAATATGTTATTCTATGCTTTTCGTAATCAAACAATCACATCTCATCAAAAATACATACTTTGGTAGTATATTGGTATTAGCTTGTACATGTATGTCTATATTAAACAACATAATATACATATGATATTAACCATAATTCTTTAGTTATAAAGTATTCTAAAATTAACCATTCTAACTTTTTGCTTTCTATAGAAATATTCCTAACAAACAGTGATATTTCACATCGTGTCCAAAAAGAAAAGAACACTAACACTGCAACCGTAATCCACAATAGTCATCCAATTGTTATATTTCTTTCCATTTTCAACGTCTATAATTTACATGTTATTGTACATTCATATTTACATACTAAATGTAAGACCGAGCTCATAAGTTTTGCGTTTTGAACCAATTTTGAGTACACACCTAATCAAATCAAACAATCACATTCCACAACATTTAAATACAGTTGGTGTCACCATAATGATAGTGCCCATTTACATTTACCATGGAAACATATTAAAACAACCAATATGGCATATTACGCATAATAAATTTGCTTCAATCATTTCTTTATTATGTTCACCACCTCTTCTCATTTAAATACATAACACTGGGGGTGTTTAAAATCAAATAAAAAACCTCAGGAATTGACATTTGTGCCTGTTTTCTTCCGCAATGAATACTATTAATTACTTCAAAATACATTCATGAATATCTACGACATTTCATAATATAACAATTTAACACACACATTTTTAAATTATATGGTCGTCTATTCAATATAATTCACCGTCATCGAAGCCTATATAACTTACACCATTTTCATATAGTCAATTCTTATTCAAACCAAAATTACACATTTGGGTGTCTCCCATAATTGTATTTAATTATGCAATATATAATAGCCTACCTCATATTTTTACCATTTACAGCATATTGTGGACAATTTAAGCATATCAAAACGCCGTGGCCCTTATATATTCAACCCTGAGATATGCCATATTTACGTGTTCAACTCTTGAAGGATTAACCTATGCAGCCTGAGATCTATTAAGACATAAGTTAAGATATAACCCGTAGAAGCACATTATCACCGAACAGATAATACCTTAGCAACACAATAAGAGGAAGTAACCATTTTAAACATCAGAGATTAAATTGTAGCAACGATTCGAACTGGACACTTTTTTTTTCTTCTTTTTTTTAAACTTTTTTATTTTTATTTTTTATTTTTATTTATTTTTGTTGTTGTTGTTGATTTAATGATAAAGTACATTGTCCCAAATTTCGACAGACGTATCTTGGAAGAACAGCGACCATCTATTGTAGTTGGTGACAAACACCCGTGTAAGATATTTAGAGCCAGAACGACGAGTCTGTGCGCTCGCCCCCTTGCGGTTGACTTATGGCGAACTGTCTCCAGATATAAACCTCCTGCAAGTTTTGTACGCATTCGTTGGTTTTCATCAGCACGACTCCTTGATATTTCATCAGCACGACTCCTTTATATTTCATCAGCACGACTCCTTTATACTGCACCAGACTCATTGTACAAAGTGCAACCATATACTTCTACACCTACAAGTACAACTCATAACCAGTGCCGATCTTTCTTCTGCCCAACCACCTCCGGGTTACTTCTCCACCGATCTGCTTCTCCACCCGCGGCATGACTTTAGAGAGCTGCTGATGTATTTTTCTGCATGAACGTATCCGGCTATATCCGTAATATCGTCTCCCCCGATCTGATTCTCCACCGCGAAGCGACATGACTTGGGACCTACTGGTGTATTTTCCTCACAAACGCCTCCCGCGATCTCCATAAAGTCCTAGGACAATGCAAACAGAAAACAAAAGAGGAAAGAGGAACGGCAGTATGATGTTGCAAAAGAACATAATATGACTAGTTATTCGGCATTGCCGGTATCAGCCCGGCTATAATTGTCAATCCATTTTTTTTTTTTTTAATTTTTTTTTTTTAATTTTTTTAATTTTTTTTTTTATTATTATTATTATTATTTTTTTTTTATTATTATTATTTTTTATTTTTTTTATTTTTTTATTTTTTTATTTTTTTAATTTTTTTAATTTTATTTTTTTATTTTTTATTTTTTTTATTTTTAATTTTTAAATATTATTATTATTATTTTATTATTTTCAAACAAACTAAACGCCCAATATATTTATTTTATAACCCCCGTCAAATCACCAATCAGGTATCAAACTATAACAAAACAAACTACCACCCAACTACCTATCAATACCAACCTGTCAATGTAACAACACCCTATCATTCTATCAACCCCCAGACCATCACTCTGTCATATCAATCGACGATCTACCCATGGATCAAACTATCCATAATCAGTCAATCATTCATCACACATTGTATCCATCAAACTATCCAATTAACAATCTACCAGTGACGAACAGACCAACTCCCTCCTATTTTATTTTATTAATTAATTTAGTATTGATTGCATAATTAAAAACATTTATTTAAATAATAATAATTAATTTGCCCCTTGTTTACTCAACTTATTTCAAAAATAATATTATTATTCATGAAATACTGTATATTATTTAATTCCATTCACCAAAGTAGAATTAAAACTATTAACCCATGCATTTGTTACCCCAATTTATTTTACAAATATTATCAATATTTATGCAGTACCATATTATTATTTAAATCCATTCACACCACGTAGAATTAAAACTATCAACCCAGGCCTACCGCATACGGCCTATCAATATAAACTATAAAATAACTAGAGCAAGGCATCACGCCCGCATGAATCGGTGATGAATATTCCTGAGAAAAACGCCATCGAATCGCACGTGCGCGTGGCCTTGCGCAATCGCAATACCCAGTGGCTTTGCCATAGATGTCGCGTCCTCCTCTAATTTGCCCCTTGTCCTGACCCACTATAAAACCGAACGAACCCATAAACCGATGCGTGCGTATGAGATACTGAATATGAATGCGGAGGATAGAAAACTACCCAGTAAAACATGAAAGACTAATATTATAGGTAAACATAGGCAAGAATGAAAATAAAGCATCGCTGTCGCCCGCCCCGCTTTCGTCTGGCGACAAGTAGTAACAACGACCACATCACAAACAAACACATGAGATGGATAAAATAATAAAATGGCGCGTGGACTAAACATCGGAACACATCGGATAAAAATTGGTGCGTGGGAAAGTTGCGCAGAGTGTTCTTCTCCACGGTTAGCCGCATTCATAGCCTTGGCATTAGATGCCTAAAATGTTTACGTGCGAACATACACGCATAGGACATAAAACCAGTAGCGAGACTATTTTGCGTCTTTAATAAAAGTTCAGAGTTCACGCATTGAACAATGAATTAATTAATCATGGCGTCGCGGCAACTATAAATAATCTAAACCGTGCACTCACCGGGCCTTGCGGAGCGGTATCGCCCCTTCGCCAATGTTTTCCTTTCCCTATATTAATAGCCGCTGAATTCCCCGAAGACATGCTTATCTTCGTGTCCCCTGTACTGCACTCGTTCGTAGTAAAATCAAAGAGGCTTGCTCCGTGTCACATGTAATGTAGCCTAGGCTGTACGACCGCTGTAGAACTGCACTCGCTCGATCTCGTAGTAGGCTAAACCCATAGCATAGACGGTTGCATTGCATCCTTGTACCGAGTCCAATTTATTACGTCCGCTGCCGACGCTGCACACAGGATTCGAATTTCAACTTTTCTCAGCCAATCCTCATATTTACGACCAGAAACGGCTCGGATAAGTGACTGCAGCACATTAGGAAAACATCTTCCTTGGTGATAATCAGGCAATCGCGAAAATCCGTGGGATTTTCATCAAAAAAGTGTACACAATTAGCAGAGATAAATTTTCACCATGCAACGTGACTAAACTCCAACCAGCAATTGACAAACCCAATAAAACGCGCTACCCAATTGGACGAATAATCGGGCATGAATATTAATATGGCCAATCACAACATTTAATAGAACACCAAGGCACACAGCTTAATGCCACTTAGGGTCATATGCCGTAAAGGGCCGAGGAGGGCAATTTGGTGGCCTTCCCCCCTCTGAAATATTCCAACCAAAAGCAAAACGCAAAGAACCGAAACAAGGGCACCTCTTGAGGACAAAGTCGCTTTTGATTAGATGGGACTAATAAAAACCGTAATTACTTGAGGTACAGAATAACTGGTTGGAGTTCTCGTCAAGACTTGACGTAAAGTGTTCATCATGCCACATTAAAATGAAAGCTGATACATTGACAACATGCATACTGACGACTGATACCTTAGACTTAGAAACCTACACCTTTACACATGACATATCTCAAAAGTCAATCTGCCGTACGTTGATACAAAGTGTATCTAAAGAAAGTTAAAGGTTTACAACATTAAGCCTAAAGACAATTCAGATGCAATATACTTTCACGACCATTACTTTTTGACACTTGCTCCTGTAGACATAACATGTCGCAAAGTCGATCTGTTTTTCTAGTACCTAAAAGGGAGTCTTGGCAACAGTTAAAAGTGAATGAAATGCAGATGCAAAAGCAAAAGTTTGTTTGCCAATACCCTTAGACATTTTGAAATTTGAATAGGGGGCTTGTTAGTATGATCCTGCATATGTTTCGGCGGAATGTTTTTAAAAGTTTTGGGGGGAGGCACTGATATACGGTCCACCGCGGGGAAAAGTAGGCAATACGGAAAGCTCCTTGCCGGGAAATGAATACCTCTCGCGGGAAAAATGCAAAGAGTGAGAACAAATAAAAAAAATTAAAAACAAACAAACAAAAGTTCAAAGAAAAAGAAGAAGAAAAACAAAAAATCGAAAATGTTGGAAAAACAGGATATTTACCCCAGAAAATACCTCCGGAAAATACCTTTTATATGTAAACAATGTCTGGTTCCCGTATGTTATTTTTCCCATGTTACGCCGCGCCGTAAAATTGGTATCAGCAATTTGAGATCGCACGTGTTCTGACGTAATGCATAATGATTAAAATGCCAGTGAATATACCATTAAGTAAAGCGTATCCAGCAGAGCACCTTGCGGTGGTCGATTGTTTCTGAAATTTTTGCCTGGCAATTTGCTTAAATATAGGTGGGTGTCAAAGGTGGGTTTCTCCTTCTAGTCCCATGGTGTTTGGGTTGGCCTACCGAGTAAACCTAGTGCGGGCCCCAAGAAAATTATGAATGTAGGTGCTCGCCGAGGGCATTTCTAAACCGTTCCAACTTTCAAGGCTCACAAACTTTATATTTTCCTTACATTTTTGCCTGGAATTTTGCTTAAATATAGCTGTCAAAGTGGTTTCCCCCCTCAAACAACCTATTGCAGCATGATGTGCGAGAAAATGTTGAATTAAAAACTCTCGGGGGAGGGGGGGGGGGGAAGAGGAGGAAGTGAAGTGGGGGAAATGCGCTGCAGGGGGGAGGGGATGTTTCCTCCTTATTTATTACCCTTATAAAAAAAATTGACAGACCCAAGCTAAGGGGGGCATTTTACACCCTAAACACCCCCTGCGAAAGCGCCTGGCTGAATCAATCCTTTTCTTCTTTTTTAAGGTTGTCCGTAGGAGAGACATGGCTGCATCCTTCGTGTGTCCGTTGGTCAGTCAGCCTGTCTTTCAGTCTGTCAAACATTTGGCATACACTTTTTGATTTTCTCCATTTCTTTTTCATACAAAGTCCAACAACGACCTAAGTTGGTACAAAGATGCAACATGGTGATCTTCATATGTCAATGAGGTCAAAGGTCACATATCAAGGTCAAAGGTTGTCTGAGGTCAAGTTGTAAAATAAGCTGAAACATCAAAAATTCCCATTTCTTTTTTTATATAAAGACTGATTGCAACCACTCTCGGATCAAACATGCAACATGGGAACTTTCATACATCAAAGGTCACATATCAAGGTCAAAGGTTATCTGAGATCAAGTTGTAAAATAAGCTGAAAATATAAAAAATTCTCATTTCTTTTTCATACAAAGACCGATTGCAACCATTATTATGCAGTGAGATTTTTATTTTTTCAATGCATTTGTAAAAACCTATTATTCTGCACATTATGTCAGCTGGAGCGATATTTGCCAACCAATATTTTTAACACTTGGAGGTCTCTTTAACACATTTGAAGCTTATGCCACATGAATCCACTAAAAGCATGTGTTAATACACCGATTGTAGCAATCGTATGTGTAGCGTGCAGAAAATGCAGTAGAGACTAATTTTTACAGAGCTTCTGCATCATTGATGCTCTCGTTTCGGTATTGCGACATTGTTGAAATATGGCATCGGGTTGAACTTTATTGAACTGAAAATCACGTTTTGTTACTCTAAATCAGGCCTTCTCAAATGGTGGTGCGCGCGCCACTTGTGGCGCATTGCATCAGTCCAAGTGGCGCGCGGAAGGACGCATGAACAAACAAAACAATACATTTTGGGTTATATTTCGCGATATTCGAGGTTTTTTCGCAAGAAGCATGAAGAGCCACTTCAGCCACTAACTGCAGTGATTATTAGTAGTAGGCCTATTGCTTATCACTACATTTGCTACCAATTTTTGTACATTTTACCATCAACATCTCTTTATTTCTTGTACCATATTGCATGCAAATATAGCTCTCCTTAGCCTCTTAAAAGGGGGTAAACCCATGAGCTTCCAGGGAGCTTCGCCCCCTGGACTCCACCTGTTATTCACTACGCTCGCGGGGATAGTGGCGCTTCTAGATCACTAACATCTCAAAGGTGGTGCTTCACAAAATCTAATTGAGAAGGCCTGCTCTAAATGAACAAGAATTTCAGGACTTACTCAGTTTAAATAAGGACAGTTCTGCAACGCGAAGAAGCACTGATACAAGCATGTCTATCTGTATAAATGAGGAAGTTTGTGGCCTAAAAAATGGCGATCATGAATGTTTTGTACTCTCACTTGTATTGTAAGTCAATTGTAAGCTTATTACATGTAATGTCTTTTGAATTTATTGCAAACTGTAAAACTTGAACTTGTTCTGTGTTGGAATTTGTTTTGGAGCTTCTGTTCTGTCATTCTGTACTAGAAATGTTGGACAGTTTTTGGGAGGTAGGCTGATGGACTTTTACGGTGTTATTTGTTTTATTTCTCTAGTCACATTCTTACTGCATAATAATGATAAAATTGGATTGATTTTTTCGCATAATACACAAATATATTGGTCTTGCTATAAGTTTTAAAATAAGCTGAAAACATGAAAAAGGACATTTTTTGTTTTCATACAAAGACTGATTCCAACCATTATTATGTATTAAGAATCTTCCGTCCTATTCTTTCAATGCATTTGTAAAAACCTATTATTCTGCACACATCATGTCAGCTGGAGCGATATTGGTCGACCAATATTTTTAACACTTGGAGGTCTCTTTAACACATTGAAGCTTACACTGCACGAATACACTTGAAAAGTGTGTATTAATATGCCGATTATATGTTTAGCAGACACAAAATGCAGTAGACTATTTTTTTTAATTTTGTCTTTTTTAATTTTTTGAAAATATTTGAAATTTTGTGAGATTTTTTTTGAAAATAATATTTTGTTTGTATTTAAAAAAAAAAATTGTTATTGATATTTTGTACAATTATGGTGATTTTTTTGATTTTTTTATATTTTAATGATTTTTAAAAATATTTTTAGAAGTCAGATTCTCAAAACATAATAATGATAAAAATGTGATGGATTTTTTTGCATAATGCACATATATATTGGTATCATGCTCAATCCATCCAATTTTATATCAAACTTCGGTCAGGATGTTCACTTATCTACCCTTAAAGACGAACAACCTATGAGACCGCGTCTTTATTGTTTATCATTGGCGGCATAGATGTGTCACAAAGAAAAATAGAATAAACATGAAGCGCAAGTTTCAACACCATGAGATGTAACTAATTTCAAAATCAATTTAAAACTTACGCCATCTATGGCATTAACATTGTCAAAAAACAGTCTATGTATAAGGCACTTCCATTTATGTGCCATCAATCACCTTTAATATGACAGAAACATGAGAACGCTCTCTCTATGCGGCTTTCATTAATCATTTATTGTGTAAACTTTTCCTATCTTCGTATTCTAAGGAGCTCCATTTATCATATTTTTAATATGAGCACTGACTATTTTGGACCATGAAAGCGCAAGTATGAAATGCAATACATCATAGTGAAATTTCTAGACATGTTATCGCCTTATCAGAAATGAGGTCCAAAACAGTCGTGGCCGACTGGTCATTGGGGCTTTGGGGCAATCGCCCCCCCCCCCCCCCATGGGTCTTTTGTATCAGAGCTGTTTGGGCCAATTGATTGGTAAAACAACAAGGAAATTAGGGTCTTCTGAGCCTTCCAAATCCGCTTAAAATTAGGGATCAACCGATGTGACATTTCCCTTCCGATACGATAACCGATAATTAATTTATAATGTCAGCTGATATCTGATCTGATACGATACTTTTATTGAGTCTTATAAAATAGGAAATCACTTAAAAATATGGTGGGGGATCGACTCAAAAAGGTTATAATTAATGGAGAAAAACACGGATTACATAATGTATATTAGCAAATTAGTAAATAATGGAATAATGGAAAAAATTGTATTCAAAGGAACTGAAAAATGTATATTCAACAGACATGTTTTGGCATAAAAAGCCATTGTTGTTGTTTTCATTGGCAAGCAATATGGGTGGGTGGCAAGAACAATTTTCTACCGATTCCGATATTTGTCCAATATGTCTAAATATCGGACCTATCCGATCCGATAACTGGTTGATCCCTACTTATAATTGAGGACCCTAGTGCTAAAAGAGGGTTAAGTCACATTGAGAAAAATGGCAAAAACTGGGTTTCATTGTGTCCATGTGTGGACTTGACCCACTCGGGTTTGACCTCCCATGGATTCTTACACAGCTTTAACGCATGGCTTAACTTTAACATTTGAACAGAGGGTGCAGAGATCCTCTTTGTAGCAGAAAACTGATACTAACTACAATTTCACAAGATTGTGACTTAACCCTCTTTTAGATCTAGGGTCCTCAATTGCTGGGAGCTTTTTTAGCCCTGGACCACTTCAGTAGGCCACAGGACATATGCTGGGATGCTAGCACTTCATATCAAATAAATAAACATCTTTTAATCATTTCATAGTAGAGTAATAATTCTGTAGAAAATACCAGAGGCCCTATTAATTGACAATCCATACTTGATTACAAGTTCATATGCCAAACAGATGTCTATATAGTCAACATAGCAGTGGCAATGTACCAACAAATTATTTGACAGGCCATTGCCATTTCCTGATCAATCCATTCTACTTAATTTGTTAAGTATTTAATTTCGCTATTCTCACAATAATCTTTGACTTGTGAGTTAAAATAGCTCACAAAAATATTGATACAAAGTTGATGGTGCGTTAAAGCAATGTGTGTGGGGAATCACAAAATTTAATTTCTCCTAAATTGGAGCAGTAAAATAAATTGTGAACATTTGTATCCACAAAGTTAAGTAGTTTTAGCATAGTGGTGCAAGATCTGTGCTATCTACCCGAGATAGCAATACACCAACCTCTCTCCCATTGTCAGTTTGCCTGATTCAATTTAAAAACCACAAACAGAAAAATGACCCCAAGCTGTTTTTACACAATCATGTATAAAACATGTTACGGTGAGGGGTAAAGTATAGGAATGGGACTGTGACCTGCCCATAAAAAACCAGGAACAAGTACATTTCTTGACATTTGGTGTTTTTGCATTAGATGGTAGGGCAGATTAGTAGCTTTAATTTGACACCATATTTATGGAAATGTGGCTTGTACTTTACAATTTAAGACACTTATCGAGATCTAAATCATGTGGTGTGTCAATGGAAAGTTGAATTTGATTGGCTATATCTCGGAATCAATGTCCGGGACTTGTTCCTTATTTCCTTGCATTTGGTCCGAATATGGCGATGATCCTTGGGGGGAATCCTGGTATCGATCACGACCAGCCAGCCATACGGATAATTTAACCTAACATATTTTTTGTCATAACTGGCTACCGGCTGCAGAGAAGTAGGGGTATAGTAGATGTAGAGAAAGTTGCTGGCTCTGCCTTGAGGTTTCCTTAGTAACACTTACTCATCCATCAAAGATGATTTTAAAGATGCCCCACAATGCATTGCGTTTTTGCAAAATGCCCTAATTCGGTCTCCAATTTGTCTCGGTTCCCATAGACATATGCACACAATCATGGCCTCATAGCACGTTCATCGTTGGAGGTGTTAGGTTCTAGTTTACATCAATGAATAAATTAGTTATCAGTGTTCCTTTTTCTTATTTCTAAAACTTAAGAAAAATCGGCAAATGCATCGTGTGAAAAAGCTTTAGTTGGCTGGCGTCTGCACAATGCATTGTGGGAAGACCTTAAAATCTTCTTAGCTCATCCATGAAGGTCAGTAAACTGTTGAAAGATATGGAAGAGGATGACGTTGGGTTAATGGAGATGAAGCGGACAATTATGTCAGGTTGATGGGGAGATATGTTTGCCATTTAAATACCTGAAATAGAATGGGTTGTAAGGTTGAGAAAGATGTGTTTACCATTTAAATACCAGAAATTAGAAATAGATTGGCTATGCAAGTTTGGTTTTTTTTGATTGGGGGGGGGGGGGGGGGGGTGGTGGATGAGGCAGGATATGGGTGAAATTATGCTTAATATTAATGTAATATACCAGAATTAGATTGGTTATGCATGCATACAGATTTTTTTTCTTTGGGGAGGGGGTATGGGGAGGGTTGAAATTTTGCTTAATAATGTTGTAATGCGTGCACGCCGTGCATACAGATTTTGTTTACAAATATATGGCTAGATTGATTTTTTTCTTCTTTTCAATATGATATACAAAGGTAAACTTAAAAAAATTAAGCCATCATGAAAATATCAACCTAATAGATTACTTAAAGATTACTGTATGGTAGATTTTTTCATATGATTTTATTTTATAAACATTTCGCATATTATATTTACCATATAATTCAAAACTTATATGGCAGTAATTTGAAACAGCTATAAGCAAAGGGGGAAATTAACATATTATGTAAATATCTCCCTGCTGGGTGAACTGTTTACGAATTAAAGAGAAGATAGCTTGCATCTGTTTACTGATACATGATATCTGTCTGACTACGAGATGATCGGATGAAGCATCTTAATAGTGATTAGTGATTGACATGGGGAAAAGACACTCTACATGTAGTACTTAGATGGGAGATCCTCGTAGTGCCACCAAAAAATTACTCTGTATGTTGCAGAAATTGTGATATTTGAATCAAATTTAGTCTAAACGTTACAAATTTGGAAGGACATACATGTAATGTCTCTAAATCAAGTAGGCCTATGTGTTGAATTTCCATGTGAATTTTATAGTGAGACGATGAAAATATGAAACCCTGTTCTATGGGCACGACTGACCCATTCTTTTTAGAAATTGGTGAAAAAAATGTTCTTGTACAAAATGAATACCGAGCCAAAACATGAGCACCCTCAAGTTGTTATAAAAATAATATACTACATGTAGTATCAAGATGTTTCGCTGGCCACTGCATGCGAACAACCAACCAGCCTATCTCCCGTCTAATTTTCTGGACCCCTCCTGGTGGGAAAGCTAACAGAGGCAGAAGACACCTTCAGTATCCTGATACCGTCAAGAATGATATGGGTTTAGATCCTCCAGAGATCCGCCAACTCATGAATGACAGGAAAGTCTGGGCCCAGTACGTTGCGATTGCTTCCTCCGTTTCGTCCACGGACGACCAATGATGATGATGATCAAGATTTACTTTTCATGAGAGCTGTATAAAAAACTGTAAATTATATACGCTGCATCAATATCAATATGTTTACTCGTAGACAAAATGAAATTAATAATATGCAGTGTTTTTATTATTCTAGTAGATATCTGCCATGCAAAAAGCGTTCACCATTTTCCTATGCATTTACCATTATTGTTTTGAACATCGGACAAAATGTCTATCATGTTTATTATTTCATTTCAATATCATTGCCAGTTAAGGTGATTGTTTTCGATTATGAGAGCATTGAAATGATTGTTGCAAGCAATTTTACATGCAATTTGTTCAATTTAATGTTCCTTTCCCCAATAAATATGGTATTTCATTTAGCCTATGAATGTAAAATAAGATGCTGCAGTAGTCATTTGGGCATTACTATTTACATATCTTTTTATATGTATTCCTTGCTTTCCTGTACAATGTAATTCGTGCCAATAAAATCATATCATATCATATAAACTGCTCACAAAAAGTATCGAAACACTTGGAAATGATCCAATATACAACGGCTCGAAAGGGTATGCATTAATCGAAGCAAATAACCAAGTGCATAATTTTGTTCTGCGTATTTTGACACCTCGATCGATGAGATACGATGTTGCGGAGCGGAGTTATTGTCATTTCAATGGTCGTGGGTCCAGTTTCAAAAGTGACAATCATCCTATAGAAAGAGGTTTGCATTACTGTTTAGAATGATCAGATTCGTGATTTTCAATAGGGATGAGTGTCACTTTTGAAACTGGACCCACGATCATTGAAATGACAATAACTCCGCTCCGCAACATCGTATCTCAACGATCGAGGTGTCAAAATACGCAGAACAAAATTATGCACTTGGTTATTTGCTTCGATTAATGCATACCTTTTCGAGCCGTTATATATTGGATCATTTCTAAGTGTTTCGATACTTTTTGTGAGCAGTTTATATCTGTTGTGCTGTTTACACAGAAAAAAAATCACATTCTTTAACTTCCACCTAAAGACATGCAGCTCATGCCGACTGTCTATATATTTCCAGTATGAATGATTCATTGATAAAAAAGACTCTATACTTGTATATTTTGGAGTAAAAAATGTCAGAACCCCACAAAATCTGGTCGGAAAACTCATTTTTGCCCCATGAAAGAATGACCCAAGATAAAAAAAATCAAACTTGTACTTGAAAGCTTTGCACATGACTTTTAATTGTGAAATATGCAGACTTAGGCCCAAATAAAAGAAGGTTGTGTTGCCCTCAAGCGACCGACCCTAAAATCTTAAAAACTAGGGTCACATTTTTTTTAATAGATTTAGATTGAAATGAATAAATAAGCCCAAATAAATGTTTTTTTTAGACTATTGTCATACACTAGAAACATTAGTTAAATTGACATATGGGCCTATACCAATTTTGTCTTGACATAAACCATATATTTTTCAACCCAAATTTTGTTGTTGAAAAAAACAATTGAAAAAAACACCACAATTCCGACTGACCGACCCGATTTTAAATTTTGGGCACTTGAGGGCAACACAACATTTTTTTGTTGGCCTTATCATCATACCCATGAACAGGTCCAGCATCTTGAGTGTATTGCAAAGTAGCAAAGTTTACAATGTAAAGCTAATCTTTGCATGCTATACACTTGGAACTGACCGTCCATTCGCTTGACAGATCACAGCATTCAGGCCGAGTTTTGCCTCGGGAGGAGATTACAAACAAGCCAAGGAGAAACAGTTTGGGAATGTACACAAACTGCTCTGACATTTCCATCACTCCATATAAAAGCTTCAATAAGTGTCAGTTGAAAAGCAACAAATCGTGATATAAACAGGATTTTGGAATAGACAATTGTCACACTTGCGGTGGCACAACACTAAAAATCATTTATCTGATAATGTAAAAGAACCTCCTGAAGCGCTTTAGGAATTGAGTAGTGAGTGTATTCAAAAAGAAAAAGAAACAGTTTGTGATTGTTCCAGTTGCCATGCAATGAGTTGAATTCATGTTGTGGGTGCCTCAACATGTAGTGAACACACCATTGCTGGGTTCCTTTTCAAAAGAGTTGGTGTCCATATCCTCTAGCATATAGCAACATCTTATGAGTTACCTTTAGCTGTATCTATAAAATATATCGTTTTAATTAACACATCAACCTGAGTTACAAGTCGTAACTTCATGAATGTCAACTGTTACCATATGCAAGCTTAATCCAAAGTTGTGCACAATATCCATCTGTCTGCTACTGATGACGACGGCAATAGATGATGAGAGAAATGTTGATGCCTTGCAATAAATATTTTGATGTGTAATTGATATTTTTATCTGTGTATTTATTTATTCACAGGATGAACCAGGAATACAAAACCTAATCATGTGAACCTTAAAACAAACCCTCTGTTGAACTTTAACCCTCTGCTTCAGCGCTTTCCGTGGAATATATATATTTTTATCAAAGCACCGTATCATTTTAAAGCAACATGTCTGGATCATACGGAGCCCAGCGAGGGACAAGGAAACCAGCGCCTCCAACTAGGTCTCCTCAAACTACCCGTACTCCACCTCCGACTACGAGGGCGCCGCCTCCACCTACTAGGGCTGTAACAACTCGGGCTACTACACGGAGTACCTGTCGTATGCCATCCGGAATCAAGACTGCTTCGTCGCAGCCAGCTGGAAACCAGAAAAGGGTGAGTTACAAATTGTATTGAATATTGTGCAGATAACACAAAATAATCGGCACATTATATTTTGATGTTTTTCACACATTATGTTAATTTGGTAAAATAACAAGAAAAGCTACAAAAGTGTTTGGGAGATTTACACTTCTGAAATTTGAGAGTTTGGTGTTCTAAATGCTGCCAAGTTTTGTGTTGAAGCATCTTCAGATGTGAGCTAAAATGTTTTGTCTTAAAACTCAATGACAGAGTTTATGCATATTTTCCACAACTTTTCCATTTGTGTTTTATAAACCTATTTTCTTCCGCAGTTCAACAAATTGAGGTATTAGATTATGTCCATGAATAATTCTTATAGTATTGCCATCTTCTACTTAATATCAATAGTAGTACTACATGTGTACAACTTGAGCAACTATTTATGCAGCTCCATTGAAAAACACTGATATGGAATTCATTCACTAACTTTTCCATTTGTATGCAAACCTATTTTCTTCAGCAGTTCAATAAATTGAGGTATTAGATTATGTCCATGAATAATTCTTATACTATTGCCATCTTCTACTTGATATCAATAGTAGTACTACATGTGTACAACTTGAGCAACTATTTATGCAGCTCCATTGAAAAACAGTATTTTCATTTTCCAATTGATGGTTATATATATGAGTTGTTGAGTTGTCTGTTTAGTTACTAAACACTTTCATAGCTATTTGTTGTGAATACATTTATACGAGTAAACATATGCCCTGTGCGTCTTGGTGAGAAGTGTATCAGACACATTCCCTGATGACATGGAAGTCGGTGTAAAATCAGATCACTCATCGTCTTGGGAGTTTCAAGTGGGTGTTTGTTTAAGACTATCTTGACAACAGGGAAAGATATCAATTATACATGTATGATATGCTAGATACCTGCACCCCTTAAACACTTTCCACGCGGCTATTGGTTTTACCGCAAAACAGATTTTTCAGAAACCATTCCCAACTTTGAAGGTTTATCTAAAGGATAACTGAACCAATATACGGTATGTTTGTCCTTATTTTTCAATAGTTTTGATATTTTTGAAACATTTGTAAACTTTTGGAACTGTCGTTGTCTATAGACGCGCGGCGCGTGAAAAATGTTGAAGCGTGAAGCAAGAGAAATAGGAGCACTCTATTTGTCACCTGTTACATCCTATGATTCAAGATGTTGGATAGGCTACATAGAGATGATACAGGCTATTTTGAAAAGAAAAGGGTATAAAGAGGACTTTACAACCATGCACTTTATTCTTCCAAAAACTTTGAAAAATGTCCGGGACCTAAAGTGCAATGCACTGCACTTGCACTGCACTGTTTCCAGAAGAAGAAAAAATCAAGTTGTCGGTTTGGCTGTGGTTTATGATGATACAAGAGAAAAGAAAATTAGTGTAAGGAAAAAATTGTAACTTGTCTTGATGCACCATCTGGTAATTCCCATAGTCTTAATTTGAAAGCTAAACATATTTTTCATTATCTCATTTCAACTCAATATTAATTCCATACACTATCTTTGTTGTTCACAAATAATGTGTGTGAAGTTTTGATATCTTTTGACATTTGAGAAGTTTTTTTAAGGTCCTTTTGGTCATATCAACAACAAATATTTCTAAAATGAAATAAATTTAACAAAGTCAAAATTATTGCATTTTTTCAAAAAGTTGCTCAAATTGTCACCAACTGGCAGCATTTTCCCAGGGCATTTTTTCACACAATTGTAGTGACTTATACCTGTTGATCCTGACACATAACCAACCTTAACACCATCCCTGCATACAGCTTACAGTTCTGTTACAAACTTGCTGTATTCATTCCATGTAATGCACCGCAATAGAAGTAAACCACAATCCCCTTCTTGACTCCGTTAAGCCTGCCTAGAACTTGACCCGCACCCCATTTCAATTGCTCAATTCTGTCATTTCTTGCTGCTGGCTAAAAAAGAAAAAGACGAGATGTAACATAATGCACTAGAATGCCAGGAGAAGTATTAACAAATTGTAGGTGTTGTGTTGAATGTTGATGGGCGTGTGTGTGTAATGTTAACACCTGGTTGCCATGGTTACTATAGAAGCGAGTGATACTGATACGGTTTCAAAATCGTCATTGGGCACCGATCGCTATTTAGCCGAAGATGTGTCGCTATAGGGGCACTAGGTTTTTAAAGGGTGCAATTAGAGCAAAATAGAAGTGTGAGTGGGCTTGGAAGATATGCCTGGATACTTGACTTATTGCGAGTGTAAAATGTGATGCAGCCTATCAAACTGATCTTGGGAATATCTTAATGTTAAGCCTTTCTTAAAGATTGAATGAAAAGAATGCATTAAAGAAATATTACCCTGATTAGGAAATTTCATGTCATTCTACTCGATATATTTGAATAAAGTCAAATTTTGTTTTTATGTTAAACGAAAAGCGATTTATTTTTTTAGTAAATAATGCTATGCGAAATGTGTTTTTTTAATTTTTTTTACATGAAGTAACATGTGAAGCAAGATAATGAAGCTGATATGGAACTTCAAAATGTGAAATTAAAATGTGAAGAAGCATAGTCCAATACATTAATGGATTCAGTTGTTTTTCTTGAGTTTAAATACTGTTTTAATATTGGAAAAAGCATTCCATATTTTCAACAGTTCAAGAAAGAAATGGGGAAAAAAGGTTTAATATGCTTAAAAATATGAATTTTTCAAATTACGCGTGGCGAGGTTGCCCCAAATTAATATATACACATTTTGAGACATTTTAACAATATTTGGCAAATACCAGTTACAATAGTACAATAAAAACTGTTGTAATTTAATCAAAGACCGCAAGGCCAAATTAAAAAAATCAATTGTCTCAAAGCTCACGCGCGCGTTAGTTTATTGATGCGCATTAGAAAAACAAAAATCTGAAAAAAACTTCAGATTTTCATTGATCTTAAATATCTTAAATACAAAAGTTCACTTTTACAAGGATTTCAATATTTTATATTTAAAAAAAAAAAAACTTGAAAAAAACCCGCATTCCGCATTAGTTTTACAACAGGAGAGGAGCTTTGAGACAAACAATTAATTTAATTTGGCCTAATTTAATTTAGATTTAGTTGGATACTTTGTAAATTGTAACATTTTGCGAAACGGTCTCAGTCTCACCTGGCGCACAGGTGATATCCAAATGTCCAAATAAAACATGTACAATTTCGTATGCACAGTAAGGCGTCCTGTTGTAGTGTTGTATGCCCCACGGGCATTCTGAGACTTACTTGACCCTTACGAAAACGTCACCCACTCCTAATGGTCAGTAAAGTTGTTATTATTACAAATTGACCCTAGAGCTGTTTCCTTTGCAAGTCAAATTGGTTGAATAAAGTTTTCAAATTTGACGGTACCGAATGCTATCACAATCTATGACATAATCACAGCGCTGTTGTTTTAAGTTTGGTTATCAAGATGGCAGCAATCCATGCATGTGTTTTACACTTGACCCAATTGTTAAAGCCTTTTGGTGCCTTTGTGAGTAGGAGCTCAACGACGTAATTAATGGATTGGGTTTTCTAATCAACGGATTTTGATTAAAATGTCAGGACTGGTTTGTGTTGGCAATATAAGCATCAAGTTAGCAGGTTGTTGTTTGAGCTTGATAGCGTGGAAAACAATAAAAAGGACGAAGTTAGTCTAAGGACAAAAATGTGTTTTACAAGCCTGACAAACCCACCCCATCCCCACACCCCCAATTTTAGATGACATAACCACAACTCTGTTTTTTGTCACACTTTTGAATTTTTAAAGATAATTTCAGAAAAAAAATTGTGAACATTTTTAAAATTGTTGAAGGAAAAAAATCTGTTATGTCTGTCTGCTTGTAGAACAAGTTTTTTTCTTCATGGCCTTATTTATTAACTTCTTTTGTGGCTTTTTGATTAATCTGATGTTGCAATTTCCGACTTATACAATTGAATTCCACAAATTGGCAATATGGCAATATCTGCATTAACAAAACCTAATGACCTATTTTTGTGCATGTTAACTTAATTAAATCTGTGTAGAATTCTGATAACCGACAGGCATATAAATGAGTTTAATTATAAGATTAATTGAATAGAAAATTGAATTACAATTTTTAATGCATTGTATTATGGCACTTTGATAGTGCATCGTCAGACTGCTAATTCCTAGTTCCATCTCAGTGCATTTATTAGGTCGTCAAAACAGTTGACACTAGGCTTGTTCAGACGGCCACTAAGCTCGAGAATAGTTATTCTCGAGTTTAAATATTTTTTTACTGCTAACCCAGAGTGTCTGTCCACACGACAAACTTAACCTCAAGAATAGCGACGCTACTGCGGTAGCTTCGAGATTAGCTCAAGGTCATGACTCTTCATTTTGCAGTAAGACCTGGGTCACAGGTCATAAATCTCACTCGCGGTTAGTATTACGATGGATTCACACGGCGCACACACTCTCAGTTAGCTCTCGGTTAGTGCTTCGGGGTTAGTTAACCGTAAGAGCTTTTAGGGTTAACATTCCAGCTTTATACTCGGGGTTAGTTAACCATGATCGATTAACACGGCCGTTAACCAATAGTTTAACCTCTAGGTTAGCGAATTTGACGCTAACCAAGAGGTTAGCGTCCCTCGTCGGAACGCACCTACTGTAAGCAGATTTATTAATTTTTGGAAAAAAGTGGATTGATAGAAGGCCAAAATTTCATGAGGTCTAGATGATTTTCAGCAAAACTGCTAACTCCTACATTCCATCTCAGTGCATTAGGTGATCAAAACTGATGACACTGTAAGGTAAAATATTGAATTGACACTATTAAGGGACAGATCAGTAGGGTATGTATTATGTCATTTTTAAATTGTTAAAAATATTCCTGAAGTTGAATCTTTTCGTGTCAACAAGCATCTAACAATCTGATCTGCATGCAATGTCCTTATTAATTCAGGCATCTGTTTTGCTAGTTTGGAGGATCTTTTTAATCTGTTACTCCAATTTTGAGAAATCTTCACCCGAATAGCGTAAGATTTTGGCTCACTATTCAAATAATATGCAAAAACACCTTGGCAACGTAGTGCTTGGCGCTAATTTAATACAGGTTAAATGAGAGAGAATAAATAAATGGATGAATAAAAAAGGATATTGTACAATTCAGAATTTCATACTCTATTTAAAAGTATTATCAGTACTGAGTATAATCCATTATTTACTATCCTCTAGTAGCATGAATATCAAAATAAAAAGACTCATCTCGCATCACATCGCACCTATTAATAAAATATCAATCCTGTGTAGCGGATATCAAATATAATTGCGAAGGGAAACCAATTCTATGTTATCCATTTTTTATCGAGGAACTTTTTATTCGAAAGAGCAGCAGGTCATATCAATTATTCCCGGATAACTTGGCAAACGTTGGTAAACATCACGCTTTAGTAATCAGACCTGTCATTTGTCGTTAGGATTTGGGGCAAAGATAGCGATGAGTTTTTATATTGCTCTATGGTTGAGATCATTTTAATTTGGCCATAAGCGTGCAAATAGAGGTTGTTCTAAATGTTAAGAGCCGAAACTAATGACTCTTGCTCAGGCCTGCTCTTGCTTGCGTTTTTGATTGCCCAGTTTAAAGTAATAACTCGCATAGCAGACCTGGTACAAACAAGCTTCTTGTTAATCTTTTGTTTAAAATATGGTAAACTACCAAAATCTCATGGTTTGCAATACATTCTTAATTTGGGAATTTTTAGATCCGTAGTCAGTTTTAAAATACTATGGACATAATTCAAGCTATTTCATGCGAGCGTGTTTTGTTGCTGTTCGCGGAGCTGCGTCCAGATCATAAATGCGCGTAGTGCTGTAAAGTTTGCCGCTATTATTATCATGGGGTAGAGTTCCCCTGTAGAGTTACACCCTCTCCCTCCCCACCTTCCCCCGCTAGTCTCTCTTTCTCTTCGTTTTTATACCTGCATATCTTATGAGTTTATTGCTTATTGAATTTTACTGCTTTCTTATTAAAACAATGCTCACCCCCCCCCCCCCCCCCACCACCCCTCCACCTCCCTGAGAAACACACACATCCCACCATCCCACACCCACATCCCTCATTAACCACCTCGTGCGCCCAACCATACTGTCTGGATTCTGAGTAAATGCTCACGCATTGCTTGAGCTTTTTTCAACACACCTAGGCAGCATGGCGCAGCAGTCACGTGACATGTTCTCCTGGTCAATGTTCTCACGAACACCAACCTGTCGGCGCCAGTGCCAGAGTGTTAGGGTTAACTGGCATACAGTAGGCTATTCCATTTGTAATATGCATTAAGTTTTCACATATTTGAAAATTATATAAGATTTGTTTTTGTACATGACCTACTCTACAGGATTGGATTAGTCCAAAAGCAAATACATGTAATATCATTGAAAGATATCTTATCAAACAAAATCAAAGCCTATCTGCACTTGATATCTGTACCACTGTAAAAATCAACTCACTTTATCTGTAAATGTAATTACCACAGTGCAGTACATTTACATGTATCCAGAGTAGACTACTGTAAAAGCCAATATTTTGGCGTAAAGATATTTTGGCGTATTTTGATATCATAAACATTTCGCGAATTGTTTTTTTTTGCGGGCGACATTCTGGATGCACTGCATGAACGGTGAAACAATACTTTCGCGTGGTATAAAATATTTTGCGCGAAAAGTGCGAAAATAGAACCTCCATGAAAATTTCAGCTTTTACAGTATACCTTTTGTATAAGACATAACTAAACATCAGATGCTTCATCATTGGATTGAAAACGATAATTTGACATTTACCAGCTCTGGTAATTCAATGATAGGTACATGTATGTAGTGATTTATTAAACACACAGTGAGAAAGTTGTATACAAACCAAATATCACGGATCGTGTACCTATGTATTCCAACAATATGTGAATGTAGCAACACTCAAAAATTGTCCAGCAAAATGCAAATATTTTAAGCACATGAAAATTGACATTTTTCAATTTTTGTCATGGAACACTGTATCCTACTGTGTCATTTCCTTTGATCTTTGAAATTTCCCCACATACCCAGTACTCGGACAACAGACATAACGAGGGTTTAGTGCAACAAAGGGCTATCTGCATTTCGGCTATTTTGGTTTTCTGGTTTTGACAAGATAAAAGAAATGCTATTCAAACCTTTTTGATTAGGAGAACAATTAATTTACGATTATAATTGTTACAATAGAACAATTAGGTTCCTGATCTTGTGCGGATCATTTTGATACCAAAATCTCATTTTGGCCAAAAATGCAGATAGCCCTTTGTTGCACTAAACCCTCGATAAGTGAAAGCGTGATTGTAGGCAGCATGTCTTCATGTAAGCTCTTGAAAAACCAGTCTGGAGTGAATTACCGCAATTTGGGGTTTTACAGGTGGGAGGTGTTTACACAAATTATGTGTAATCAACTCGATCATAATGGCTCTATTTACGATAATGGCTCTATTTGCTATACACTCCATCCAACACCAATTTCAAAGCATTGGCTGCTGCGGTCTCGCTTTCTGCACCATGCTGACCAGTTATTTTCATGTAGCTGGTGTAAAAGTTGAAGAAGAAGTATTGTATTGGTTAAGTCTAGTCAAAACAATGGACAATATTTTGAACATTTTGAAATGAGAGACATATTTGACATTCTGTCTGGGATAACATCACCTGACGCATGTTAGAAACCCACTTGTTATTTGGTATCGGGCTTGAATTTGCATCCAGTCTCAGTGCATTTATTGTTTAGGGGGAAGATTTGAGCATTTTAAAGGAATTGAACCAGAGTCTCTTGGGGCCCATTTTCTAAAACGGATCGTATTTGGTAAGCAATCACTCTGTAGAGGATATCAGAATCGGTAAGCAAACATACTCTAGCGTTAAATAAAGACTATTTGTGCTGACGATAAAGGTTATTTGTGTAGTAAAGTGGTGTAATTTAAAACCCATTTACAATAACTTTTCGGCTGGCCACATCAAAAGGTTAACCTAATTTTGCATGTTTGCAAGTTCAGACTTGACATGATTATTCATGGCTAAAAATACGAAATTCAATACTGATTTTAAAACTTATCAAATATTGTAATATAATGATTGATTGTAAAACCCGTGCTCATATAGCATTAACTCTACAAAATCTCTAGAATCAAGTTGGCTTCATATTTCTTTACCTAGCCCGAGTCTGAAACCTTTTTTACTTCTCAAGACTAATTCTTGGGAAATCTACCTAAAGTAACCTAGATCCATGTTTTAAACTGAACATTAAGAGCCCATTGCAGATATCAGATATCGGATTTTGACAATGCATTAGTGCAGAGGTGTTGAGTGTTTGGCTACATAAGTTCCATGTACATGTACCGTATACTCGGATAGGTTTGTGTGAGAAGTTGTAGGCGTCAGGGGCATGCCTGGTCATCTGCAACTGTGAGTGTCTTACATCTCATAATCAGGGATGTGGAAAGGTTCTTTCAAGCAAGGATTTGGTTCATCTAGGCACGGATTTGCATTAAAGGAGCATAGGCAGCACTTGTATAATGTTCTATAATATTTATGTAAACTGCTCACAAAAAGTATCGAAACACTTAGAAATGATCCAATATCTAACGGCTTGAAAAGGTATGCATTATTCGAAGCAAATAACCAAGTGCATAATTTTGTTCTGCGTATTTTGACACCTCGATCGTTGAGATACGATGTTGCGGAGTGGAGTTATTGTCATTTCAATGATCGTGGGTCCAGTTTCAAAAGTGACACTCATCCCTATTGAAAATCACGAATCTGATCATTCTAAACAGTAATGCAAACCTCTTTCTATAGGATGATTGTCACTTTTGAAACTGGGCCCACGACCATTGAAATGACAATAACTCCGCTCCGCAACATCATATCTCATCGATCGATGTGTCAAAATACGCAGAACAAAAGTATGCACTTGGTTATTTGCTTCGATTTATGCATACCCTTTCGAGCCGTTATATATTGGATCATTTCTAAGTGTTTCGATACTTTTTGTGAGCAGTTTACATGTATGTTAAGGCCAATCTGCCTCACATACCCTGCACGCATAAGTATGTGGAGTCATTTATGCCGCATAACCCTACGTGATGAGTCCAATTTTTGGCTTTTTAGTTGTCCGAAAAAAATCACAATAAAAAAACAATTTTTGTATTTAGCATAGCTATTTTTTTCTAAAAATACAAAAAACAAACATAATCGCATCCCAAATGGATATGAGATGGACCTCTTTTTTTGTTGCCTAAACATACATGTTTAGGACTAACTCACTATTAACTTGGTATTGACGGAAGACTTAAGGTGTTTGTACTCATTTAAATGCAATTTTTGTTATGATATTAGCAATTTTGAATACATTTGATGTGCATGTCATGTCGGACAGACATGGGGACAGAGTTCATCTCAAGACCTATAAAATTCAAGATTAGGCTTGTTTGTACTCATTTTGATTCATTTGTTGTACTGATTATGAACATAGTTACAAAAATTAACATTTCTTGATTTTGTTGTTGCCATAGACTTTTTTTTTTTAAAGAGGAGGAATATGCTTCATTCAAGGAATGCTTATTCATGTGCAGGGGCTAAGGACCTTGCTCCTCGAGCATATTTCCAATCCACCCACCTTAACAGGCTGGGGGAGAAAGCATTCTTAAGTGGTAAAAGGTTTTGAAGGCAACGGCAAGGGTGATCTATTCATGAATGCGGTAGATTATGAATAAGACGTGCACTAATTCATCTAATTCATGTTATCAATGGAGATCTAGGAAGGAATTACGACATCATGTGTAGGCATGTTAAGTTAGAGCTTGTGTAATAAAAACAAAGTGGTACGGGTTGGCATTTATAGAGTGGCTTCTATGATCGTTCAGAGCAATAAAGTGATAGCACAGAACAGTCAGCCTCTTATACACTGAAGATTGACTTTCATGAATAAACGTGAACTTGAAGAAAATGGGCAAAATGAGGGGGGCGGGCCCCCAAAAAGTTTGAAGTTGCCTAAAGGGGGGGGGGGGGGGGGGGGACCAAACAGTTTTGAGTACTCATTGGGGGGGGGTCAAAAAAGTTTGGCCAAATGGAGAAAATAACAAAATTTCTTCGCGCTCCGCACGAATCAGCGCGAATCAGTTTCAATGATTCATTATTCAAGATGGCTTCAGGAACGTTTTACTGGACCATTTTAGTTAAAAAAATGAGTAAGGAGAAAAGAAGACAAGAGCCCAGCCCACCCCAACAAAGTATTTCTAAATTTTGAACACTCCCTTAGTTACATAAAATTGTTAAGGATACAGCCATTTTCACTCAGCTTAGATCTTACAGAGCTCATTAAATGTCCTTGCTATTTGTCATGGCAGTAAGTTGCCATGGATACCTGAGACATTGACACTTGAAAGAGCGGTTTCCAAATTATAAAGCATTAATGTGCACTAAAGGAGCTAGACAATAAAAACTGAAGTGGCATATAATATGTGTACTTACCCGTTTTATGAATGCATTTATTATTGTTTTAAACCACGATCAATATAAAATTAAACAGCTACATGCATTTTATATTCTGTAAATTTTGCGTAAATAATTCTGGCTTCAATCAAATCACCATGCCAAATGTTGATTTTTGATATTTTAACAGTATTAGAAGCAACTAGCAACCGGAAAAAATATAAGGTCTATATAGTGTCTATGTGATGAAGCTACAAATTGTAGATTTAAAAACATGCGAAACAGGTGAAAATGTAGTGAAAAACGTGAACAATTAGTTTACTGTGATCCAGTATTTCAGTAATTTGACTGATTTATGGATCATGTAAATAATATAAAAATGGTTATTTTTAACGCTGTCAACTATTTCCTATTTGCCAAATTATCACAATTTCCCTTTTTGTAAAATTGTATATTGTGTTTTTTTTTAATTAAACATAGAATTATATGTTTCAAAATCATATATAGGTGATTATTTTTGCCCCAATGTGCATAAACAGCTTGGAAATTAAATTAGCACCGAAATGTCCATGCTTACTTTTGCAACAAACCTTTCACTTTAGTTATCTAATCTTTTTAATATCATAAGTTTCAATATACTGTAACATTTTTGCACTACATTCATCTTTGCTTCAAGCAGCTGCTGTGAAAATAAATCCCATCCAGGCCTAAATTGAAGGAACCACTCCGACAAATATTTAGTAATTGAGAAAAAAAGACAGTGAGACACTTATCTATGGCTATCTTGTTCGATCAACCGTATAAACCCATCCTGAAAACTCTTAAACATTGTAACCGAGACCATGTTGTTTCCACTCTCTTATTACAAGCAATCCAATCTTGCGTTCCATATGTCAACACCATGTTAAACGAACTGCACATTATTAGAGCTTGAAGATGACGAGTATCGTCGTCGACGGATGGAGCCATGAAAGCCCGGGCGTGGAAGATATGTGGGTCAATAATGTTACCCACGTAATGGATGCGTACGTGATCGGGAACTAGATTAATGTTTATATAAACAATGTGCGACTTATGTGAGCGTTTAAGCAGAGGGTAAATTGAAATAAGATGTTTAATTTTTGGGGTATCGGGCTACTGATTTCGAAGAAGTATATTTTTCTGAATGGAATGCATTTTGTGAGGTGGTTAGTGCTGCAATGAATTATGAGATAAAACAAAGTAAAAGCTTGATGTTTCAATGTATCATAGCTTTGCTTTATATTTAACATGTGATAAGCATATATATAGATGCACAGAATTTAAGAAGAAAAGATAGCAAGCAGGGCTCATAATACTTCTTTGATTACGAGGGTTATTTAAGATACTGAACCATCTCCTGAACTCAAGGATATGCTTCATGTTGTGTCAAAGGACCTCAAAAGACAACATTGACGTGTTTTTTTGTGGTAGATAAGAAAGAAACTAATAATTGAGTGGGTGATATATTGAAACTCGCTAAACTTGGGAGACTAAAATGAAATATGGTATAACTGTACGGTTTCATTTCAACAGAACTAAATAAACCTAAATTGGTTGCCGTTTCAAATGGTACAACGGAAAGGCTCTATTTTGACTTGACTTGCAATTCTCAAGAAAGTTTAAACAATTGGCCCTAAAATAGTGAGTTTTCCATCTTCTCTAAACAAATTGAAAACACTTTCCAATTTGTTTTAAATGCATTTGTATTAGATCCAGCATCCCTTAAAAGCTACACCACATAGAGTTGCGTCACAGATATTATTGGTCACGATCATAATAATTCATACACGCTCTCTTTCCCCCGAGCCATTAGCTAGAGATTTCGGTCCTAGTCATATTGTCGCGACGAATATTGATTTATTTTTTTCCCCTGGGAGATATTCATAGATCCATGTTCTGAAATCAACGTACACATCAGCAACATCAAATCATTATTTAATTACAAGCTGCCGTGCCATGTCATGTTTCTAAAAAAAATAGTCCAGTTTTCTAAGGCACAGTTTCTTGAAATACCCATCTATGTAGGCATAGCCATTAACAATAAGGCTAAGGCAATTAGCTGGGCATCTTGCACCCTGGGTATCATAAAATCAAAACGTCCGGGGTAATATTCTGGTACAGTGCTGTACAATATAGTATGTCCCCCCTTCCCCATTTCCATGTTCGTAATATTTTACATAATGATCAAAATTGGCTTAAATATCAGGTTCACTAACATGCAAAATGTGATTTAATTGGAACAATTTTAATGCAAGTAAGGTTAATCAGAGGCCTATTTATTTTCATTACATTGTGAATGAAATACATTTATGTACAGAGTATGTTGATTAAAAATTAATTGCAAGATGCTGTGCAATTACAATCTTCGGCGGTGTGCACTGTGTTCTCTGCATAGTCTTATTGCTATCTTCAGGAGATAGCAGACATGTCATGTATCTAAAACTGAATCAAACATACTATCAAAACATGCTGGGTTTTAATTGCATTTTGCAAATGTATTCACAAGTAAATTGTAAGCCAGCGTTTCAATTTTATTTTATTTATGAGGCCTCATTTACATCACCCATTTTAGAATTACCTGGAAACATACATTGATTGTGTGCCAAGAGACAACCATGATGTATACTGTCTATTTAATATCAATAAAATATGTGTTGTAAAATTTTGTATATGTTCTTGGTGATTAGATACTGCAAGAAATATTCTTTTTTTGTAATTTTTTTTCTTCATTTTTTCTAATATCTGTTTGTGTATGTTAGATATACTTTTTGTTTTTTAATATGTGAATTTTAGTTCTTTATTTGGAATTATTTGTATATTTCTTAATGTGTGATTTTGAGCTTGTTTTGCATTTTTATTATCGTGTTTCTTAGTAGACGAAAAATATATGGGGTCATTTTATTTTTGCAGAAATATTTTGTTGATTGAAAGCTTGAAAAATACAAGTTGTGCAGTAGCATGAATTCATCTACGGGTGGGATATATTGGGTGGCTAATGTTACATCATTATATATGTATTTTTGTTGTATCAAGAATGTCAAAAAACAACCCATCCATCCTTCTATTATTCATCAAGTAAATTGGTATTTCTTTAGAGATCCCATTTCAATTAGTGTTATGAATTGCCTTGAGCGCATCTTTAAGTGAAACGAAGACCTTGTTATGGTTGTCAATGTTATAACATTGTTCTGTGACATGACAGGCACCATGTTGGCATAACAGGTAAACAAGACATGTTTGCTCAAACATTTATAAATAGCACAAAACATCATGAGTGACACTGTGGACCTAAATGTAGTCTGCGTGAACCAGTCAGCTGTAGAACGGAGCCCCGTTTCAATTGAGGGCGCTCTATTTAGTGACGCACTGCCGTCATTTTTTACACGGCGATTCATAAAGTGACGGAAGTCCGTCGCCCGCCGGAATTCGAACAAAAACTACTTTTCAATAGAGGGCGGGCTTGGGAACGGCACAGCGTTTCCAAGAGAACGGCCTCACGTCACAGTAATTTTCAAAATTCATATATAACCGATTTTGCCGATTTTAAACAACGAAATAACTCTCTTATCACTGAGATAACCGTTACAAAGGCATCACTTCTGAATACTATTGGGCTTATATTTAATGTAAAAATTATCACATTTATCCTAAAAATTCTTAAAATGGGTGTAATCTCGTCTAGAAAATGGTGGTCTCATCGCAGCAAACCGGTCAAAAAGTCAAAATTTTAGCTTGTGTCGTTTGATGTTGGGGGCAAAGGTTAAACTAAATCATCTAACTGGATATCGCAAGGAGTTCTGGTACCTTATGCTGCCCTCAACTCGATGGATAAATACTTTTTATGCAGATAATTGGGGGTAAAAGGCAAAAATTCAATAATTGCGCAAATTGACGGGTGTGCGTTACCTTGGTTACGTATACCCGTCGTTTTAGAGCACCCTCAATTGAAACGGGGCCCCGTTCTACAGCTGACTGTGAACCAGGTAGAGAATTTTATAGTGGTCTCATTACACATCTTGATAAAGAATTTCGATAAAGATGATGGACTGATAGCCATCAGATATCTATATTGGGATGAAGGAGTGTTTTCTTGTTGTAACATACAATCACAATTAGGCCATCAAAAAAATATGTTGTGTTGCCCTCAAGTGCCAAAAATATAATATCGGGTCGGTCGGTCGGAATTTGTTTTCTTCTTTTTTTCCCACATTTTTTCTTCTTCAATTTTTTCTTCTTTTTTTGGCTGAAAAATATATGGCTTATGTCAAGACAAAATTGATATAGGCCCATATGTCAATTTAACTAATGTTTCTAGTGTGACAATAGTCTAAAAAACATTTATTTAGGCTTACTTATTCATTTCGAGCAAGAAATAGTTACATTTAGACACTTTTAATCAAATTTAAATCTAATAAAATAAAATAAAATGCGACCCTAGTTTTTACGATTTTAGGGTCGGTCGCTGAGGGCAACACAACTTCTTTTTTGTTGTTGGCTTTATTAGAATCCCTTTGGGAGAAACAATATGTAGCAATGTGGGATGGGTAAGGACTAACACCCATATACTGTCAAGTGTCAATGTGTGATTTAAAAAATAAAAATATAATAATCTTTCAAGCAAAAGATACCTGGCTGACACAAAACTGGTTTTTGCCCCACTGCCTTTTTTTCACTTTGCACCCATCAAATCCTAGTAGGCCCTATACCGGAATAGTACTACTTGAAATTATGTTATGATGCAAATATGGAATTTTGTCAGAAATTTGTATTGTTTGCCAATACCAACCACTTTACAAGTAAAACATTTTGCTTTATGGGCTTCTCTGGTATTGGGAGACAGATAGGCACTTGAAATACCTGTTCACACATCTGAAATGTATATACCGAGGACTTCAAGACCTACTTGAGGTCTTCAAGACCTACTTGAGGACTTCAAGAAGTGGATTTGTTACTGTACAAGATTGGCCTTGGTTTGTTCCAGGTAGGGTTGGAAGGGTGTGGTTAGTGCGGACAAAAATCTGTTTTTAGAATACATCCTTAATTAAGTGGATCATCTTTTTTTTTCTGAACTGTCATGTCAATTGTCATAACACAGAGATCATATAATTGTAAAGAAAGCTATTAGCTCTTTGTTTGGGAGGTTTAATTCCTGTTTTGATTGTGAGACCTGCAAGACAGACATTTTGCACCTGGAGTAACAATGGTGTATCCCTTTACTGTAAAAGTGGTAAATTTTGTGTGATTAATTTTTCGCACCTTTTGCTGATTTTTTAACAGTTTTGTGTGTTTTTAAATTTACGATTTGTAGGTTCATCACATAGACTTTTACGCAAAATAAATAAATGTGCATGTTGTTATTTTCGCGGTAGCTGCTTTGAGCATAAAAAACGCAAAACTATATGTAGTGCGAAAATGTCCACTTTTACAGTATTCCACTTGTAGCACATCTAGGGCATAAGATTACTTTGAATAGACCTGCACCTGTACAGTAGTCATAACATCTCGCATAGTCCTACCATAGGACTGCCCGGTATCTGAGTCTAGAACCTAGCCTATACTCTGTTTGGCCATCTCGAGACAGTGACGTAACTGAACAGGCGCAGCTTTTACGCACGCGTGTGTATCTTCCGCCTCTCAACGCTCGTGTTTGTACACCAGCGCCGCGAGTATTCGCGCGAGTTATGTGATGCAATTAGTAGAATACGCGGTAACGTCACTGTCTCGAGATGGCCAAACAGAGTATAGCTCCCAAACCGTACACAGCTATCAACCTGAGAACCATGCCGTAGGGATGCTAGGATGGCATGACTCAGTGTTTCTTATAGTCAATTTATAGTATTTCCCTGGATACGCTGATTTTTGAAATAGCAGTTCTACATGTATGAGGAGGAGGGCTAATCTCGCATTGGTTTTGAGTATGCTGGATAGAAAATTTCAAATAAAAGTTGTTTTTTTATCAAACTCATTGGTTCCGATTGGCCATTACGTACATGGTGATACAATGGAACCAAACTACCACCAGGCACAAATTTGATGACTTCCAATTTTCAAAAATTTTCCCATTGCTATTTAAAATGGTATAGTACAATATATTTTGGCAGCATCAATTTTTTTAATTTTCTTTTTGTAGTTACAGATCATTGTGAATGAATATATTTCTTTTAATTGACAGTCTAATAAATAGGAAAGTGAACAATGAATGAATGTGGAAATAACTGATCATCAAACAAGTGACTTGCAGTGTGGGTTGTGGCAAAGAAGTACACCAAATACTTGTTTGAGCAACCCGCTCATGCAGATTTTAAAGATCGTTAAAGCAGATCAAAGAGAATTCAAACCATTTTGTATACCATTTTTATGTCTATTACTTTCAATGAATATATTTATAGTGAACCATTTAAAGACATTGACAGCATAGTGAGAGATTTTTTCCATACTGAATAGAATTGGAAACTTACTTCGTCAGTATAAAGCAGCATTAACTAAATCAGCAAAATGAATAGATTTGCTGTTTTTTATGTCCATCCATGAAGAGGATGGCTATTTACAATCTTTATTCCTTCCGACATCGTTTCCGATGAGCAGCACATGTTACAATAATCTTACAAAACTTTCCCTGTCAGAGTACCCCACAGCCCCATCCTCAGTCTATCATTAAACCCATCACCTGATCACCGTGGGTAAATACCGCCAACTCGATACACAGTTACAAATCTGCTCTTTAGAAAATATTCCGCATACGTTTCTCGGATCAATATAGGTCGTTCTATAATTACATTAAGCAAAATACTTTTTGATCTATTTGAAAGCCCGTTGCGAAAGCATTTGCATTTAGTATACAATCTAATTACCGGGACTGTATCTCTTACTGAGTTGTCATGGCTAGGTTACAAAATTGACTATTTATTGTGTTTGCATAGATCGGAACATGCAATTAGAAACCTCCATATAGTTTATTTACTGTCAACATTCTGTTAGGGGTGTTCAAGATATAATATCTCGTGGGGAGACGGTGAAAAGTTGGAACCATAGCGGGTTTTTTTCTCCATATTATGGAAATTCTTAGTATTTTATATGGTATTTTGCATCAGATGTAAGTGTAGGCATGGCTAACAATGTATCTTTTGATGCAATACATCACAAATATACCCTCTGTTTTGATTAGATGAGGTTAAATATTTCACAATAGAATATTTGCCCAGCCTGAAAATGTCGCTCTCGAGAGTATTTTTTTGAGAGCTTTATTACTCTTAGGCTCATCCTCGGGATTTTTGAATTTGAAATTTGAAATCCTAACTTAGATTTAGATGTACTGGATTGGGGTAGTCAGAGATTGAGGTAAACAGAGGATCTATCGCCAGCAAGCTGCCTCGGATGGACACTGGATTGGGTTGTCAAAGATTGGGTAAACAGAGCCATGCGCATTGAATCGGTGCATGACAGACATTCATTGCTTGTTACCAAATCGGCCTGCATGTCATGAAACAGGTGTGTCTTCTTTCAAAAAATCTTAAACACAGTTATTAGTAGTAGTAATAGTGTCGACGAGCGAAGCGAGGAGACCTATTACGTGCTAATAGCACAGCACTACCGTTCGATATGCCATGTATATGACAGCTACCGTTCGATATGACAGCACTGTGACAGCACTACCGTTCGATATGCCATCTATATGACAGCTACCGTTCGATATGACAGCACTGTGACAGCACTACCATTCGATATGACGTGTGACAGCTGAGAGGTTGCATTTCTTCACACATCTTTAATGTGACAGGTTGGGTCTCTATAATTGTAGCGGTGACAGATCAGCTAATGTTATGTCTACATGTTGGCAGGTCAAGTGGTCTAGGCATTGAACTTGGCTTTTGAATGGTCACTAAAATACAAATGTGGTGTGTGTGTGTATGGTGTTTATGTTCCAATGCCAGTGATATTTACAATGATACTTTTGAACTTCAAGTATAAGCTAACATGATAGGAGTTGGATTCGCCAAGTATTTTGTTGTTGTTTATAATGGTCAAAGGCGGGGATCAGAAGACAATAGGAGAGAAATGGCAAACACTAGTGAGGGTTCCTGCAGTTTTTGCCAGTGATTCCAAGAACGATATATACACAGTTGAAAGTGTTTTATAACAAATAGCACAGTTGAAAGTTATTTACTTGTGTTGAATTTTTATTGTTATCGCAACAAATATAGAACAGAAACTAACACTACTATTCCAATCACAAAGTCCACAGTTGAAAGTGGTTGTTATTTAATAGCAAACAAAAAAGTTCATGTAAATCCAAACAGAATATATCAAACAACAACTAAAACTACTATATACAAGAATCAGCAGTAAGAGAGGGTGGTCATCTCAGGTCATTGGTTAGTCTTCAATCAGTATAAGGTCATGGTGCTGTACTGATGTATGAGTTTCAAAGTCAATCAATCTGTCCACGCAATGCTTGACCAAATGTTTATATCACTAAATAGGCACCTCTCCCATCTCTACACCATAACAGCATATGTATCATCATCTATATACTATATATTAAGTGTAAAAGCTAAGTCTGTGCCAGATACTACCATTTCTCCATTAATACCAGGTCAATTAACAACAAGGGCGGCTTGGTATACAGGGCCATTTACTGTCATATTTAATGAGCTCCAAAGTGAATATTTCATTCGCACAACCATTAATTTCTTATTTATTACCATAACATCTCAAATTAATAGGTGTACACTTACGGAAATATAGTACACCAAAAAGTGGTGTTCGATCATGATAGTAGGCTATTATTCCTGATACAATGCATTGCAGCTAATCCAAAACATGGATAACCTCTTACAGACAATATTTCCTCATTTAAATTCACCATGTTTCGATCTGGGGTCTAAATTTGTCAGACGATTGACATTAGCAGATATTATAGCAACATTAAAATATCCATAAATGTATCGCTAATTGTATGACTAATCCTATGAATATTCGTTAATGCAAAAATCATTAATATTTGTTTTAAAACTGATAAGCGATCATGTTGTTTTTTCTCAATCAATACTTGAGCGTTCAGTAACCTTGCTGTTATTCTAATGCAATTAGAGTACTGTAACATTAGTGTATTTTTGTTAATAGTTTTCAATATTGATTTTGTGATGCTGTAAAGGTGGACATTTTGCGCTACATTTATTTTTGCGCTTTTCGCACTTGAACCAGCTACCGCGAAAATGAAAACACACAAATATATTATTTTGCGTATAAGTCTTAGGCCCCCCCCCCCCCAAAAAAATAGTTGTGTTGCCCTCATCAGGCCGAGTCAAAATTCCGAGAATGTGGGCCGGATATTTTTTAACTTTTTTTTTAATTTCTTCTTTTTTCTCTCTTTTTTTTCAAGATTTTTTTCCCTCAAGATCTTCTAATCTGTGAAAATTGCACAGAGATGGGCAAGAAACCAACATATTCACCTTTGGGTTGAAAATACATCCAGTAAGCGTTTTCCTTAGTATCTTCACACATGTTGACTGAAATAATAGGTATAAAATCGTTGATTTGGTAAAATTAATTTTTTTATTTTTATTTTAAAAATCCGGCCAGCCGACCTTCCAGATTTTAGGCTTGTGAGGGCAACACAATTTTTTTTTTTTTTGCCTTATGTGATGAAACTACAAATTGCGAATTTGAAAATATGCAAAACAGTTGAACATCTGCAAAGCGCGAAAAAATAATCACACAAATTTAACACTTTTACAGTTTTAATGTTTTTGTACAGTATCATAATTTTTAAAGAAAACCTTTTATTGCAATTATTATCAAGTATCATAAATCTGAAAATTGTGAATATTATTACGTGAAGCTCTCTCCGTGGAAGTCAATTTATTTCAATCTGGAATTGCCAGCTGGGCAGTATTTAAGATTTGTAATAGATTACCTCTTTCCTGTGAGCTTTTCTATCTGGATACAGATGTCTTGGAAACAAAATTAATAGGGATTATAAACAATATCAGAGAATATTCATGTGAGGTCATATGACTACAACAAGGTATTTATAGTAACCTATGCTGAAGATTAAACAAATACCCTAACCAGTAAAGCTATGTTTTTCGTACGTGTCGGGGGAGGGGGAGAAAGTACTATTTTTTTGACCCGAAAAAAATCACCCAGCACCCCCCCCCCCCGAGATTCGATCGTGGGACCCTCCGCACCCCAGTCTGTCCCTCTACCAACTGAGCTAAACTGCCAGCGCATATGTGGGCTAAAACTTCCTGCCCACATGCCTGCGGTAGGTGACGTCATCGAGGCAATGCAGCAGCACGTGCGTGGAGATAGTTTCTGGCAGTGAGATTTAGTGAGATTCAGTTGGGTTAGGGTTAAGCCTATATTATAAACTAATAATAGTAATCATTATTGTTTGTCTTATTTTTTACAAGAATATACCACAAGTCCCGTTAAAATACTGAACCTATCTTCGACTCCTTCAGTTTTTTCTATGGCTTGTTTGGTATAGTCGTATTAAAGCCATACATGTACATGATCTCAAAATTATTGTGGTTAGAATCACAATTCAGTGCTGTTGGATTTGATATTTTGATGTACCGTAATTGACAAAATGATTGCAAAAGAGATAATCTTTTGACGAGAAAAATTGAACCAAGGGCATTCTGAAACTTCGGCCAAGATATATATAAAAAACAACAACTTGGTTTCCTTGTTCTAAATATACTATAGAAACATCAACGAGAAATCTTCTTTTCCCAGAGGTAATAAGCGCAATTACTCATTTTGAGTATAAACTCTTCAAAATAAGAAATATTGCTTTAATTTGAGTTTGAAAGACTAGAAATACATTTTTTTTTAAATGCTACTTTTTTGCACAGGTAATTGGAAATGTTTTTGTATAGGTATGACCTGAAGCAGTAATTTCACAAGTAGCGCAAACCAGGTAAAATATGACAACAATCTCACTTCTGATTGTATTCCATGTAATGCAATCTCATCCTTGTAATAAGTAATTCTTACAGAAAATTTCACACCACATCATTAAAAAACAATAAAGCTTGATAAATTGTGCTCGTGGCAATGATGGAAAAAGATTCATAATCAGGAATGGTTGGTTTCAAAATGCTTTGAAAATTGGGTAAAATACTTTCACCTGTAAGTCAACTGATAATAGACATATTCCCACTGCATGCATGGTAAATTATTTAAAATTCTTGAAACGTATTAGGAATATTTGGTCTTGGAATGCCTGGAAACTCGGGGAAAGCATTTACACCTGTAAGTCAACTGGTTTATAGAGACTATTCCCATATCGCTTATGGCATATGATGAGAATTGTTTTAATTTGTAATCTGGGATGTTTGGTCTCGGAATGCTTTGACTAGGGGAAATCATTTACACCTGTAAGTAAACTGGTTTTCGAAGGGACAATTCCCATCTGCTGTGACTCACAATGAACAGGGAGTTACGCATCATCGTACATTGGGACCGTTTTTAACATCCAACAAATACTTGGCAAGTCAACCTGCGATGACTAAGATGAATTGGTGAGGTTCAGAAGATGGGATAAGGGGAGGGGGAATGTGTGAAGTTGAAGGTCATGTCGGAAGTTATGAAGACGACAAATTGAAAATTGTATTGATAGGGTGGCTAGCTGTTCAGGAATGGTGATGTAATTTGATATATATACAGAGCTGGATATGCAACATTGAATTATCGCTGTATAGGTCATAACCATATTGCTATATTTCATGCATTGAAGAGGTTTTTTGCAAAAGGGCCTTCATCCACTTTGGCTCTTTTTGAGAAAAAGTCAAAAAACTGTTTCTAAATATTCAAGTTGAGCAATTGAAAAACTGAATGAATTATGAAAGAGGTACACTACATACTAATTTAAATTGACATAAATTTCAAATGTGCTAGTTTTAATTTTTTTTTAAATCATGTTTACATTTTTAGAAAATTTGGATGTAGGCCCTTTTGCAACAAAACTTCATCTGTTTGTACATACAAAAAAAATTAAACACAAAAAAAGTCATTTATTTTAATCATTTAAAAAAAAGAAGTTTGATATAGAAATGTATAGGTCACAATCATATGTTTCTAGGAAATAACATCATTTTTTTTCAAAAAGACCTACATCTCATTGTAAACAGCCATTGAAGTTGTTGTTTTGTTGCAAAAGGGCCTGTATCCCGATTTAATTCTGGATAAAGGCTCTTTTGCAACAAAACAACAATTTCAATGGCTGTTTACAATGAGATGTAGGTATTTTTGAAAAAAAATGACTTTGTTTCCTTGAAACATATGATTTTTCCCTATACATTTCTACATTAAACTCATTTTAGAAAAATGCACCATAGCCCTTTTGCAACAAAGCTCTTCATATATATGTGTTTATATCTTTCATGCATAAATATGTGATACTTAGCCTATAAATGACGGATGCAATTAATTTCTTCAGTCTCACATTTCATCTATTTATCTAAAGTGTCCTTAGAGGGTACATTCTTTGAAAGATAACAACATTGTTTTTCCCAGTCAGATAACCCAACTATTTCTTATTTTCGTGTACATCATTTATCACCTTTTCAACTCTTCTGGATAATACCAAACCAAAATCCACTTAAGACTAACTATCTATCTAAACATCATCCAGATAGCAGCATTCCAAGCCACCCTAATCGTAACCTTTTCAACTAAATTGTCAACCCCTTCAACCTATTTGATAAAGCAGAGTACTTCACTTAAAACGTTATCTATCCCAGAGCTTTATAGATAAGTTATGCCGCTTTGGGATGAGACTTACCAGCTTGCATTTATGACACTTAAATTACAACATTTGGGTTTGAGCAAAAACAAGGAATCAACCTTTTCATTCTTAGAAAGAGAATGTTAAATCCATTCCAATAATTTCAAACAAGTTTTATCTTAATATAAAATAGTATGATGTCATGATGTGGCACATTAAAAAGTACATTTAGAAGAAATTGAGATTTTAACAATTCTTTGAGCAAAAACAATTTAGATTTAATTCTGTTTATGAGATTTAAAACATTAAAGCTATGCATTTGAAGATATGATGAAAATAATGTTACAATTTTCTGTAATTTCCATTGTTGCAAGATAATGGGCTTTAAAAGACTTGCCTTTACTGATACGATAGGATGTGATGAGTTGTTTGGACATGAGCAATACCATTATGTGTTAATGTGTTTCAACACTGTCATCATTATCATAAGGAGGCTCTATGTTATGATACCAAAAATGTCTTATTGCAATATCATTTGTACGAGGGAGATTCTATATCAGTTATGCACAAAATAACTCTTCCATGCATCAAAATTAGGTATTCATTCATATATAGTTTTGTAATTGGCAGGCAATTAAAAAAAATGGAAATTGAAAATTCATGAAATATTTCACAGAATAAAAAAAGTATATTTTGTCATTGTTGCGTTTGGGGTGAGGAGGGGGGATGGATGGGGTTGGAAAATATTGTTAGGGATGGGTGGGGGGGGGGGGGAGGCATCACACTTTCCAGTGGTTTAATTTATCAAAGGTTGTGGTGGAACTTTTGCTAGATGGTCACAATAATTTTCTGTGATTGCAAGAGAGGTTGCTGATGTGTGCTGCTAATTTGACAGATTAAAGATTACTTTGGATCCCAGGCATTTTTGATGGATATAAGTATATGGTTTATCATGGGATTTTATTCTATATACTTTGTAAAATATACTTGCCTTGGACGCAAAAGTATACATAATGGATATCGTAGGATTTTTATTCTACTTTGTAAATGACACTTGCCTTGGACCCAAAGTACACTCTATCAGATTAAAAGACAAAATACAAACTGATGACCCAAAACATGAGGTAAACTATACGATAGGTTAAAAGTTAAAACCAAATTGTCCCTGATGGAGATACAGAGAACTACATGTATTGGACTGAGTGGGACTAATTGTATCATTTATTCATGGGATTTGTTTCACAATATCACTGGTTCTTTGACCTACATTTAGCTCGGTCTCATCAGTATATCGTGTACTTGCAAGCCTCCTTGGATTTGTGAGAAGTATTTGAAAAATAATACACATTTCCTAGAAAGATGGCATTTCATTATTTTGCATCTAAAATGACCCCCAAACACCAATTGTTCTTGCATTATCAAGGATCTCAGTTTCCAGTTTATTGCATTATGAAGTTAGTTCTTATACATATTGTTACTAAATGTTTTGTGGACATACCGTATCAAAATGAAAATAGCATTAGTGTGTTTGATTTTATGTATATACAATTATTCAATACAAATTATGGCTTTCCAATATCAGTAAAAATATCTCCTTTAGGTGATAACAATAGAAACCCTGTTCTACAGGCGAACGGACCAGGCCTTTAAGGTAGGGTCAGACTATTGGGCACTTTTTGTTTTTGTTTTCAAAATTTATATGAGTTTTTTTTTATAATTTTCAATCTCAAAATTTAGAAATAAATTCAAAACATTGAAAAAATATATATATATTTTTATTTTTTAATTTTTTAATAAGTTTGTACAAAAACTAAATTCTTGGTTTTTCATTGCCTTCAGGATAAAGGTGTAGCTATTCAACAAATGTAAAACAATTTTTAGAGATGATGGTATAATGGATCTTTTCCCATTTTCCCATTGGATTTTGGGATATTTTGAGCCATAAGAAAAATGTGAAAAACTTGTCACAGTTATTTAGAAACCAGGCATTTAAAAAAAGGAAATGAAACATATCATATCGCAATCAACAAATTGCTGGGGAAATAGTCTGGAAGCCATCAGCTTTTGAAGGAAGTTGTTGATTACAAAATACTCGCAATATAAAATACTTTTCTTTGCATCCTATCAGGTTTATAAAGACATCCTTTCAGGTGTTTCAGATAATGTACAGTGGCGCGTAGCCAGCTTTTTGAAACGGGGGGGGGGGGGGGGGGGGGGGGGGGGGGAAGACATAGTTGTACCGACGAAGGCATGATGTACCGACAAAAAAATAGTGAAAGGTGGCCCTTTTTTTTGCAGTCAGCTCAAGAATTTTTTTTGGGGGGGGGGAGCTCGATGTGGTTGTCTTTAAAACCGGCCAACAAAATTGCAGGGTCAATATCACGACGGGGTAATTTTAGCGGGGGGGGGGGGGGGGCAATGGCCCCCCGACCCCCTGAGGTTATAGGGTTATGCCTATTCCACTGATAATGTATGCGTATCTTATGGGCACTGCCTTTGGGTTATAGGGTTATGCCTATTCCACTGATAATGTATGCGTATCTTATGGGCACTGCCTTTGAAACATTCAGCTTCTAAAACCTTCATTTAGTGGTTGCAAAAAGGGTTATGCCATATTTTGAGCCAATCAGAGATGCAGTTAGATTAAGGAGTTAGGGCAGAAGGTTAATCATATTTCTTTTTAAAGATATCAAGACTCTAGAAGCTTGATGTCGATTAGTTGATCATGAGTGAATCAGAAAACAAAATTCAAGTGAATTAAGAAAGTTATAGGTAGCAAAGCTTATAGTATTTTTGCAAACATTAATGTCTTGTTTTACTCATTTGCAAATTTGTCTTTTTAAAACCTTTTGGGACAAAAAACCAAAAATGAACACGTTTCTTAAGTTATAACATCATTTTAAATTCACATTGATGTGCATGTAATTTTACTGATCTCTTTTATTGAAATTAATACTGACCCAAATGGCCTTTGAATTTAAAAATAGAACATTTCAAATTAAATCAATCTTTAATCTAAAGAGACATATTACAGCTGCATTAGCTAATAAGCTGTGGACTAATTGTCTCGTCACAATTTCCCTGAATTTAATAGCTTTGCATGTAGCATATTGTGATAATATATTTTTCTAAAAAGTCAATAACCTTTGCCTATGGGTTGTATTCACTAGTAAAAGGTCACCGGTTATTAAAATCCCTCGGCGGCAAGGATATATTACATTTACGAGAAATGCTTCAGCCCCCACCCCTCCTCTGTACCTCATTATGTTTTCATCTATGTGTCTTGTATCTTCCCCCTGCCCCAGCCCCTATTTACTCACCATGCTTACTTGCGATAATAATTAATGGATGGGAGAGCATGTAGAAAAGTAATTAGATAAAATGGGGGTATAGCCCCCTCTAGAGATTAGAATGTATGTGTAACATGTAGCATTGTGGGTGGTGGGGGTGTGTTGATAGTGGGGTTGTATTTCAGAATTCTAAGGTATTATACATGTTATACTCAGTATACCTTTAACTCTTTCCACGCGGCAGGCAGCTGCAGACGACATTCCAAAATTTCACAAAATGTTTCAAAAATGTCAATATTATTGAATTTCATTACCATATTTAGAATCACCATGAGAAATGCATTAAAATAATTACAAACATGCCTAGTATTTGGTCAGTAATCTTTGAGATAGACTTTGAAAATTATGAAAGGTTTCTGAAAAATCTGTTTTGTGTATGGTAAAATAATAGCCGCGTGGAAAGTGTTAAGATTATTTAAACAACAGGTAATTTCTGTTGCGGCAAACATTGACATCAATTATATTTTATTTGCCTACAGTTGAAAACCCTTCATCTGTCCACACACGTTTGCTATAAAAATGCACGAAAGCCAGCAATGTCTTGCCGGTGGGATATAAACAGCCCCCTCTAGGTAGTGAAATGGTTGAATATTGTTTAGTTGTGGTGATGGCGTTTGGTGGCTCATTTTGAAATGGGTATTCAGTTTGCCATGCAGTACAGGATATTATCCTGTCACTTGGGAATGAAACGAACCTCCAAATTGTCTTGGACCAAACTGCTGAATACCAGGCAGTAAGGCCAAAAAAAAAATAAAAAAATATTGTCCTCCAAAGCTTTCAGAGAGGAGGGGCGGGCAGATTTGTTAATTTTTTTAATTTTCTTATACCCACGGAATCTCAAAGTTCAGCCAACAAGAAGTTGTTATCACTCTAAGAGTCGCACATATATGTTATAAATACTTAATTCAATATTCAATGGCATTTTAAAACTGTTAAAAAAAATCTGAAAAGACGAAAAAATCTGAAGAAAAAAAATCTGAAAAAAAAAATAAAAAATCTGAAAAAGTTGGAAAAAATAAATAAAATCGTAACGGCCCTAAATCTGACGAGGACAACATTACAATTTATTTTTTTTGGCCTAAGAGTGAACATTGGTGTTTGATTGATCCATATTTTGATGAGTAGTGGATGTCATTGCATTCCATATCCAGATTCTGTTTTGTGCTTAAATTGCTATCTTCAGTAGATAGGTTGTATACATAAAACCAGGATATGTTTTGTTTTTGTGTTGGTATCTTCCGTGAATACACCTCAAAAGTCCAGATTATATGTTGTTTTGTTATGCTATCTTCAGTAGATACCTTGAATTCAAAAGTCCAGAATATATTTTGTTTTGTAATGCTATATCATCAATAGATACCTTGAATTCAAAAGTCCAGAATACATTTTGTTTTGTAATGCTATCATCAATAGATACCTTGAATTCAAAAGTCCAGAATATATTTTGTTTTGTAATGCTATATCATCAATAGATACCTTGAATTCAAAAGTCAAGAATATATTTTGTTTTGTAATGCTATCATCAATAGATACCTTGAATTCAAAAGTCCAGAATATATTTGTTTTGTAATGCTATCATCAATAGATGGTGACGTCATGTATTTACAAATGGGACACCCTCTGTTGATTCCCTCCAGGCAGAATATACAGTAAAGTTAATGAAGACAACATGAAATTTCTTTCTAATGAATTGTAAAACTCATTTATTTTTAATTTTTTGTGTGAAATGCGATAGCTTATAGCATTCCTATGCAAGTTTAAAGACAGTTTTGATAACAATTTGCTGTGACACCACAATCTAGTTAGAAAACCTGATCTGGCCTATGTAAACTATAGGAAAACTTTTAGGTAAACTTTTGCCCTGTGTGTTTTGTCTCAAATCAACAGAGGGCGTCCTAAATGTAAACAACGGTCACCTCATCTATAGATACCTTGAATTCAAAAGTCCAGAATGTATTTTGTTTTGTAATGCTATCTTCAATAGATACCTTTAATTCAAAAGTCCAGAACATATTTGTTTGTAATACACGAGGGACTGATTGGGCATCTTGTTCACTACGCCCTCATTTGACAGTTTTGTATTATCAATAAATTACTCACACTGAACAACTTATTTACCAAATTAACTATCGATTCTGAGGCCCTACGCAATCACTTGAACATGCATTTCCTTTGTATACAATTGGAAATTGATACTACTTGACGCGTGAAAATCAACTACTGTGTAACTGCATAGGCCGTGCACACACAGTATGCCACGCTAAACGAGTCTAAATAACTTCACCTTTATTATTATTTTCGTAAATTTCTATCATGATAATGTGTTATATTTATTATATTAACCAAAAGAAACTAAAAGAAAAAGACATTTAATTATTGAAACACAAATCGGGCTGTTAGTGATTTGAGATTGAATTTGATCTTAACATAAAAAGCCTATGCAATTCTCTATAGAATTTGGAGGGCTAAATTGTGAAATCATAAAGTTCTCCGTCAGAGAGACATGAAATGTCGATCAAATTACACTATTTTCCCCGTGTTTGCCCCATCCAGTGTTACTATTTTATTGTAGAGCAACATCGAAACTCGCGATTCCATCAATAACATTTTTGGGCATTCTTGGGCATAAAATTATTTTGAGCTCGAAATATCAAGAAAATGTAGTATTTTGTCCGTAAAATTTCATCATTTATGAAAAGGTATATCTCCCCCAAATTACATCCGATTTTGTTACTTTTTTCGATATTTATTGGTTAAATATTAGAACAAATTGAAACTATAAATAAAAATACAGATAACCTCGATCCTCGGGTATAAAATGCATTTATCAACCAACATAGAGAGCTTGATGAAGTCACTGGGTACGCGATCATCCTGAAATAAAATACTGCCCTCACGTGATTCGTTTGGGAGTTCGCGGTCCATTGACCAGGAAAAAGAGTGCACGCAGCTATAGGCGATCGTCCCTCGTGAATACTATCTAAATGGGCTTTAGCTTTAATTCAAAAGTCTAGACATGGGGAGATTAGACAGGTGTCTCATAATCAAAGTTCAGTGCTCCCCAAGTTAAGGTGTATAGCATTTGTGTATTTTATTTTATTTTGACAAGAAGATGCGGATGCAAAATTATAAATGCTTTACTCGTGTTTAAGGTATACAAATTAGAGAATAATTTGTTTTGTAATGATAATCTTTAGTAGATAGCTTTAATTCAAAAGTCTATAATTGCTATCTGCAACAGATAGCTCTTATTAAGATGTCCATAATATCTTGCTATCCTTAATAGATAGCCCTTTATAGACAAATATTCAGAATGAATTTTGTTTTGTGATGCTTTTTGTAATATATGTAGCTTTGCTTCTATAATCCAGAATAGTATTGGTTTAGTGTTGCTATCTTCAGTAGATAGCTTTTTTTACTAATAGCACAATGTTAACAGATTTTAACAATATCAGACAAATATGTTTTTGTTTTTAATTGCTATCATCTGTAGATAGCCTTTATACCTAACCCAGTGTCCCAAGTCATAAGGAACTCTGCATAATTATGGAAATCATAATAATGGAATAAGTGATAGCCCCCTCTATAAATGGTAGTCTGGAAAATCTTTTATGGAGCATTGTTCACAAATTGAAGTCTCAGTCATGTACTTAAAGTGAAAGCATTTAGAATGTTTTCAGTACCAAACTGGAAACTAATAAGTTAATATCCAATGTCAGTCAAATCTTTGATATCCTGTGATAATACAATCTGTCCATATCTGCAAATATATTGAGTCCTTCAATTTTTTTCCCTCTGTAATTTCTTTTGCCGTTGTGAATTTCTCACATCGCATGACTGTCGCCTTAGGGTTAGGGTTTAGGGTAAGGGCTAGGGCTAGAGCTAGAGTTAGTGTTAAAGTTGGGCATGTGAAGTTGGGTTAGGGTTTAGGATAGGGGTGAAATGAGAAATTAATGAACTGTAGTACAATCACAACAGATACCATCTCTGTCGTATAAGACAATACCTAATGGCGCCTTTTCTTCACTTTATTTTGGAGTGGTAGTGGTGTGGTTGTGGGGGAAAGGGGAGTTGGAGCAGGTATGGAATGTTGTTGACAAAATGTGGCAAACTTAGGTTGTATTGGTTTGCAGATGATAAATTGCCTTTGAAGTCTCACGGTCAGCCATTTACAAAACACTGGTAAAACATCCACTTGAACAATCAGCCAAGGAAATCCTTTTGACCATCAAAAGTGTTTATAAACCAAAATAAGCCAGCGTTTTGAAAAGAGATAATCATAATGTTTTTTAACATACCAAATATTTGCTCAACTTATCAAATACCTGACCTTCTGCATTATCTATTGACTTGTATGTATTTCTTATATTGTGATCATACAAGTGTATTGGATCATGTGGTTATGTTTATTGTAATTGTACAAAAAGCGATGTTTTTCAAGGTGAAGCATACATCTAACAAGAATTGATTCAGATTGCTTCTCTTCACTTACCGTTCAAATATTCGAATAGATTATTCAGTGGCAGTTAATTTCTCATTTTTTTCGTACAAGATTTCAATGCACTGATACTTCAACTTTTTGAAAGGGACATCCTCAAACACCCTATACCGTCCAGTATTTACGTACAGCCCTCTTTCGCCCATCCTAAAGGCATCAAAACTGTATACCTGTGCGTATACGGAAGCCAAAATCGTTGCAACTACCGTCATCTTATTAATTGATATTTTTAGAAATAGTATTTTTCAATATTGTACACAACATAAGCTCTCTAAATATAGGCTGTAATTTGCTCTCGTGCAATTAATTATTTTGTAATATTAGCGAGTTGAAGTCAGAAAATTTAAGCATTGCCTATCTCTTTGTACAGTGAGCACAATGACATGAGTAAGTGCAAATACGTATTTTACAATATGTTAGGGGTTAGGGTAAGGGTTAGTGCTAGGGCTAGAGTGAGGGTAAGGGTTAGGGTTAAGGATGGGTTTATTCACCTAAGTAGGGTGAACTGAGAAATTGGCAAACCCTTCCATAAGCCAAAAAAAAGTTGACTTGCCCTTTCAGGGCCAGAGTCTGGGTCCGACGTTCGGATTTTTTTTGTAGTTTTGTTTTTTTGATTTTTAAAAATTTAAACAGGAAGATACTATACAAACACACGTGTTAAAGATTTTTTTTATTATTATTATTATTATTATTATTTTTTTAAACAAGCAAATACTACTCAAAAACTTGTTTTCATCTTTTTTTTTATTGTTATGTGCTTCTTTCAATTTTTTTACATTTTTTTACATTTTTTTTTTTTTTTTACTTTGAAAAAAAAAAAATGAAATAAAATAAAAATAGCGACTCTAGATTTCCGAAAATTTGGGTCGGTCGGAAAGGGCAAGTCAACTTTTGTTGTTGGCCTAACCATTACACTTATAGCTTCAACATAGGTTTTGTCCATCCGGGAAGTATATCAAGGTTTTATGAGATTAGCATAATGAGGACCAATCAGAGTTAATTTCTTACTTTTCAACCAAGTAATAATTGACGGACATTCTGGGATTTTTACCTGGTTAAGGGAGCCAACCATTGCCCTCAAGTGCAAGGTTAACTGAATGAAACAGACCTTACTATGCTCTGAGTGATGGAAATTTAATGGGGTATATTTAGTAGCCAGTCCCAAAGGCCTTTTATATGGGTGGTATAGGGACTAAACTTGATTAATTGATGTATATATTGCTTGACATTGACTTTGGTGGACAGTATTTTTTAGGGAGGGAGGCAAGACTAAAAGGTTGTTTCAAAATTGATGTTGAATTCTTAATAACTGCCTACAAAGGGGGTATTGTGGGTAATTGTAGAGAACTATGGTGTTATAAGGGAATTGTAGAGAGGTAGTATAGACAGCTGATGGCGCCAAGATTTTTAAAGAGGAACAAATAAGGGGCAGAGTCAGGTGTTTTTGTTTCCCTTTCATTTATTTATTTGTTTCGTTTTGTTTTTGTTTTTTGTGTGTTTTTGTGTGTGTTTTTTTGTTTTGTTTTGTTTTGTTTTGTTTTGTTTTATGTGGACAAAAACCTATAATGTAAATTGTTAACTATGTTTTACTGCTCTTGGAAGGGGGGGGGGGGGAACTGCTTGGAGCATCCTCCCTCAGTACTGCTATATACAGAATTTCTTATTGCTAAACTTGTTAACCCAATTAATTCCTTGTCGAATGTATATTTTTTTCAAAATCTTGTCTAAAGAATCATGAGAATTGATCTAGACTGATCAGGCCTATAGTCCTGAGCAATGCACCAATTTGTTAAACTAAAGCTAACAAAAAGCGTTGATTGCTTTGGTTATAATTACAAGGTTGGCTAATTAGGATTCCTACATTATTATACACAAATCTTGGGTGTGTCATTAAATATTGGTACAATGATCATTTTAGCATTGGGTGAAACTTGACAAAAGCTCTGTTGAATTTAGGAAATAGGTCTGCCCTATCCCAACTATACCCCATCCCTAGGGATACATGGGGCATTACCCTGAATACACCAGTAAATCAATAATGTAATCTACCTCACCAAACTAGGGAGACAAAAGCCAGTCATGGCATCTACTCATTCCACCAGTGGCTTAATCTAGCCAATCTGCCAATCTGACACATTTGAGCAATAGAGGGCGCTGCAATACCAAATGTTTTAAATGCCAATTACTCTTGATATCCATGTTCAGACTCCGATTCCTTTTCAAAAATATGGTTAAATGTATTTTCACATATTGTTCGTATAAATCAGTTGATATAACAAAGATAAATGATAAGAAACGTAAATATGTAATTTTGACGATGCCCCTTTTTATCAATTTAACACCATAGATTCTGTATTTTGTAAATAATAATGTAGTAAGATTCACATCCAATTTATCAACCTTTTAGTAGATGCCTGGGGTTTTAAAATACTGAGATTGCCTTTTCATGCCTCGGCAGACTCCACACGGTTTGGGAAAGTTCACCTTGATTGCTGGTGTGGAATCAGTAACATCCACAACACCTGGGAGCTTGCTCCAGAAAACAAGTTTTTAGTTTAGTCACCGTATATAGCATGCCATGATTGTGTAACAGAGGCTGCTGGATTTTGCTTGATTTAACCATGATTTAACTGGCTTTGGGCATATTTAATACAACATCCATGAATCATGATGTGTTATTGTTAGTTTCATTTGGCCAATATTCCAGAGGGTATTTGTAAGTTGATGAGAGCCTACTTAAGTTTTAGTCCTAGATGTGGCACTCAGTGATGTAAGAAGCAAGGGGAATCCATCGCCCCTAACAGCTGCTCCTAGTCCTAATGCCCACTACCCTTCTCTCTCAACTTATGCCCCTCCCCCTCTGAAATAAATGTACCCATTGCATGATGTCAATGTCAGATTCTTCTATTTCAAGCTCCTGTTCCAGATGTCTTGGGCAGATTCTTGAACTTTCAGTTGTAAAGTCAAATGGGAAAGGATTTACTATTGTAAACCACCATAAACATTTTTATCATTGGACAAAAGATTTCATTCATGAATTTGCTGGGTGATGACAAAATGTTCAGTCACTGACTATAAACACAGGAACATTATACTGACCCAACATCAATAAATACAGCCATATCCAGGTAAATAAACATAGTAGTCAACCCATACAAGGGAAGTACTAGCTAAAGTACCTGCCAAGCGAAAGTAAGTGATTGGTTCATTGGTTGGGATGTGAAAAGACAAGTGTTGGTTGTGCCAGCAGGTAGATCAGGCCCAGGTGAATTTCGCATGGCTTGGTTAAAGCATGGTTAAAGGCTGAGGGGTATGTGGGAATGTGAATTGAATATAGATCTCAAAGGGGATCATTCATCAAAGACAATTTTAACTTTATCGAGGGGAGTGACAGAGGGATGAACAGAATCATGCTATTTTCACTCATTTAAAAATTTGGAAGTATGTTATTACTCCGAATTCATTTTAATGAATGAAAGGGTTATTGGTTTACCGTTAATTCATCTACTTCCATTGCATAACAATGAAACCATGTATTTTTCTTATATTGTATGCCTGATTTCCCCCTTTTATCGTTGCCGTTGTTACTGAAATATTATAATGGGTTTTTTAATTAAGATTTAATAGGAAACTCAGTAACCAGCAGCCCACAACTAAAATTAGTCAGCCACAATATTACATTTTGTGATAGTTTGAACAGAGTGAACAAACTTTCCATCCACACAGAAATAAATCAATAGACAATGATTTGTTTTGATTGAAATAAATGACACCGTACTGAACTACATACAGCCTACTGTTCTATTTCAAATATAGAGCGTGTGGTTTGAACTTTTAACACGCTTTTAACACTCATTCCTAAGACATTAGGTGCCATTGAGGATGAAACCTCTAACCTAATAAGGTTTGCCAGATTGTCAACCGCATCTGCTCTTTTTCCTCTCAAAACTTTTCCTCCAATCTGCCATCAACACCTTCCGCAAGATGGCTGGCTGTAAGACAATATCATAATCCTGATAATCTTGATAATGGACAAATTGTATTAGAACTAACCCCCATCAGTGAGGAGAGTATGGAAGAAAATGACCATATAATTATTGTTTTAACTTTTGGTATGGTGTAAGACAATACTATTGATGTTACTTGTACATGTTGTAGGCCCTGAAGATATTGGCTAGAAACAATTGCTTAGATCATGGAAGTAGATGATCGGATTTAGCAATAACTGTATGGATCATTTATAATAACCACATATCAATGCATTAATAGCGATTGTCCAATTATGATAGTCACAGGGCGGTTGCTGCCCAAATAGTGATAACCAAAGGGATAAACCCCCTTTTCAAGCCAGCTCTTCTTAAGTCCTGGGATGGGAAGAGGGAGGGAGTTCCATGTAAAGGCTGTTGATGAAATAATTTAACCTTGTTGATCTAGGTTAGATCTAGGTACTTCATCTGTAAAGTCATGGGATCAAATGAGATTGGGTTTTTATTAAAGATAATATGGCAAAGGTAATTGATCTTGGAGTCTTGAGTGTTAAATACTGTTTTACTTGATATTGATTACTTTTGCTTAGAATAACAATCTGTAATGGAAAATGTTGGCAATTTTTCACCAACAATATTCCATCATTGCTATTTGGCAACCGAAATTAATGCCATTAACCTATCGTGTATGTATGACTAAAGGTGGCAGACCGCAAGTTAAACATCACTCACATTTTTAGGAAGACATTCAATGTGATGTGCCAATAAATTCTGTGAATCACTGACCCTTGAAAGTGAGCAATAGATGGTTATGCGTGATTTGAATGAAGTAGGCCGTGTCAGCACTGGATAGATGGGGAAACCAATGTGGTCATTTAGGGTCATGTTTCTGTCTAGAAAGGCGTTGATTTGTGTGTTTTTCTCCCATTTCTTAACCATTTCCACGTGCATGCGGCTATTGTTTTAACCATATACAAAACAGATTTGTCATAAACCTTTCCCAAATTTCAAGGTCTATTTCAAGGATTACTGAACCAATACTAGGCATGTTTGTACTTAGTTCATTGCATTTCTAATGGTGATGCCAAATATGATAATGAAATTCAATAATTTTGGACATTTTTTAAACATTTGGTGAAATTTTGGAATGCCGTCTACAGACGCCTGCCGCGTGGAAATTGTTAAGGATTGGGTGTTTGGAGGATTTTGTTATTAGTCACTGTAATGTGTGTGAGAGCTCTCAAAAAAGTCTCGATGGAGGGGTCCTTCAATGTCAAAGGCGGATCATGTTCCATTCAAGGGGGCAGTTTTTATTTAACAAACTCAAAATTGCGCGAAAAGGATTTTGCGAAAATTACTGGAATTTGCGAAAATTGCTGGAATATGCTAAATTTATTAGAATTTTTGAAAATGGAAATAGTACATGAATGGAATTGTTTATATTAATTTGAAAGAAATCTAAAGAACAACTCTTACTTCAAAATCACTGAATGTACCTTTAATGTTCAAGAAGTGATAATTTGTAAATCCGCAACTTCATCTCTCCATTGAACGATCCTTGATCTTTGTTTAGGTTTCTTTAGATACCCCAATAACCCCATTTTAGCAAACAGTTACAGATATTCAAAAACATTTTTCGACCTACATATACCCCAATGTTTATATTATCCCAATCAAATGTATTCTTACATGCAATCGGAGATTTGTGGAATTGGGATGAAATATCAATCACATGTTCACTTTTTTAATCAACCTCAGAGCCCTGTCTTGTTCTGCTCGAAGCCAAGGTGAAAAACATGAAGCGCTCCTATCTCCGGAGATCTAACTTTGTCAACAAAGTAGAGACATTCTATAAATACCCAGGTCACAATCTATTTTCACACAGGCACCATCATATCACTTTACCTGTAACACCCCTCCAGCAAAATGGGATCTTCTTGTTTTACTACATCAGTCATCCTGGTATCGTTGACTGGGCAGGTTCCAAATCATGTTGGCTCATTTGTGTGTGAACTTGACGTTATGAAGCATTAGGTGGAGAGATTAACAGGGTATCAGCTAAACTCATTGACTACTTTTGCCCTTCACCATATCAGCCTTCACCATTTGGCTTGTATTCAATCTACCATTACATATGTTGACCAAGAGGGATGCAATTACACTCTGAATTTACTCAATGCTATCGAAAATACAGGAATAATGTGATATTTTTCTTCTTCATGCGACCAAGAACTTTTGCCTTAAATTAAGAACATTCTAGTGAGGAATTAGGACAATTACTTTCGAACCAGCGGAGTTCGAATTGAAGGATAAGATTCGGAGATCGATGTTCTTGAAGTATTGAGGTAAGATAATTGAGATAAAAGAGATTACATAATCAGACATATGTAAGGTGTAGATATAGGTATATTAAGTAACTGACAACAAAAATGACTGCTATAGTTTTGTGGTGTGTGTGTGATAAGCTATACAGTATTATATACAGCTATCATGCACCTGACTTGAATTTGAAGCTTAAAAAGTGCATGCAGGTAAAGTTTAAAAGCTTTTAGAGAGGCTCGGTGGAGAGGGCATGGAGGGGGGAGGGGATGTGGGTGGGGTCAGGAAGTGGAGGAGGTGTCAGGGTAGGTAGAAGGGGCTGTGGGTAAGGTTAGAGGGTAGCGCTAATGTTTGACAACATTAACAAACAATGGGGAATATCGCAATAACATTTTACATTGCAAGTTTGCCTTTTATTACTATATTAGGAACTTATTCTTAATGTAGGTAAAATTCAATTTGGTAGTTAATTTGCTTAGCGCTAATTGATTAACTATATTAAAACGTGGCAAATTCACAGTGATTATGGCTCATATTGTCATATTGTGTGAAGCAATAACAACAGACTTTGCATCTTTGCCGCCTAACAATCAAATTGCACATAAAACATATTTGTTCAATATTTACCAGCTTCCAACTGGCAATGACAAGTTATATCTTATCAGTGTCGTTAGGATCAGCTGTCAGATTTCACATTGTGTATATTGCATTTTACCAGCGATATTTACGTAAGATATTATGACAATTGAAACTCGACTACTGTTTGATTTCTAACACTGTGATCTATTTATTTTGTTGATTTGTTGTAGTGTATCTGTAGTGCAGTAACGGTTTTAACCTTGGTTACTGTGTAGGAAGATTAGAAGTTTCAAGTGTTGCTTATAAATATTCATGTTACGAATATAAGTTCAGTTTTTTGTGGTGTATTTTTTTGCTAAATGATTGAACTTGATAATAATATACAAGCAAACAATTCTAGATAAATTTGCCACATACACATAATGTGTGCTGCGTGTGTACCAGGCATATGCAGGTGTAACCAAAAACCTGTACACACTTGACCATGTTGTATTTGTGCATGTTTTCGAGGTGTGTGTTAAATCAATTGTTGATCAAAAATTATTTGTTAAGATTACAGGATGAAAAATAGTTTTGGTCTTCTGTTGCATAAAAATTATAGAAATACATAACTTTATTTTAGAAACACAACACTTTATTTCGCCTTCACTCCTGATAAGAATGTTATATTTATTTTGTCACCTACATGAAATTAAAACTTGCTGGATGATTGAATCTGAAAAAGAAATAATTTACACTTTTGACAGATCTGGGACACATAAATAAGCTTATCTTGTCTGCACAGGTAGTTTCAATGTAAATAAGCTCAGTATAAATAGCTCAATAAAACAATTTTGACAGATTTGTCGCAGGAAATAGATGAATTGCAAACTTGTACAAATCATATGTTTTTTTGATGAACTGATAGCTTCAGTGTTTCCATGGCAACAGTGATGCGTGAAAGCCAATTAATGATCAGTGATGCATTGAACAGCGTTTAAGTGTGAAAGGTAGCCCAGATCCTCAACATACTTTAGGCAGATAGGTCAATATTCCACAACTGAGAGGAATCAAAATCATTATGCATCTATCTAAGTACAACAATTGGCCCCCTGAAAGTTCTATCACTTTCTGATTGTCCATCCAATTACTCACCAAGATACACCTGCGACTTCTAGGATTTGAACCCGGGATCTTCGGCATAAAACTTCACAAAGCCTGCCAGTGTATACACCTCCCATCAATCTGCTCATTAACGCATCTTTGTGACAATTCTTTTTCATGCGAGTGGGGGGAAATGAGATACTGATTTGGTTTCTATGGCCAATTAAAATCATATTACTACAATGTTCTATTGGCATTATTCTTACTTGGTCACTTGGAAATGTGTGGTAGCTGATATAGTCATGAAAGAGAGAAAATTCCAGTGAAGGTATTTCAAATTTATTCGTTAACCTTTTCTCTCACCTAATAGAAGATGGCTCATCAAATAATCGTTTGCATGCATCAAAGCTTGCACTAAAGTTTTATATGCAGGGTGATGAAGCATGGACGGAGTTGCCCTTCATTTTTCTTGTCTGGTAGTGGCCAATGGCAGTTTGCTTTCAACACTCTCATTCTGAAGCTTTTCTACCCCATGGGGAGCTACTAAAGTTAGTTGGACAAATATCATTTTGTAGTTCAATATGATCATAATGACCTTTTAATTGATGCCCGATTTAATGGGGGGTTATGTGCTAGAATTTTTGGACATGTTTGATATGAAAACCTTTCTCTGTAATAAGCACTAGAAGCACCTTTCAGAGTATCGAAGCACTGACAATGCAGTTGCTTTCTTTTTAAAATGCTAATAACATTGAATCTATGAGATGAAAACCAAACACAAAACACATGAAACATTATTAGTATAGACTTAACACATAGCTCTAACATTTTGTTTGAAATTTGTAATTACAATTTTGGATGATTTGCACAAATCTTGGTTAGTTTTACCAAATCCATGATGTCTTTTAGGTCTACAAAGAAGTACAGCATCATCACTGGGGAAATTGGCAGACAGATCTGGTTCAATTGCAGAGAAATTGAACCCAACCATGGAAACCTAACATTATTTGATTCCCCCATGATCCATGGGAACGTGCAAGGTATATTTCTGGGCTCATGGCATATTTCATTTTTTATGTGCATTATCTTCTTGTACATTGTTTTTCTGTATGATGAGATATACGATTCACAATATTCATAATGCCACGCTGTAAGAAAACAATAGACCATGACATAACTGCACATATTTGATATGCCGCTTGTCCCAGTGGAAAGACACCCTTCGCTAGAATCCATAATTACTATGAATCTACAAATTCCATCGGGTCTTCATTGTTTGTGTGACATGAAATTAATTTCATATTTTCTTAACTTTAGTTTTGGGATTCAGGAATTTGAGGTGAGGGAATTCCAGCATTTGGTGTAAATTTATCCATTCTTTCAAAGTCTGTGAACAATTCAGTTCTAGTGAATCATGAAATGGTTTTGTTTTCAAATTTAGTAGTGAAGTGGGAGTAACTGTCACTGATCAAATCCAAGCAGGTAGCAACAAAGTCCATTTTCCTCTCAATTGTGTGTGATAATTACATCAACCCTATCTATCGTGTTATTTTTGAGTTTTGGGAAATAAAACCATAAGGGAAAAAACTGGTCAAATTCAGGGGGGGAGGTGTCTGGCTATGTCGACCCGGCCCCTACCTAATCGCGCCATGGAGTCAGTTTGAAGATTTTCTTTACTATATGATAGCCCACCCATTCACACAACAAGGTAGACTGGAGAAGCGCGCCCTACCAGCACCTGCCCGCCCATTCGCGCCACAAGGTAAACTGGAGAAGCGCACCCTACCAGCACCAGTAAAATAGTGTAGTGTTTTGTTGGGATGAGGAAGGTTAGGTTAATGATACCCATACCCTGATAACCCACAACAGCATAAGATCGCACATCTATATATTCACTTGCAGGACCCATTGTTGTTTTTTTGTGTGAGGGAACCATTGAACACTGCAGTATGGAGGAAAAGATCGGAGCTTGAGAGAGACATGAGGGAGGATTGAGGAGGGAGGGCAGTGGTGATTCAGGCTTGACTGGTACATAATACAATATTCTATGGGCGCTTGGCACACTTGAGTGGGGGCATTAATTTGAATGTGGCCTCCTTCCTACAGTAGGGTCTAGAAGATTATCGATTTTAAAATGCAATGATTGATTAATTTATTACAAATATCCAGGCTCAAAACGACCAAATAAGGAATTTAAACAAGATTTAAAGATTTTCCGAAATCATCAACAAATGTGTTTTGAATTTCGTGCCAAGTCACCAGTAGCACAACACATGGGTAACAGATTGGGACTCCTGCGTGATAACCTTGAACCTGGAGGGGATTGGACTGAAACCAGGTATGGGAGTTTGGTATCCATGAGTATTGTTCTGAAAATCTTGTGTGTGGTTTATAAACATTCAGGTATCTTTTGAAGTCTTTTGTGGGATAAGGTATATTTTTGAACTTCTTTGTTTTTGGGTAAACTATACAAAAAAGGGCAGGAGTAATAATAAGTTCTTTGTCAAAAATTGCAAACATAATATTCTTGATTTTTTTTTTTTTAATTTAAAAATGATTTGTGTTGATTTTTCTTGTCTGCTGTGCTCACCATCCCTGCATACTATAAAAGCTGAAATGTTTGCAGTGGTTTTATTTTCGCGCTTTTTGCGCAAAATATTTTCCCGCGAAAATTATAACATGCGAAAATATTGTTTACAACATTCACGCAATGCATCTAGAAGGTCGCCCGCGAAAAAACAATTCACGAAATGTCTATGATATAAAAATGCGCGAAAATATCTTTACGCAAAAATATTGGCTTTTACAGTATTTGTCCATGGATGTTTTGGTGAAAGGATCACTGATTTACTGATATCTCATATCTAATTAGTAGGAGGGAACAATACATTTATTCTGAATCCCCTGTTCGTTTACAAAATTTAAATATCAAATTTCAAAACTAGGTTATAGAACTCACCAAACTTGAACTCGCCATATAAATGTTTTAACTCACTTTACAGCCTTCAATGTTATTATTTATACTGCACACCGTTATCTGTATATGCCACATGTGACTGTGCGCTCCATAATACTACATAGGAATTATTGTTATGTAGGCCTTTGGTGCCCTCTGGAGCCCTTTGGATACCGCTAGTCCAATTTTGTTAGCATGATTTAGCATGTTTAATGGGTATTGGGATTTAACAGAAGATAGTGACTTTTGGTGGTTTAGCAAAGCTGTCTGTATTCAGATTGCGGTGTAAACTTTTTGTGAAGTGAATTGTATTCGAGGTAGGTGATAATAGTATTTGGCCTACCATTCTTGTATTTGAGACTACAAATTGTACTGCTACACAAGTGGTTACCTTTTGCGCATAATGTTTTTCGTTTTGCCCATTAAACTATTTTGCAAGTGTTGATTGATACGCAATTCCTAGTTCATAACAACTGTTAATTATGAACAAATTCAGGCTTTTGACAATGAATTTTCTGTGGCTTGTCTAAATGTGTGACACAAGTCACAGATAGTCTGTGCACAAGTGTAGTCCATATCAAAATCATGTACATCAATTTGTATTGCTATAGAGGGTGACAGCAACGTTTATAAACAAAAGCAATGGAGAACAATTGCAACTGCCAGGCAAATGTTTGGTATGAGACGTCACCTGTCACCTCATCTATAAAGGATTGTCTTTGAAATTATTGTCATCATATTAAGAAGTCTACTCTTGTTTCATTATTTGCTGTATTTTGATTTGAATTTGTTTTTGTTACCTCACTATCTCCATGAAAGTGCTATCTCACTATCTTCAATACCCTGGAAAATGTTGCCTCTCAAGGCCCCTATTTTTAAACCCAATTTTGTACAAAACATCTCTGTAAGTCACTTGTTTATGCGGTACATCTCAAAGAATGGTGATTATACCGTGTAATGCGTACAGATGTTTCATCATTTGTCTCCACATGGTTTTCATTGTTATAAAGTAACATTAATGTTGCTATCAGCTTTCTAGGAACATTTACCAACTATAGTAGAAACCACAAAGACCCTTTGTGTGCTAATTTAATGTGCCGTGGACATCAAGGGATTTTTGCTTGATCTAAATCCAGGATGAGGCAACAATGGTAAAACTATACACCACCGTTAATGATGCGTTATGATGACACCAGCAATGCACTACCAGTAGTTTAAGATGTAGTAATTTTAGTGAGTTAGGCGAGTATTTGTGACCCATTACATCGAAACCGACAAGTTGTCGGCAATAACAAAAGAAGTTGAGAAAGAATAAAGAAAATAAAAAGATTTTTCAACCTTTAGGGTTGCATACAACCTGTGTTTCATGTTCGATTTTGACAAATAAGATGTCATCTTAAAGCTAACAAATACCCCTTACGAGTCATATATCAAATAGAAGCTTAGGTAACAGCGTTTCAAAAAATTCGCATTATTTTGATCTGGTTGCTATGGTAACCAGACAAGGCCTCTGATTGGCTAAATACAGGAACAAAGATAACTAGAAAAGCTTTTTTACCAAAAAATGTGATTTTTAGCTTACTACAAGTAAGCTAAAGCGACTCGATGCGAAAGGTCACGGTAAAGGTCAAGGGGAAAGTGCGACTATGAAATATGGTTTTATCTTGGTCACCCAAGTGGTATTTGTCGGGAAATGTACTTGAGATAGTGAAACAATATGATCGCATAAATGTGTTATAAAATGGGCTTGATTGCCATTCGACAAAACAGGCAATTTTGCGTTATTTTCTTTGTTGTCAAATTTGTATTGAAAATGCATGTAAAACGCTATAATAGAAAATTTGATTAACACATGACACGCATGTATCATGATGTGCAAGCGTGATTGTCTTATTGTGATTGGTTAAACTACTAGAGATCATTATTATTCATGATACGAAATCAGCGTAAAATAAAAATACAGCCGTCAAAGTGAAAAATGAGGAGGTTGTTTTTCGTTAATTGATGTTAATCGCTTCTGTATATATTCTTCAAACTATATCTCCGATTTCAGCGGCCAAAATTAATGGAAATTGATGTTTTCAAAGGCTTTTCATCATGAGGTGCTGTTAGAAACTCGCGAAAATGAGTAAAACTTGCGACTATTGCCTTGCCAAAATGCTGAATTTGCACGCTTTATCGCGCCGTAATATTTTGTATTACCCCCACCAGTTTGGTATCGTCGGCCATTCATAAAACTTGTGGACGAAGGATTTAGATTGTACTATTAAACGCCAGGTTATGTTTTAAAGTAAAAAAATAATATGTATACTTTAACCCTCGGACTCGGTTAAACAAAATCAACTTTATTAATGAGAAAGTACAAAAATCATACTTTTATTGAGGCAAACTGTGTCCTAAAGTGGTGGTTTATCATCCAAATACATCGTATTTTCCATCATTAGATTTTCGACACTACGCACTGACCTACCTACTATATAAATTTGGTATCGTCACCTTGCCATATATGGTAACATTTAATTAACTATGCATCGTATGTCATGAATATTGATCATTTCTGATTCAACGAATCCGATTGGTCCGCGATGACCCAAGCTACCGGGACAGGTATTTAGAATTGTATTTAGCGTCAGTAGCAGAGTCGGAAGATTGGACCAATCACGCGACAGCTCTTCTGTTTGGTATATTAATAAATTGACACATCAATATTCAAGCCCGTATTGATGGCCTAATCGTTAGGGCATCCGACTAGGAATCGTTTTGAAAGCGTTCGCGGGAGTTCGCGCCCAGCCCGGAGCGTTAACTTTTCTTGTTTTTTCCTATAAAATTTTTCATAAATTATATTATTCATTTAGTTTAACATTAATGGCGGTAAAAGTGTACAAATATTTTTTTTTTCTCTGCGAATTATTATTTAATATATTAATAATAATTTAATTTATATTTTTTATTTTTTTATTTGATTTCTTTTTTTTCAATTTTATTTACTATGTTAATTTATTTATTTATTTTATTTGTTATATTTTTTAATTTTAATTTTAAATTTAATTTTTAATTTTTAATTTTTATTTTTTAATTTTTAATTTTTAATTTTTAATTTTTAAATTTAAATTTTTTAATTTTTTAATTTTTTAATTTTTTAATTTTTTAATTTTTTAATTTTTTAATTTTTTAATTTTTTAATTTTTTAATTTTTTAATTTTTTAATTTTTTAATTTTTTAATTTTTTAATTTTTTAATTTTTTAATTTTTTAATTTTTTAATTTTTTAATTTTTTAATTTTTTAATTTTTAATTTTTAATTTTTAATTTTTAATTTTTTATTTTTTATTTTTATTTTTATTTTTATTTTTAATTTTAATTTTTAATTTTTAATTTTTAATTTTTAATTTTTAATTTTTAATTTTTAATTTTTAATTTTTAATTTTTAATTTTTTATTTTTTATTTTTTATTTATTTTTTTTATTTTTTATTTTTTATTTTTTATTTTTTATTTTTTATTTTAATTTTTATGTTCATTTTCATTTTTATGTTCATTTTTATTTCATTTTATTTTATTTTATTATTTTTATTTTTATTTTCATTTTTTTTCTTTTTTAAAATTTTATTTATGTTATTTTTTATTTTTTTTTATTTTTAATTTAATTTATTTTATTTTATTTTTTTTATTTTTTTTTATTTATTTTTTTTAATTTTTTTTTTTTATTATTTTTTTTTAATTTTTTTTTTTTATTTATGTTATTTTTTTTATATATTTTTTTTAACTTTTAATTTTTTTTTAAATTTTTTTAAATTTTTAAATTTTAAATTTTTTATATTTGAAGAGCTTTGTGCAAAAGGGCTATGGTGCATTTTTTACAAAAATGAGTTTGATATAGAAATGTATAAGGAAAAATCATGTTTCAAAGAAACAAAGTCATTTTTTTCCAAAAAGACCTACATCTCATTGTAAACAGCCATTGAAATTGTTGTTTTTTTGCAAAAGGGCCTGTATCCAGAATTAAATCGGGATACAGGCCCTTTTGCACAGCATAAAACAAATATGCCACTATTATAGTATGTTCAGTCCAAAATGACACAATTACCTTTATTTTATGTAATCTCAACCGAAGCATATGTAGAAGGGCAAATTTGCTTACACTGTGAATGCATAATATATATGAACATGTAGGGTCTATATCTAATTCTTGTTTCATGTAAGGTATAATATGGATTTGAGCTTTACATCATTTGTCATATGCTGGACAGATTATAGTGGTTTCTATATTATAGACATGTTTTATGAATCAGAATCTTCACAAATTCGCAACTTGTAGTGAGCTTCTGCATCATTGATGCTCTCGTTTTTTTAAACCTCCAAAATCATGAAAATCACATTTTTGGGAAGGATAAACAAAAAATTAGCACTTTTTGGTCTATAACTCCAAAAAAAAAAAAAAATTAAAACAAACCAAGCACTCTAGGGAATGTTATCAGGATTATCATAAAACTAGTATAACAAAATTTGACAAAATATATTTTGAGTTATCTTTGCAGAACCTAAAATGGGTCAAAAAACGTGTTTTTATAATTTTCTCCAAAATGGTCAATTTCATTATCATGGTTGGATTCATTGAACCCTTTTCTGCAAAAAACTGTATATATTTAAAGATTAAATGTACCTGAGAGTCCACCCCCCCCCCCCTTAAGCAGTCAAAATAATTAACAAGGGAAAAGAAGATATCCAAAATTTATCTTAAAGATATATCTTTGTTGGAATTTTTAATAATAATAGTTCCAATTTTATTTTTATTACTAGCTGACCACCCAAACAGGACTTACCAAATTAGACAAAAACCTTGACATTGTTGATGTGTGATGTACCTGTTTCAATAAATCTATAACTGAGGTCAAGTTCATTCATATGGCCAGTCACTGCCAGGTAGTAGGTTGGATTAGGGGATAAACTCAAATATCTGTGGGAAAAGAAGACACTTTTATGTTTTTAGATAGCTCACTGTAAATAAGAGAGTGTTGAGTTCAAACAGTGTCTAATGCATTTATAAACTGACCAAATAAATATATAAATATTTGTGTAAACCCAACTGTGTATATTTTACCCCACTCTCTCACTCTGATGCCGAGCCCTATAGGGTAGCGTTCAACACCATACTACTATCAGAGACAGTTGTAGGTTAAAATTCAAGGTACTGTACAGTAGTGAGTGTCAACCATTTGGACCAAAGGTTCACCCTTATGTTATAAATATTGTCTACAGACTTCCCTGTCCCTAAATGTTAGGTAGTACCCATAAGGTGTAAGATGCTAGAATTTCGCTTGCATCAGCTGTTCCCTCGTTGGTTGATGGTGTTGATTCTAAAGCTTAAATATTTTAATTTTGAAATATTAAATATTACCCTGGTTCTGCCACTCTTGATACTTGGGTTGACAAATTGAAAACACTTCTTTTTGTGTATTTTACTGTAAAAATGATCCCGTTTATGCGAATTCTCAAATATTTTGGCGTAAACATACATCCTTTTTTCAAGACATCACTAGCCGTTTTACGATCCTTGCCTTCAGTCAGCTCAAACCCACCCCATTCTATCCCCCAAACCAGCAAAAAAAATTAGCTTAAAATGTGTTCGAAATGTCTGATTTCAGACCAAATTAAAATAATTTTTGGGTAATGTTGACATTTAAAGCTGACTGGTCTCCTGCCTCCAATTTCTTTCTTGACCTACCCCACAATTTTTTCTTGAACACCCCAAGAGCCACCCCCTCCTAAAAATACATATATTGATACTGATGCCGCCATCGGATTTGTACCACATACTCGACCCCCTTTATTTTTATAGCTCCTCTTCTCTCATCAAGATGTACTCTTGGTGGATCAAAAAGATATTTACCCATTTAAAACACAGAGAAAGTAATCAGCAGTGTTTAGCAATTAAGGCAAGAAGGATTTGTAGAGCGGGTTATGATAACAATACATACTATCTCCCATCATCTATCCATGTCACTATACTATACAATGTAGGTTAGGATTTCATTTTTGTGCATCAGATGTGGGGTCCGTTGAATCAAATTAATTACTTCATCAACTCAAAGTTAACAAGAAGATATGAATAGGTTTAGTTTATGGTTATAGCTTGGTATGGAGGTTTAGGTTAGGTTTAGGATTTGGTTTGAGATTGGGTTTTGGGTTATGTTTAGGGTTAAGGTTAGGTGTAGGGTTTGTGTTTTGAGTTTTTGTAAAGGAGTGCTTTTAGGCTGACTGAGAAACTGGTGAAATTATAGCACAAACACATCAAGTCGTATAAGTACTTCATTTCCATTGCTTACTAATTGGTACCCTTGAAAATGATTCAATTCACTAACACCATGAATGCTAACACTTTAGTTTCATGTTTCTACTCTCATATCATAATTGTCAAAATTGGTTCTGACATAAAGTGACAAAATCTGCTGTGGACCATTTGTCAGCAGCCATATCAATTTGGAACAATTGTATCATTTTATTGTAAGGTGTTCTGAGATATGGATCTACCAGATTCAGGGCAGATGATGGATTGGCCGAAACATATGTGTATGTATCCTTTATTGTATACCATGTTTCAGGCAAATTCTACTTTGATATCTAATTTCCTTTTTTTTGTAACTGATAAAACTTGTAAATCATGAGTCACATGTGTTGGAGTCCTTTCTTTGTTTTGGCCATACTGATTTAAGACTTGTTAAATAGCTGCTTAAATGTTTGAGTAAATCCACAGATGACTATCTGTGGTAAATCTAAATAACATCCATTGTTTGGTTCAAAACTTTGTGTCCATTCAAGTTCAGATGATGTCAGCATGTATTTGAATGGGAATATTTGTGCACAAATTGCTTAAATTTGGGTAGAACTTGTAACAATTAGGCTGAAGAGCCAGGACAAACCCAATAGTGACAAGCACTAAATTAATTAAAGGGATGCCCGATGTGTGTGTACAGATACAGACCCGGGATGATCCCCTAGGCTTCAATTGCTTTGACAACCCTGTTCCCCAGCATTAAATGTTGGATAGTTCTAAAATCATGCACTCCATCATCATGTTTTGAAACAAGGAATTCATTAGTTGGTTTATTAATCTAAAGGTTCGAAATTGCTGGGAATCTTTAAGCTACTTATATAACCAATGAACTCATAAGTGAAGATCCGTGAGGATTTCTTTGTGCAATGACAAGATATTGAACAGAGAATCTGGAAATATTTCCTGGATATGTTTCGCACGTTCATTGTTCGTATAATGACAAATCCATGGTATATCTTGTAAGGTTATCAGTAAACCAAACATCTATGAATCATGGGTTTCGATCCAAACACAACACCATTCAAAATCCAAGCTATTCTGAATAACGCAAACAGAGAAAGATCAAGCATTTTTAGACATACACAATGATGTACCGCTAAACCAATCGCTAAACTTCATCTAAAAATGGGAAGATAAACTTCATCTAAATGTGGCAATGTTTATACCGATGTGGTGTGGATATAGAGGATACTTGGTTGGGTTAACACTTTCCATGCGGCTATTAGTTTTACCAAACACAAAACAGATTTTTCAGAAACCTTTCCTAACTTTCAAAGTCTATCTCAAGGATTACTGACCCAATACTAGGCATGTTTGTACTTATTTCAATGCATTTCTCATGGTGATTCCCAATATGGTAATGAAATTAAATAATTTTGGCAATTTTTAAACATTTTGTGAAATTTTGGAATGTCGTCTGCAGACGCCTGCCGCTTGGAAAGTGTTAAAAGATAAACCAAACATTAAATGAATCATGGTTTTCGATGATCAAAAACATAATACTATTCATCCGCAATAGTTCCAAACAAAGCAAACCAAGTATTTCAATGATGCTACTTCAGCTCAAAGAGGAAATGTTTATCAACTCGGATGATATATATCAGTATGATTGGTGAACATCCTTATATCATGTGTAATTTAGTTTATTTCTGCGGTAGATGGACATAATTGATTGCCTATATATATCTTGTTTATGTTAATGTTGTACATTTACTGCGGTAACAAAAATCATAAATAATATATTGTTTAGGTAAATGTCATTGTAAATATATTGGTAACATGACACATCGTAAAAAGTTTTAAAGATATCAACATTTTCTTCAAAGTATGTAATTAAAACCTATGAAATGGAAATTTATAGTAACATGAATATGAACTTTAAGTTCTTTTCATCAACTCATCCGATGAAATTGGGTTATGGTGGAGGGGGATCATGATTTAGTGGATTGGCAAAGTAGCGCTAGTTCAGCGCTGCGATCTGCAAATCCAGAATGAGCGTAAGTGAGCTTTTGTAGCTCTTTGATATATAGCTGTACAGAATAACTTGGACCATACCCACAGTGCTAATTCATACCAGTTTTCAGCTTAGTGGACGATACAGGTACAGCATGAAACCAGTGCTATGGCAAGGCAATTCTAAATGCCTATAGAACTATAGAATTAAATTATTATTTAAAATTTGATTAGGACTCTACTCTAACCAAGGCATTACTCTAATCAAGCTAAATCATTTGCATGCACCCAATAATAGTCGTATTGATTTGATTTCATATATTTTTAAATGGATGGGGTCCACAATTATGTGTGGGGGCCTTCTCAAAAACTACGAGATAATGACACATTGGCAATGTACAAGTTGAATAAGTAACATGAAATTTCACATGACTAAATTGAGACTATAGGGTTTAAAAACAGCATTTCTGGAAAAGTTTACAATACCATAGAAAACCTTTATAGTTCATTCATGTTTATTTTGAAGAATAAGACTTACATTGTAATGTGCAATGCATAATGTAAAGGAGACCTGGATGTTAATTCATTACCCCAACTGAGTTACCCTGAGTAGTAAGGGGGAGAGAACTATTTTCACAAGGCAATGTGAAGATATATAGTGTCATCATCAGGGGACATACTATACTATAAGGCTTTGATAAGGCTTGTTTAGGGAGATGGGTTCTGAGTAAATGAGGCATGGCTAGAGAAACACAGGCCACCCAATCTTGAAAGACGATAAAACATTTGAAAGTTCACTCAAGATGACAGCAATGATTTGGAGAGGTTAAGTGAAGATTAACTAAGGTGTGGGGCGAGCAATGCTTCTTAAACGGTTGACTTTAACTTTTTTGAAAGAAACCAAGAATAAGGCCAACAAAAAAAAGAAGTTGACTTGCCCTTCCGACTGACCCGAATTTTCGGAAATCTAGAGTCGCTTTTTTTTCTTCTTTTTTTCTTCTTCAATTTTGTTGTTGTTGTTGTTGAAAGAAGCACACAACAATAAAGAAAGGTGAAAACGTGTTTTTGAGTAGTATCTGCTTGTTCAAAAATCAAAATAAATAAATTTTAAAACATGTTTTTCGTAGTATCTCCCTGTTTAGATTTTCAAAAAAAAAAAAAAAAATTAAATTAAAAAGAAAAAGAAAATCCAACCGTCCGACCCACACTCTGGCCCTAAAAGGGCAATTCAACTTTTTTTTTGTTTTTTGCCTAAAGCAGCCATATGACTATTTGTTCCTTATAATATTTACCCAAACTATTGCGTTTCTTCTTTTAACCTCTTTCTCCACAAGGAGGATCCCAATCAGGGCTCAAAATACAAAGGGGCGAAGGGCGATTAGCCCCCAGTTTTTTACAAAATAGCCCCCTGAGAAAATATACATGAGGGGCAATTTTTGGCAGAATTTGCTCAAAATAGCCCTCATAGCCCAAAAAGTATTTTAACCCCTGATCCCAATACTGACTTACCTTGTATAGTAATAGTTTATTTTCACAAAGGAAGATAAACAAATCTTTATGTTTGTGTTTTCATACATCTCCTTAATTTCTCTAATTGAAATCCACTTATTCTGAAAAGATACTTTTTAAAAACTAAACTGAATATTCATATTATTTGAGATTTCATTAAGCACATCCGAGACCCTTATCGAAATTGATATCATACCTTTTGAAACTCAGTAGCATAACTACAGTAGTCTTATCGTCCTAAATTGGTCAACGTTGCTATTTTTATCATCAATGACTGACCATTTACCTGGCTACCGCATAGTAAGTCCGAACATGTCTCAAAAATTCTGCCCCTGGCTGACATGGCCCACGTGTCGTTACCATTTGACTACCGCTGTGTTAGGGTTTTTTTATTCCTCAGATGGTCTCTCCATATACCAGAGAATGAGCTAAATCGCTTATGACTTAAATGGCTAAATGAAATTATAATTTGTTCACACCATAACTTTTGTTTGGAAATTAAATGCTTGTATTTATTAAGTGCATTGTACAAGATATCATGTTGCCCTACTACCTGTATAATGAAACAAATAAGTATGAATTTTTATCTCACGAAAAGGTGAAAGGACACATCAAATTGTCAAAGATGAATAAATTAAGTGCATAAAACCCCAAACTGTTACCATATATTTTTAAATTGTACACCTACCACACAAATCTAAGAATGGCATGTATAGATCTTGAGAGGTTAGGGCTTGCATTGAAGGATAGGGAGGGGCACAATTTCACGAATTATCATTACACTCTTTAAAAAACAGAGTCCAATTGACTATTAAGGAAGGCATCAAATAAGCACACAACCTTTAAAAACTTCAAATACCCCATCTGCTCATTCCCAACCTAACCCTATGAAAAAATACTTGCGATTTCCCCCTCAAAAGTAGCAATTAGCTTCATTTGAATGTGATTATGAATGAAGTCAATGATCTTGCCTTTGTAATTTAGAAATTACTTAACCTACTTGTTGTGTTAATAAATTTCCCTTTTGTCACTTGCGTGATGAATCGATTTTTCGTGTGCTTTCGAGCGATCTATGCTCTTTGCGTGACCAGCCAATGAGCGCGTGTGTGGGCGTGTTGTTATATCATCCCACTTCCTGTTTGCGAAATGTATTTGTCTCACAGTTGTTTGCTCATTCGCTCTGTGATTTTGATGAATAAGCACGCTTTTTTCAGCTCTGCAAATTTAATTTTTAAGGTTCTGCCGTTCGTGAAACCAGGTCTCAAGACGGGCGTTGGCCAATCTGACTTACCTGTAGAATTAATAGTGGCTACATGGAGGGAGTTACTATCCATCGTACCCGGTTCTTCATCGAGGTCTGGTAATGTGTGGGTTCAACGATTGAATCCATGTTCAAGAACCAAGTGTCCGCCCGAACTCTATTATCACCACCAATAGATCGGCAGGTATAACTATCGTTCAATTTGATGGCTGCATCAAATCAAACATCGATCTTTCGGCATGTTTATGTTGAGTGCCGGGAGTGTTGGCATTGTTTCTGTTACGAAAACTAAATGCGCCAAGCCAAAGGCATCGTCTTCGGGCCAGTTTAGAAGATCTAATACTGGGCTCCTATCATCAGTTCAATTCAGCAGCAAGTACATCGAATTTTTGCCGCCAGGTTTTGGTAGTCCGTGGCTGTACATATCCCGTTTTCGTCAGGAAACCGCAGCTAGCCTAGATGGTTGGAATGCCGGCGTGGTTCATTTTTCAATGGTGAGAGCTTTTATATATTCATATACTAAATCTAATGTGGTGTTTAGGCCTGTTAAATAATTGCCGTTGAATTTAATGCGTTCATAGTATTAGTTCTATTGATAATCGTTGTAATGGTGTCCGTGGCATTTACGGTATTTTATAGACTGTTTGGGTGTACGTGCACAACACAAAATAAAAATATTCATTGGATATAATTTAATCCCCACTTTGGCATTGACTCTTATCAATCTTCACATTTGTTAGTATTAGCGGTATATTGATTTGGTAGTTGGTTTATTGCTATGCTGTTCATGGATCAGTTGTTGGGTAGTCTCTGTAATCCATCGTTTGGTTAGTTAATAACCTGTATATCGATCTCCACTTTGTATAGTTTGCCCATCTTATAGTGTTAACTTGCGTAGCGAGGTCATTTGTCACACATTTTTGTCAAGCAATATTTTTTCCAACAGTATTAAAATGGTTTTTAACGCAAAGGGTTTATTTCAATATTGGAATGTACCTGTGTTGAAATATTTTATGAGGTTGTTGATAACTTGGTATAATTTATTCTAGCAGGCATATCATTTAATCCCCACTTTACAACTTATCAATCTTCACAGTTGGTTAATATGAGGATTCTATTAGCGGGTTATTGATTTGGTAGTTGATTTACGCTGTTCATTCATGGTTCGGTTGTTGGGGAGGTTTTTTGTTGTTGTAATGCGCGACATCGTCTTGAATTAAGTTAATGTCCTATTTATCGATCTCCTGCTTTGTATGTTAGCCCGTCATTTAAACTGTTTAAGCGACGCATAGCGAAGTCGTTTTCAAAAGATTTTTTATCCAACAGTATTTAACGCCAACCGGTTTTCATTTGTTGCGTACATTTTCAATAGTGTATTATACCTTTTGTACCTTTGTTGAAATAATTTTAAAGAGGTTGTTGTTAACGCGTAATAGTGTTACTGCTTCAGTTTAAGTGAGTGATTTATTTGCGAGTGTTCTGGACGCCCCGGCGTTATATTTATTAACTTTACATTCCATTTGCAAATTCTGGTTTGTTGGTCGGTATTGTTTTTTATTCGGAAACGTCTGATACAAAAAGTCTACTTTGCCAAAATTCAAAGGTCATCTGTCAGGTCGTATTTTTCTAACCAATTTGCCGCAATTTGGCATCGAGTTTCTAAATTGTATTTTCAATATAATAATTTCCGCGCGTTTCTCAGTCAGGCAGGATTTAGACGAGTATGCTATAGTTGGTAGTTGCATGGCAGATGTTACGCAATAATTGGTATAATGACGTTTGATTGTTTTGTTTACGATCGCGTGGGGGACTGCGATTCTAGTTCTGTTTTAGCTATCTCTCTTTGTGCGTTTCATGCTAGTTTCAGCGATGTACGTTTTAACTTTTGCCCTCTGCCACGGGTCGTTTTGTTTTAATTCATAAGTGGGATTTGCGTCGTCCATTCATTTATTAATCATATCCTATCTACATATTTTTTGTTTTGTTTTGTTTTGAGGGGGTCAAACATGGTTTTTGCCACCTAGATAGTAAAATTAGTTGCGCTAAAAGAAATTTAAAAACAAATAATCAGGTAGTTTGTCATCAACTTAGTGTGATTCTATCGTACTCGATATCGATGTATTTTTCACAAATATAGTTGGGTGGCTGTCGTTTTGTTTGGAATTTTAATAACCATAGTGGCTTTTCATTGTATTTCCGGTTGGTTAAATGTTAGTCCTGGCTGTTTTGCATCAGGTTCACCTCAGCCTCCCTTTGTTATACCGGAGACGTTTTGGTTTTACACAAAACTAGTTAATTGGCTCACCCCCACCCCCAATGGGGTCTATGGTTGTATTCGGTTGCTATATCATGCATATTATAGGTTTCATTTGTCATTGCGTTCGGCGATGACGTCAAAAATATATATATCATGTCATGTTCTTTCATTTTGGTTCTGCGTGGGCCAAGGCGACATATTTTAAATAAATATATGATATACATGGTTACATAAGTGGTTCTTAATACATTTAAAATAATGTTTTTAAGCTCATTTGCCGGCTGGTATACCTATATTTTTTGAATTTTAGGTCCTGCTAATAATCATCATTGGGCGATGATTTTGTCATTTCCTACAAGTTGCTACATGGTATAAGGGGTAACTTAATGTTAAGGATATAAATTGCCCAGATTCTGCTTCTGCCGTTTTTCTTATTCTTTCAGGACATGTGTCGGAGCCCAGCAGTAGTACTACCTCTATGACTGTTCTGAACGTTATATGCGTCGGCCTTTCTGCAGTATGGCTTTGTGGAGAGACCTTTCATTCGCACCCAGCCTGTTCCGAGTATAGTCATCCGTGAAGTAAAGAAGCTAGTCCTTGGTTGGTGACAACGCTTCCATGATCCAAAACTTGCAGTGGATTATTATTGCATCATGCGGAGGCACGATCTCATACGAAGGTATCGCTGATTTCTGATAACTGTGAAACAAGATTTTGTTGTTGTTTCATAATATTAACAAAAGCCGTTGTTTATTAATTCACACCAGTCGCAAATGCCTGTAAGTTACTACAACTATACGCCATATAGGGTGCTGTAAGTGTTCTGCACTATTATGGTAGCTTCAGTCAATACCAAATAGCCAAAACAGTGTTTTCAATGAAACCCAACGCCATGTTATCGTCTACATGTACTCGTACAGGGTATGGTTTAAATAACTTCAACGACTGGGAAGCTATATCATTATTTACTAAATATTGTTACACACAACGGTTGTATTTTGCCTCAATGTATTAAGTTGGATCGGATGCTCGTGTATGCAAGATGATATTCGGCTCACTCTTGGATATTGCTTTACCATACTGCTATCTTCAACAAATGTAAATCACGAGCTTGGTTTACTCAGAATTATTGCTGTCACAACAGAATTGTCACATCAGTTTATACTTGGATTGGATGCTGGTGAAAATCAACTACAAAAACCGTCATTCAGATAACGCTGTTGTTTACACCCTTTGAGTGCTGTTTGTCTTTTTAAAAGACTCTTCTTGTTACACTACTGCTATCTTCAAGTACAACGTAAGCACTAGTATCTCAAGCTATTTAGCGTATACATTTTGGGGATGATTGAGCTACAGTAAAACGGATAATGATGGCTGACGGATTGTGTGACGGGGCCAATGGCATCTCTCGTTTACTTTGTTAACCACGTACTCTTATGAAATAATGACGAGCGTTGCCCAAACGTAATTTGCGCACTCTGATAATTGGTGACATCACTGTTTTATTTAGCGAACACATGTTCAATTTTAGTTAGCCATTGCTGGTTACCCTTGGGGGAGTTCATATGTATGGGCTTGTTAAGTATTCAATCGGGTTGGCACGAGATAGTTAGCACCTGGAGCCAAGTACTATGTTTCTTTTTCTCTACAGAGATAGAGTTTTGAGTTTTGCGCAGCCGGCTACTATCGCATTGAATTCTTATCTTTGTGCATATATTATGTAGGTCACCCTAGTACAAGATATGGATTTTGTATGTACACATATAGTACTCATATGTAATTGTAATTTGGTGGGTTACGCGAATAGTTATCCAAATGGCTAAAGAGGCGTAGGGATCCGTCTACCATTGTTGTCCATGTTGGTTCCAACGTTCTGTTCAATGGCATACGGGATTACGGCCACTGGTGAGGAAATCCTATCGCCCTTAGCCATTTGTACCCTAATACAATTAGTTGGTCTGATTTTCTGCCTCGCGTCTATTATCTTGATGCTCGCAATCAAACAGCTGGTATGAAATGTATGTCCAATATCAATCATTTCCGATAGCATATGCTGTAGACTGCCTAACATGTGTTTTATCAGACACCCAACTATTAAGCTCAGTGATTCGTTCTCTCTACTTGTATGATAATGTGCATCTAACTGAAAATGATAGGGAATCTTTGTTTCTGTTTGGGAAAACGCGTTGTTGTACTTCAATTCGCATCCAGGGCTCACATGCTTTCCGCCACAATCTTCCTAATCCTTTTCATGAAAAAAGGGGAGGGTTAGGCAAGTGTTCCCATTTTTCGTCGTCAAATGAAAAAACTTGTGTGGCAGTTGTGGTTTTTTCTTTCAATGTAAAGAAGTACTTTACAATCATTTAAAATTGTAACCGTTGATATGCATTATTTATTCAACAAGTATTTGTACAAAATGTAATGCAAATTGTGCGTTTTCCCACAAAGGAGTTAAAATTTGGTTTAAATTATTTAAGCCAGTATGAAATTATGGAATTTTATTGTTGGTACTCATTGTATGTACATGTAACAAAAAGGTATCGTTAAATTTATGCAAAGATCGTAAACAGGATCTTGGAGTTGTTCCTACATCATTAGTCGAATAGTGAACGCAAAAGCGGGTGGGTGAAATAATCTTTCCATCCTCGTTGTAAAAATGTACGTCCTGTTTAAATCTGTTTTCAGCCTTTTTGTAATCAAAATTTGTGTAATGCAATTTTAAAGGGCGACAATTGCATGCCTACCCTTTTAAACTTGTTATAAATTCGCGGTTCTGCGTTAATATGGCTGTTGTGTCTATGTCAATTCAATTCAGTTTTGGTTGGGTATAGGGTTCATTCCTTCCACGTTCGTATCGTATGCTTTGTAATTAATTCTGACGTCAGCCCTTAGTACAGTTTGTGGTCGTGTCTGGGCTGGATGGGTAAACGTTCTTACCATCCGCGTTATACAATGTAGGTCAGAAATTCGTACTAATTATATTGCAAAATTATTATATCGTTTGAATTGTTTTGGCGTATGTAGTCAGTGCAAAATAAATAGCAGACTTGCTTATCATCATCACGGTGGCATCCGCAAATGTTGGTCTAGTCAGTGTTATCCTTTCTGAGCGTCAGGTGGCAATTGAAGGTTAAACCCATTTGACTTATGAATCAACCCAAACTTGAATTAATGAGACTTACACACACAAATGTATAGACTCACAATTTCTTTTTAATTTAATTGACTTGTGATTTGTATTAAAAGAAATTCTATGGGATTGATACCGCTATTCACTATTTATTTCCGCCAATTTGTAGTTATTTGTTTAAGGTGAATGATTCCCATTGACATTAACTAATTAAAGTCATATATGAAGTGGCTATAGGACAATCAGTCTCAAGGATATTCAGTCAACCTTTATGGCTTAAGTAAATGTGACCTCTTTTAAAGTATAGCTATATGTTCGCCTTAATTGCTTGGATCAAATTGTCAATCAATGCCTAAATAATGTAAAGTCTCAATTGTCATTTGGTGTTTTTCTGTGTCCGTGCTTAAGATATATGGAGAAATCTATCTCTGATGAAATATACATTATTTTCATATCAATTGTTTGTCTTAGTCAAAAACATTCCTTCTGATTCCTCATTCAATAAGATGACAAACTTATAGACAAACTCAAGTCAGTTATACCCCATATGCCCTCCCCATGCACTGTGCGTACTTTGTTGAAATAAAGATATTTTAGATGTATATACCATGCAGCATTAATGTCAGCTTTCTATTTTATATGTTAAAACAAACATAGGTTGAGCCTACAATATCATAGCAGTTCTGTTTTAGGGTGTCTCCCTAATTAAAAAAAAAAATGTTTCCATAATCCAACGAGCCAGTGTGCTTGTATAACCTGGCGTGGAAGTTTTTCGAAGAAATTCTGGCCCCAGCCTATATACTTGGCGCAGTTTACTGCGCCAAGTAGCCTTGACACCTGTGGTGTACTGAAAAATCCCCCAAGCCCGTGTGCCGGAGGTCCCTGGTTCAAAGCCAGCAGGGTTAGGGTTAAGATCAAGCCTTTCTTTATTTCTATGCCTGTTTTCAATTCACTACACTAAGTATAGGCTTACATCAAACTTGTTATTAAAACTGAATACAATCAATATTTCATTAATTGATTACCTTGACTAATGCCAGTAATGGTCTGATTAAAAAAATTAAATAAATTAGAATGAATAGACACACAGTAAATGAAGGTTCAACAGAGATGTTAGTATATTCAATGAATTTCTAGTCTTTGGTATATATATTCTTAAAGCTCTTAGTCTTAGTTGATATAAATCCAAATAAACTCTAGATTTCCTGTTTAGTTAAGTTGTCCTTCACGACCACAAGAAGAATGTACCTTTTCCTTGAACTAGGAGGTTGGTGAGGATGATGGTCTTGAAAGTGTGGGATTTAAAGAGGAGTTGACATCTGTACTAATCACTGGATCACCACAAATATTTCATCTCCATGTTGTTTATAAAATGTACCATTTGTAAATTATAAATTTTGCCATGGCTTTGAAGTTTTTCGGGACACTTATACTTCTTTGGGTAGGGATGTGCCGTTCTTGAGTTAAAATTGTATAGAAAACAGCAGCATTCAAACAAATTTGGGGCCATTCTTTTTTTAATAAACCAAACAAACAAAACCCTGTAGTAGGTTAGAGTTAGAATAGATATTTTGAAGTGAAAAAATGTATACCAAGTATAGGGCTTTATATTTCGGCGCTCAATTTATTAGCAATTTTCGAGTTCGAGACAAATTGGTGTATGAAGCAGGTTGAAAAGATGCTCCAGAACTTTTCTGTAACTTTATGTTTCTACCTCAAATAAAAATGGATGTATGATATATTAACATAAATTTCATGCCAATAAGGCAATTGTCAGACGATTCCCTTATTGGCATGAAACTCAGATGTATGATATAGTTTGAGAAGGCACCATCACTTTTATATAGGAGTAGGAATAAGCAACCTATTGTGTCTAAGTGCTAAGGATATGGCGGATATGGTGTTATATAGTGACAACTTTTCATTGAGTAGTAACACACTTTAAAATCCCACATAATTGTGTCATCAAAGCGAAGGATTGAACTTCCCCGCCCTACAACACTAATGGAAAATGTCACGCACTTGACATTCTTACATTCATGAAAGAATGTTGGGGGTCAAAATGTTTGCGAGACCTTGATCTAGAAAAGTTGACAACATCAGACAAAAAGTAAAAATGTGATTGAGAAGGAACGGTGGTTAAAACCCAGCACTTCATCAATCGAGTCTTCTTGACAAACTACCGACTTCCTTATATATCAATCAGGCATGAGGATTTTCATTACACAGGGTTAGTTCACATTGCTATCAAGGGTTTGTCAATAAGTAGTTATAGAAATATGGAAATAACTTAATTACATTTCATCATATTACTTAATTTCCCTCTCCACACCATTTATGGAAGGCAAATCTATGACCTTTTTAGCATGTATACAATATCCATATCTGTTTTAGTGCATTGCTGCACTACCAAAGCAACACAAACCATGACTTAACTACAAATTTATGTGTAAGCCTATCTGTTCTTTTTCTCATTTATTGACAAAAAAAGTATAATTATTCAACTTCAAAGAATATTCATCCATGTATCTCTGCTCCCCCTACATTACATACCATTGTACCAGTGTCACACTGACCTATAACCCCTGGAGTCTCGCAGGAAGGGATTACTTGTGATTGGTTCAGGGAGCTATAAGCACTCATGGACTTCCCCCATCTATATACTTCCCTCCCACACATTGTAAATCCATGACAATAGTTTTGTAAACAAGCAGTAAGCGTGTGTTGCTCCAAGCTTAGAGGAATAGAAGAAGTACAGGTGGTGCTATTACTATTATTGGGAAAACTAAGCAGCCTCTATCACAAAATCTGGCGTTGTTTTGATTAATTATTCGCCCAGTGCACTTGGGGCTTGAATTGGAGGATTATTAAAAACTCATTATATTTCTTCTGTTCTCTGTTTTTCTTCCATGTTGGACTAATACACTCACTCTACAACTACGTTAATATGGTTGATCTTCAAAATAGGTAAGTGAAATATGATTATATGAGAATAGTTATATGAATTTTTCAATTGAATCACTTTGTAATTGTGAGTAATGGAATCAATCCAATCCTTAGTTAAGGAGGATAGAAATGACAAGTTCATTTTAAATAGAGAAAATATATATGGTTCACAAATGTTGTATTGATTGTTTGCAGGCTTATTGTTAAAAATATTGCTAAAAGTTAGCGCTCCTTTGTTCCTGTAACGTTTAGTGAATATATAACGGTAGTCATGTATCGTCGCCATCACAGTACGTTGGACTTGGACAAAATTCAACCAAATTTGGGCACACCGGTGGGGGTGAGGGGGGGGGGGGGGGGGGGGGAGTCTGTATTTAGTGTACTATAGGACACATTCCTGGTTTATGCGCCTTTCAACAGGCTGTTGGCTGGTTTAGCCTCCTTAGTGTAACGACAAAAGGTTTCTGTTAAAAATGACAGCAATATTAATTAACAAAAAAAGCGCTTTGGGACTTCGGTGGAAAGCGCTATATAAGAATCGTCTATTATTATTATTATTACGCAGCATGCGCTTGCCTATATTTAGAATGTTATCTAAAGCATTGATGGCAAGTATATAAGATGGGTACCATAAATAGTACAAGTCATATTTTGAATTTCTTGAAAAAATTGTCAACAGCCACCTGTCCTGGTAAAAGTTTACAATACTCCTAACAAGTAATCCATTCTTTCAGCTTTAAATATATAAACATTGGGGACAAAATTGTGGTTTAGTTGGGTTAAGGGTGGCACTTATTACCACTGTGAGCTGGTGAGGGTCAATGAATATCCTACTGACAGTAATTTGTTTTGTGGGCATTACTTTCACTTAAGATGATATAAGGTTACGTCTGATTTTGGCAGTTAAACAAATGGTGTAGTGGTCATTGCAGCTATTTTAGAGTCTAACATGGCTTAAACTTAACCCTAACTAAATCCTAACCTGAACCCCGGAAACCCCTAACTGAAACTTAACCTTAGCCCTAATGCACTTATCAATTGCAGCCCCGGCCCCGGGGGGCCCGGGGATAGCGGGGATTAGGGCCGGGACGTACAAATTGCCGATGTGACGTCCCGGCTACAGTCGTGTACGGTCCCCGCATGGCGGGGCACATATTTTTGTACGCCCCCGCTACAGTCCCGGCCCCCATGGGCCGGGACAAAGTGTACGGCGGTGTACGATCCCGGCCCCCCTAGGCCGGGACAAAGTGTACGACGGCGTACTGTCCCGGCCCCCCATAGCTGGGGTGTACATTTTGTGTACCTTAGCGTACGTCCCCGCTATGTATGTGTACGCCCGGCTATGCCCCGGGGTGTACATTTGTGTACCCTAGCGTACAATGCCCGGCCATGCCCCGGCCTATTTTTTCAGTAATGTACGTCCCCGCTACGCCCCGGCTACACGCCCCGGCTAGCGGGGGCACGTTTTGTACGTCCCGGCTACACGCCCCCGCATAGCCGGGCAACGTTTTTTGTACGTTTGCGTACGGTCCCCGCATAGTCCCCGCCATGCCCCGGGTCCCCCGGGGCCGGGACTGCAATTGATAAGTGCATAACCACAGTGTTGTGACCAATTCACTCAACTTTGAGTCACAGGTTAAGTTGTTTGGAAAAGTGAATGAGTCAAGTCTTCTGAAAATGTGACTTGAGTCAAGTTGAGCCTTTTTAAAAAGTTTTGAAACCAAGTCACAAGTCAAGTCATAGCTCTCATGGACTCAAGTTAAATCTTGAAAAATGGTGACATAACCCTAACACTACCATATACCCCAAAATACCACGACTGGGCACGTTGGTACCACCCGGCGTGGAAGTTTTCTGATGAAAAAATGGACCCAATACATACAGTCTGGGCAATACACTGCCCAGAACTGTGATACAGCCGTGGTGAAGTGTGGAATCCCTCGCCTCTGGTGCGAGAGGTCCGTGGATCAAATCCCGGGGGGATCGGGGGGATATTTTGGTCGATTTTCCGCGTTGAAGAAAAAATTCTGAAAAACGTGGGGGGAAGTGTAAGGGTTAAAGGTTTATTATGTGATCTTTTCCAGGGGATGCCCTCAATCCTGGAAAAAGAATTGGAAGCAGATTTTCTTGCAGATTTACTTTTCTGATCATAAATCATAAATATATTCCAAGTTACAGAGCGATACGATTCCTAATAACCTCAAAATTATGGTTTTAGAGTGAATTTAGAGTAAAATGTTGACAAATAGATGTACAATCTATTTTCAAACCATGATTTTGAAGTAATTAGGAATCGTATCGTTCTGTAACTTAGAAGTATCTTTATGATTTATGATCAAAAATGCAAATCTGCAATAAAATCTGCTTTCATAGTAAAAATCAATGATAGAGGGCGCTACTTGGAAAAGATCACATAATATGCCTTTAAGTCCATGTCAGGTCAAGTCATGACTAACCCTAATTCTAACCCTACATGCCCTAGCACTTACCAAAACCCTAACCCAAAGCCTAACCTTAACTAAGTTAACTGTAACCCTAATACCAAACTACACAATCTCAACACAACTTCAACATGATAATCGCATAGTGCAATGTTGACATTGGGCTATTCCAGTTGAAATCCATACACCCCCTATTGAAGACATGACTTTAATCATCCACACAGGGAGTGTAGATTTCAAATGGAGTCATCCATGCAGGCAACAACATTTGAAATTCACACTCCCTGTGGGACAATTAAAGTTATGTCTTTCATAGGGGGTGTATGGATTCTAAATGGAAGAGCACAATGTGTGTATGTGACTTTTGAAAGATATAGGGCAGGGGGGATGTGTTTGCTTGTTTGTGCTTTAGGAAAAAATTCCAGTTCTGAAAATGAATCATCAAATGCTTTAAAAATGTTGTGTTTTTATTTTCATAACGCATTTCATTTTCTACCATTTTTATAATTTCCGTATAAATGTATGTTCAATTCAATATGGTTTCAATTACAAGTTAGGAAATCTGGCACACTTTTGAGTAGCCAGATATGCTATAGCACAATGGAGCCTAGTGTTACAAACTTGCAAAACATTTGTTTCCAAATACATGCACTATTGTGGTTTGGGAGCAATTATTAGAACCAGTCGTCACAATCATTTCCCAATATACAGTATGGCAATACAATTGGGATTGCCCACATGGAAGTTTTGAGTCATAGGTGCCATCAGGAATTCAATATTTTGGAACAAAACACGCATTGGCATAATTTTGTTTCAAACTTTCATTTTTGTAAAGGAGTAAGAGTCATGTGATCATGCCAATATTGAAATGAAATAAAAGATATATGGCTCTTGAATAGAACCGCTTAATTTGATGAAGGATTTTATTTTTCAAACATTTTGCAATTGATACAAATTAAAACAAATTAATTCCTCTATGTTCTTAGATCTAATCATCAATCCTCTGACTACCTCAATCCAGTGTCTGTCGGAGGGCAGCCCCGCTACACACATTTTGAGGTTTTGAGGTTGTATTACTATTAGTATTTTGAGCTGTTAGACAATGTTCTATACCGGAGAGACTGGCAAATTCCCCACAGGCACAATTCAGTTAACAATATTGCCACATGAGCTGTTTGAAATAACCATATTACTGTCTGAGTACCATAACATCATACCCAGATATTAATAAGGTCATCTATCATGTAGATGAACTGTGCCACTAAAATTTGAGACTGTTGGTGCTTAGATTTGTGGGTGGCTAGATTTCTAGATTTTCAATGGTACTTGTATCAAATTGCATATTGTGGATGACTTGTGTAATAGAAACCTATTGTTACACCAACATCAACCAAAAGGGGTAGCCTGTTTATAGCAACACTTTATACAGTTGTTTTAAGGCTGGCACACACTATGACGAATAGGGGGGGTACCGCAAGCTATGTTAAGCTGCGAATTGCAATTTTGAATTTCCCGCCAATCATCGTGTGTTGCCTTCAATTGTCGCTGACGAATCTGCTAGAGACCGCAGACGGCTGAAATTATCAGTCGCGTCCATCGGCAAATTTTCAGCATGTTGAAAATTTGTTGTGATTCCGTTCAGATTTCGTTGGAGACTGCAACCCTCATTTCCTTGACGTTTCCATGCCGTGCGAGGCCGTCTCTAGTCGTTTTGAGGTCGTCACAATTTCGTTGGTAGTCGTTGTCAACGACCATTGACGACAAAACAACGGCAAGTGACGTCACATCTCGAACCCTGACGACACATTGCGGCAAGCAGGCTTCTCGTTAGGTAAAAATATTATGGGGTCCACTGGACCCCATAATCTACCAATTCTCAAAATTAAGGGGTCCGAGAAGAAATTATGGGGTCCAAGTCAAAAATGTAATTTGCGAATTGTGACTTCGGAATCGGATACGGAGTGTTTAAACGGGGACTAAAATTGTCTTCTCTATTTATTTTGTTGTTTGTAAAGAGAAATATAAGTAAATAAATGACTTTCAAATATTTGTAAGCTTACACGTGCAAGATTATCTTGACACACGAGTAAAAAGTATTGCTTCCAGATGGACGCAATAAAGAGTCCAGTTTAAAATGTACTGCGTTTTTAGCAAAAAGATTGCGTCCCCAGACGCGAAAACGCAATGTAACGAGAAGCCTGGCGGCAAGTAACGAAATTGTAACAACCTTGGTGCAACAATGGCTTGCGAATTTTGTCCGGAGGGTGACGGGTGATGACTGTTGATGGCGGGTCGTTTGCGAGTACCTGCGGCAATGCAACGGTTGTCTGCGATGGGATACGATTTTGAAACGATGGTCCACGATTTTAAACCTTTTTGTGCTATTTTTGACGTTTTTTGATGTCAGTTTGATTTCAATAGACTGTCCGGCACGATGCAATTTTGAAGTTTATATAAAAAGAAAATGTCCCCCTGCTCTTTATCAAAGCTGTTTCATCATCATGGGGGATGGGGCTAGGGTCAGGCTGCAATATGCTTTGGCCATGGTCACATCATTGTCGCCGCAACCCACCGTCAGCCGCCGTTCCTTGCCGCCAGCCAATCCGCTGCCAGCCATCTGACCTCGTTGCCGGGCTCCATCGAGACATCATCACTCGCCGCCCAGACAACGTCCGATTTTGGTCACTAGACTCCATTCCCTGCCGCAGCCATTCGTCCCTTGTCGTCGTGTTGTCGCTGAAGGTCGTTCCCACCCGTCAGTGAATCTTGCTTTTCCCCTTTTGCCGTCGTTTTGCCGCCAACATATTTTCACATTCATCGCTTTTCGCGGGTTATCTGCCGCTACTATGTGAGCCAGCCTTTACTATACATTGAGTTTCAAGTTGTGAGAGTAAAAAATTGTTAGTTTTGACTCCAGCAATGAGTTACGAGTTGTTAACATGAGAAAACGAATCTATATGATCACAAAAAGAATCTCACAAATTAAAAACTGAGTCTTACTATAAGTCAGTGTCATAATGCTATGGACATAATTCCAACAATGCGTGCATACTTGTGTGTGTGTGTACATGCATACGTATGAAGTATGTGCGTACCGGGTAAAAATGACCGCGAATCAATCGTGAAATCGTCACACACATACATGCATAATTGTTCGCGCATTTCATGCATCTGTACGCACCTCCGCGAACAACAACAAAACATGCTCATGTGAAATAGCTTGAATTTCGTCCAAAGCATTATGAATGTGACTAACCGACAACCTGGGTCCCATTAATGGAAAACCGGGTCTTGAAAAACAAAATTTGAGTTGATTTAACCAAAACTGAGTCTGAACATTTCCATCCCAGTGTTAGGGTTATAATTATAATCATCATGTAACACAGAATAATTTTTTTAAAAAAGGGTATCAAATTGACTTTCAGTTTTATTTTCTGAATTTTACTGCTAGATGCACTCCACTCTTTGTGGGATATTGTCTTTCAAAATCAACAGTTTTTCTCGGATTTATATCGCTTTAGTCACCAATATCTGGTTTTGTCCGAATACAAGTCACTGTTTTGTTGTGGGTGTAGACACTGTTTAATTAACATAAAATTCAGACATAAATAATACACCAGTACATAAAACATATCAATGACAAGTTGAAAACCCGCTGGTTTAAAGTTTCTATATGAGATGAAAGAGTTTTTTACTATAGGGTAAAGAAAATACCCTGTTTTCATATTTGAAGGTGGTTTTTGTTCAAAACTTTATTTTACACTTTGGGAAATGTTTTGACATTTTTTTGGACACATTTAGAAAATGATGGCAAATTTAGGATATGTTTGAAAAAGTTGATGGCAATTTTTGAAAATTTGAAAAGAAAACAATCCTGGAATGGTTTAAATTGTGAAAACTTACCAACATTTTCGCAGGAAACCCCTGCAAAAATGTGATTGACAAACCCTTCCTAAGAGATATGTCCCTATGCCTGTATGTTGAACATACTTTTTTCATTGCTTTACTATAAATTACACCTGAACGGTTGAACTTGACCTCAGATAACCTATGTGTCACAAGGGTGTAGTTTATGAAAAGATTGTCACATACCAACCTAAATTCCAGGTATTTTTTATGTACCTTTGTATATCTTACACAATGACTTTAAAGGCAATCACTCTCCCCAGAAACCCCTTCCTCTCCTCAGGCCTCAGAATGCCATTATATTTACTCAGTTGTCCATTTCATTCAAAAGATGAGTCTGTGAACTTGGATTTGGTGCTGACAAATTTGATGAGGTTTATTTAGATTGGTCCTGCGCATTCTTTCAGTGTTATATGAGGGAACAAACTAGTGCAAGTTAGATAAGAATTTGCCAGTTTTCATACACCCTTCAGTCATGTTAGTTAACCCAATTTTTAAAACCCACCCTGACTTTCAGTATCAGTATTTTATGGGTTCACTGCCCCCAACAATTGAAAATGGATTGCGAAAGGATAATAAATAGTGGGAAAATGTTGGCCAAAAAGAGCAACAAAATGATAGATTTCTGTTTTGAAAACGCAGGAAAATGTGCCTTCTATAATAAAAAAAATATGGGTATATAGTTTTGAAAAGGATCTGACAACCCCATTGTTGAATATGGAATTTTGAAGATCTTTTCTTTAGAAGAATATTTTAAGATATTTGTTGCAAATTTAGACCTGTATCTAAATAAGAATTTCTTGTCAAAAATGTAACACCACAGAGAGAATCATCCTAAGTATATGAGTAAAATATATATTTTTAAAACAATTTTTAACCAATATTTGGTTGCCAAAAATTGTTGGAGAAAATGTCCTCTTTTAACATGGTATACATTGAACCTTGGAAGAATACTTCCATGATTCAACACTAATTTAATGTTCAATCACCTTGGGACCTCATTCGGTTTTATAGGATGTCATAAAATTAATAGCAACACATTAGTGAAGTTCATGGCTACATTATTAAACAGTTAATCTCCATCTGTGTATAGGGATTGATTGTAAAACCAGATTTCAATGGACTATGGAGGAAAATCCCTTTAAATTGGTACATGTAAAGAGGCATTCAATGTTGGCTGGTAAATATATGGATGGATGGATGTGCCACTTTTGGTGGTTGACACTTGACAGTGTTTTCTTGTTTGAGGCATAGTCTTGAATGCATTTCCGAATTAATCCTACTGATTGGAGGAGTAGGTACTGTATCCCGTAATAGTAGTGAGCCCTCTGTTGAGAAATTGATTGTTTTACACATTTTAAGCATATCACTTGTTGGGGTTTTTTGCCTGGCAGACTATAGTGTTGAATATAGAAACACTGAGTTATGCCATCCTAGCTGGCGGTTCTCGGGTTGATAGTGGTTCTCGGATTTGGAGCATTTCTCATGATCAGATATCCTATAGCAGTGTTCAAATTAAGAAAAAATAGGATGTTTTACTGCGGATAACCATTATCTGCCAATGTTTTTGATTGTCCGCCAAAGTAACTACAATACAAATATTCAAAAAGTATGGTCATCCGACGGATAACCTGCATTGAAATTTAGGTTATCCGCCAGAATTTTTGGGCTTCAGGAAGCTCGGATTACCACTTAATTTGAACACTGTCCTATGGTAGGACTACATGAAACCAACTTAATTGTCAAGGTATTTCAGATTGGGTTATGGTTTGAAATGTCCTAAAGAGTATGTATTGGACCAGCGATAGTGTATATACAATGAGAATCATTCATATAAACTGACAGAAGAAGCCTATGATTGGAACGCATTTAACATCTAACAAATTTATGATATAATTATAATGTCCTTTTGGCCACTGCTTAAAACAAAATTCTTTCAAATGATAATATCAATATTTAGACCTTGGCCGTTTCACCTACATACTCTGGTATACTCATCCTTACCTATCTGGATTTACAAGGAAAACTAACCATTTAATGATCTGTGAATTAGGAGTTGACTTTGGTAAATCAGAGATCAGTATGCATCAAAGTTTAATCAGATAATCTACACTGGGTATGGTAAAGTACTTGACATAGATGGTGGTGCCCTGGTTTATGGTAGCACTACATTCAGGGCTCAGTCATATAATTTTAGCACAGTTTTCAAGCTAGGAGGACTTCTTTTCGTTTCCTATCATTTATTACATGTCTTTCAAAAACTTGTGACAAAATTACTCAAATTCTGATGAAAAATTGTAAAACCACCAACTAAAAATTGTAGGCCTACACTTTTTTGAGAAGGTGGGGGGAGGTGGGGGGGGGGGGGGGGGGTCAGTTATTCGCTGGATGACCATACTATTTAAATATTTGCATTGTACTGACTTTGACAGACAAACTGGTGGACAACCTGATATCATTTTACATGCTTATCTGTTGGACAATCTGATGATGCTTTTTCTTAAAGGAATACCGTTCTATTCATTAAACCATGCATTATATGCATATGGTAGGAACTAGGAAAATAATTATCTAATGTTTATTGACCATTTTAATTGAACACAGAACTATGATATCCAATAAAACAAATTAAAACTGCACATCTCCAACCTGTGATTATTTGAAATTTGCGCCCGGTTGTTCGTGTCGATGACGTCATCGTCACTAAAACCGCCTCATCAGCAACAGGTCGCTGGACAGTATCACGCAGGAATTCAATGCATAAATCGATAATATCAATCTATGAAACAGAGATGCTGACATCTCATAAGTCTTGCATCATAGCTTTGATCAATATGGCGACGTCCATGCATGTGATTGTTTTTCTTTCTAAAGCCGATTTTGACTTTACGCTGTACTTTTAAAAACTTTAACCTTCAGAAGTGGTCTGAATAATAATAATGCTACATATCTGAGCGCCAAAGTTCCATGGCACGGATTTCCTTTAATTTGAACACTGAGAGGGGACAGTAGGTATCTGTCAGAGAGTTTTCCCTATAATTAAATGACAAACCTATCATTTACATTAACCAAATTTTGTTCTGATTACATGCCCCCCCCCCCCTCCTCTACCCCATGACACAGAGCAGTTTCATGGACTCTTTCCCTGGTTGACTGAGAAGTTCATCCAATTCAAGTATAATCATGCAGTGAGCCCTCATGAGTCCTCATGATGATATTACTTCATCAAGTTATCCTGATAAGATGAATTGTTTGACTACTGCCCTCACATTGAATTCAATCCAAGAATCACTGACACTAAGGCTCAAATAAAGCATGGTTTGGAAATTGATCCATTCTTCCTGAACTTAAGCAAAGTAATACTTTGGTTGTACCGAAATTTAAGTCGAACTCAGGTATGCGAACGTTTCATGTTAGGGCAGCATATGCCTGGAACAACTTGCCATCAACAATCAGAACCGAGCTTGAGAATATGTCAGTGCAACAATTTAAAACAAAGATCCATGGAATTTAAATTTTGTGTTCTAAAGTATATTACAATTCTGCATTTCCTTGCTGAATTTATCTGATGGTTCTGTATATATATATTTATGTAAATAGTTGTTATATTCCATGTATATATATTGTAAATAATTATGTATTTTTCTCTGTGAAATGAGGGCCTGCTTGGAAAGCAGTGCTTGACACTGAAGCTGTTTACCCTCAATAAAGAAAGATTAAATAATAATAATAATAATAATCCATTCCTCCATGTTTATTTGAGGGAAGAATTAGAGCTCATGATTTAATAGAAAATAGTGTAGGTTGTTGAAGAGAATTAGTGCGGCTATAGTTCAGTCACTTCTAAAATGGCAAGCTTCTTTACAGCAGCGAATTCTTACAGACAAGCATGGTTGCGCGCATAAGGCTCACATTGCATAACAGGGTGCATCTTGCATCCTGACACGTGCGTATACCAAAATCATGTGTGTACTCTTAGATTACTTTTTCGCATGGAGAGATAAAATCACATATTTCTTGCCACGGACTAACAGTAATGATTAGACTGATAATCTGCAAGGTAATGCATTTCTCCACTGTCATTTGGACAGCAGTAATCTTCTAATTAATGTTGTAAATTGATTTTACAACTACAAATTCATAATTGATAAAATCACAATATACAAGGACAGTGATATTTAATCAGGTGTTTTTTCCTAAACCGAAAATGGAAAAAAAATGTTAGAGCGATGTCGATTTTGTTATCGTTTTGCTGGGGCAACAGATCAAGTTCAGGAAGAACTGGTATACAAATTTATTTCACACAGACAGGAAGGTTTATGTACATTTACCTTCTTAACTTGAGGAACAAATTATGAGGAAGAAATGTGTTCAAAGAAAGAAAAATGATAAATAAAATTTTAAAAAGCACAAACACAGTACCAATTTGCCAAGGCTTGATGAAAATGTTATTCAACTCAAAGAATAAATTTAAGAAAGAAAAATACGAAACAATTCTTGTCTGCTTAACCTATTTAATAAAAAATAAGCATACATTTTATTAAAGAATTGCACAAGAAGACTGAGATTGACATACAAACTGTTTTGTCCTTCTGTGTTAATCCCTGATATAAAAGGGAATTCAAAGTCATACATCTTCAAAAAAGAGCCTTGGGCATATGTCTTAAAACAAGCTAAAGCCTTTTATTTTGAAACATAATATTCCGCATTAGAGACATTCCAAGAAACATAATATTTATTAAATAGAATGCAATCTGGAGAAAATAGTCTGTCTGAAATTAAAACCATTTGTTATTATTTATTCAGCAAATTTGTATCCCTTATGAAATCTTAACCGAGTTATTATAACCCATTGTTTTAATGGATGTGATACAGATGCAGTGAAATGTATAATACAATATTATCTTCTGTCATGATCTTCTTCTTCTTTTTGTGTCATTTTTTTGTTCATAAAACAAGGGACATAAGGCTATATTAAAAAAAATCTTTTTTCTCAAAGCTCTTCAGTTTTTCAAAACCTAATGCGGAATGCGTTTTTTTAAAGGTTTTTTTTAGAAAAAAGTTATAAATATAAAATATTTAAATCCTTGTAAAAGTGACCTGTTGTATTTAAAATGATGAGATCAATGAAAATCTGAAAAATTGGTGAAACTTTATGATTTTTAAAAAATCAAAAAAAAATCGTTCTTTTTCTTCTTCTAACGTGCACCAATTAACTAACGCGCGCGGGAGCTTTGAGACAAAACTTTTTTTTTAATATAGCCTAAGTATAATGAAATACCACGAAAATGGTTTCAACTGATACATTCAAATTCAAAAACCAAAATGGTAAACACCATCATTGTTGCGACACTGCGACTAAACTGCGGACTTGGATACTTTTGTCCTGTGTGCTGCGGCCAAAAAATAGGTACTGTGGTTTGTCAGAAGTTGGGTTACTTATTTATCATGCAAATTGAAAATTGGGTTAATTTTGGTTATGGGCCGTGTTTGAAAGGCACTTGCGCCGCCGTGCCTTGGAAAATGTTCAGGTGGGAACACTGGATTTCACCAAATAAAGTTTATAATAATATAGGATCTATGTATTACATTACATACATCTCATATTATGAAAAATGGATACACCACATAGAGTTGAAACCCTTCATTTTAAGACACTTCTATTCTCAACGGTTGTTTTTCATATATATTAAACTCATAAAATACAAGCGCCTGTGTACCTGGCCATGACTAACCTCAATTTTCCAAGATTAAACATCAATTATGCATATCAGCTGCGTGAAATCTTTTAAATCATCCACAAATACTATGGCAAACCTCTCATGATCCCACAATCGTACAATGTCGTCCATACCCATCCCATATCTATCTATAATTAAAAAAATGAAAAATGATGAAAAGCATGCCGGCCGCATGGTTAATCAACCCGACCGGTATTTAAAAAATTATATATCATAAAATCGGCAATATTAGAGCAGCCAGGCAAAGCGAAACAAAAAGGGCATATTCCTCGGGGAGGGACTGTGGGTTGATAGGATCTTATTCCGTACCTTCTTGTATGGTATCTCAGGTATGACTCACATGGTTGCGTTAATCCCCTGGTAGTGACCGCATCATCAGAGCCAGGGTGTCACTATCCTCACCAATGATTATTACTTTGAGATGGGAGGGTGTTAAACATGATTAGAAATTTGCCACAATTTTTGATCATAAAATAAATTGGTGAAATATTACTAGTTCTGGTTATGATGTGGGAGTTTTCGGTTTCAGGATTTTGGTGTCACTTTACAAGGGATGTATTAGATTGATTTGTTGTCGTGTTCATTATCACTAATTGCCAAGTTGATTATATTTCGCTTGAAGGTTCTGTTTAGGATTTGAGTGGCTTAACCCTAACCATTCTACACTCAACAAATCAAATGGCGAAAAAAACTTTGATCCCTGGGCATGATTCCCCCTCAAATATGACCCGTTTTTCTCCCCTGATAGTTTAATTCACAAAAATATGCCCCGGAAGTTAGGGTTAATGTCCAAACTAGACATCTAAACATGATTCTAATGGCAATATTGTAAATCTCAACATAAAATAATGGAGGGAATGAGAAAGAAAGGAAATATATGAACATAAAAATATATCTTCTGCAAAAGTTGTGGTTCCCAAGCTCCCACTTTGGAGAACTAATATGGCCCAATCCTACCAGCTATTACTTTGAGTGTACCCACCCTACCCACTTCAATACACAACAGACTGTGCTCATTGCTATGGTTCTTTAGGTTTAATAATATTTTTGATTGGCCATATTTGGATCACGTCTTATTTTATATTAATGTTATTGTGTAAAATATCTTGCCATGATCAAATAGAAAGTCTTACTTCAAACAATCAGATTGACTGATTTGAAAAAATATTCATCAGTGTTGTAATTGTTGATTCACTCCCAATCTCTTTTTACCCAAGAACTCATTTGCATATCTTGCGTTATATATACTCTACAAAGACGTTCTCACCAGAAATATTACACTTCATAATCAAAATCACACCTTCTCAATTACAAACTACAACAAAATGACTGAAGTAACAGTTTACCAAATTACCGGTTCATTAGCTCCGTGTGTATTTTAAACTAATCCACGAATGGAGTTGGACACAAAAGAAGTATATATTGCATGGTTATGATGATAGAGGTGGGAGTGAGTACCTTGTGGGAAACTAGATATTGCATGTGGTGTATACATGGCGCGGAACCAAGTGAGTTGATGAAGACAAAAACTAGTTAAATTGAAAAATATGTGGAAACAAAAGAGCCACAGGGAGATGAAAGACAAGATGGGATTGCGATGAAATGGCAAGAGTGGCAGGTAGGACCAGTGTTGCTGAGATTTGTTTAGCCATGTAGCCCAATGTTTTGGTACAAAATTGCCAATTTATTTCATTGAAAAGGGGTTCCAATAACGTATTCACTCTAAGACAAATGTGCACCAAATTCAGAGAATCTTCATATAGTAAATGGTGGCATTCAGTGACATTGCTTTTAAGTATTCCATTTAGAAAAATAAATACCAAACTATCTAGAGATATCGGATGCTCAAAGCTATTTTGCAAATTCAGAGAAGTTCATAACATGAGATGCTTCACTGTTGTTGCAGTGATAAGGAAACATGTTTTTGAAGATAGCTTGTAGTAGGTCTATTAGAGGGGTGCCCATTGCTATTGCTTTCAATTTCATATCAAGAACGAGTTGGAGTTGCAAAAATTGTATTGCAATACTCAATTTGGGCTACAAAAGTATGCATTAGGCAACCTTGGGTAGGGCTGGGATGATTCAGTGAAGGTAGAATATGATACCAGCAAACAGGGTGGAGTTTGATGAGGAGAGTTGGAGAAATGTTGAAATGGGCCATTTCTTGTAATGAAAGCAATGAGACCGTAGTATGCAAAGACTAAATGAATAGGAGAAGTATGACTGGTATTATGATTATTGCATGTACTAGGCTTATATAGTAGGTTTATGGAAGTCTTCCCAAGGCAGAGTTAACAATTGATGAATATTTGAATCTTGATGAAAATTGAATATTGAGGTTTTTTATGTGTAGTTCTTAAATGAGGTGGAACAAGATCATTTGGTTGAAATTCAACTGATATGAAAATTGAATGAAATTTAGAGATTTTAAAAATGTACACAATTCTTGGAGACAGGCAAAATTATACCATTGTGTGTGTTCATGTCATCTTGTAAAGGAACTAATTTATACTGATATGCAGTATGATGTGACCGTTGTTTACATCAGTAGTGTTTACAAATTGATTAGCGCCTGGTCTGAAGACATGCTAGAGGTATACTACTAGTCCATGACTACTGCATACGTACTATTCAGAAGCAAAATACTCATCACTGAGCACCAATTTTAAAAGTGCTGTGCTAGGGGTGCAGACCATGAATATTGCACTATTCTACAACATAAGTAATGATCAATCAAGTGTGAATTTAATTTACAAAGCACATTCCCTGTAGGTGCGCATGCATACCGCCATGCATTACGTCACAGGTCATATCATCTATTCTAAGGTATACCTTTAGTGTTTTGACGTGATCGTATCTAAACCCTTAAATATAAGGCAATGGCCAACAAATGTGTGACATAGAAAAGTAGAGGAAAAGATAAGAACTGGATTTACGTAGCGACTGACCCAAAGTGCTTCAGCTCCTTCATTCATCTTCTAGCTGACACTGTTTAATTAATGACTAGCACAATGTGATGCCCTCAATCTTTTCTACATGATTTATTTATCAGCAATTATACAAAAATGAAAGAGGGAATTATGGAGGACACGTCTTGACCGGCCATGCTCGCTCCCAATTTTTATTCTGTACCTTACCTCATTAATATTGAGATCATGCAACTGTAATTAAGTAGGGATGATAAACGGGATTACTGTTATGTGATTGCGCTGACATGAAAGTTCACGACTCGTGTGGATATTAATTGAAATCAATTGTAATATATGATTGAGAAGTCAGGTGTGAAAGATTCAAATGTTAATATACATTGTTTGATGGCACAGATGCATATCAACCAATGGGTCCGAACAATAATGTAATTATGAAGCAGATTTGTACTAGGTATGTACTAAAGATAGCAATATTGAGAATTAGAAATAATTTGTTAAGGCTGGTAATGCAAATTGTTATGACATGTGCCTGGTTCTGTACGTAGAGAGCAGGTTACAAGTAATGCTATCTACTGAAGATAGTAAAATTATATGCCCTTTATACTTCTGCCAAACAGAGCAATTTCTTACGCAATTTGATAGGAAATATAATAATGTATTAAATATTGATCACTAAAATATTCCTATTACATGAATGGTTCTGTGAGAGGAGATTACAAACAATGTTATCTACTGAAGATAGTAAAATGATATGCCATGCCTTCTTTTCTGTCTGCCAAAGAAAGCAATTTATTAGGAGGTACAAGAAAGTTCTAAATGTTGCTCACAAGAATATATCTGTCACATGGCAGGTTCTGTGAGAGGAGATTACAAAATATGCTATCTACTGAAGATAGCAAAATTTGTTCTCAATTTTTCTATACACATTGTAGCAATAATTAAGAAGAAGAGAAAGTTTATAAAACTGATCACTAACATGTTAAAAATGCTGTGTACTGAAGATAACAATGTATTTCAACATTTTTCTCTGTGGTAAGCTATGGAAGAGTGTAAATGTATACAAAAATGTCCAGTTTGTGCAGCCAATGAAAGTCATAATCAACACAACGTGTCTCATCATAGCAGATTTTGCCTACCTCTCAATCATTTTGCAATACCATACTTTATTTCATCTACAAATTGTAAGACAACTCGATTTTCTCTTGCTTTAATTCCCATGAATTCTGGACCAGTAGATCTATATATATGGGTATTACTCTGTACTGTTTTCTACCATTACCACCCACACCTATACAGGGTTGTAGCTACGCCGGACGGAGCCGTCGGGAAGTTGTGCCCAGCGTCCGGCACTTTTAAAAAATAAGGGTAAACAAATTTGGCACTATTTTTTTTTTAACAATTTGTGGAAAAAACCATTTAACTGCCTCATAAAACAAGAAATTATGTGGCAGGAACCCTCAAAGTGCATTAATAACCCCTTAAACACATTAAGAAGGCCGCTAGACATATTTCATGATCTAATGCACTTCGTTCGCTACACTTACTCCGGTCGCCGTCAGTAAAATTGTCGGCACCCAATCTGGTCTAGCTACAACCCTGCACCTATATGAAAGATACGGAGTTAAAGTGCAGACAAAGTGACTTTAATAACAACCCTTCCCTATGAGTATGACTACAATATTTCTCCCCCTTTTCTTATATATAGGTTCATAGACTTTATATCTCTGTTATAAGTTATATCACTTCCTTTTTACCATGTCTCAAATAGACAAATTAAAGCATGTAAGGGACGCACCATTAGATTTCCAGGGGGGTAGGAAGTTGGGCTCGTGGGGGATTTTTTTTTTTTGGCCGTCGTACGGGGGGATTTTTTCTTTTTTTAATGTATTCATTCATATTGAGTTGTGGTGGGGTAGATTTTTTTTTTTTACTCATCAGGGGGGAGGGGGAATTTTTTGTTGTTGGCCTGCATAGAGGGGGAATTTTTTTTTTCTGCAAAAACTTCCTACCCCCACCCTGGAAATATAATGGTGCGTCCCTAACCTGATGAATAGCTATTTCAATCAGGTGTTGAAACAGGTGTTTCATATTCTTTACTCAGTCAGTACACATCTTCTGCACCTCATTCTACGTAAATAGTTCAAGGGAATTACATACGATAAGGAAACACAAACCGTTGTTTACCTCGCTAACTCGCTTAACATTTCGGAATGTAGGTTGAGGGCACGCACGTTGTAGGTTTAATAACCTCACGTAGCATTTGGGGCTACAAGGGACGTTTGAAATGGGTCGGGGTAGGATGAGTGGAGCGTAAATGTGGCAGGGAAATGCAAGAGCGCTCATAGAAAAATGCCTCATTGTTGGCAGAGTGGGTTGTCCAAGCTTGAATGTCATTAGATTAGACAGGGTAAATTATGGACAGGAGTACCTGTTTCAGTTTCATGTATTGTGTATTTAAGCCTTAGGCTCTCACTTGGAGAATGATACATTGATATGTAAGACATGCGTAAAAGGAAGAAAAAAACCATAACATTATACTGTAGTCTAAAGATGAGATTGGTTACGTTGGCCATCAGCAATACAATGCAAAAGATGTATTATATAAAGAAACAAAGAGGTAGAATTCATATGATGCAGGTTTTTGATTAAGAAAAAATAACTATTATCCATACATTGTGAACCTATATTGATGCCATTTAATTGCACATGCCCAATGTGAGTGTAGGTTACAAACACTGCTATCTACTGAAGATAGCAGTAAATTGTTATAATTGTCAAGATTGTCTATATGGCATATTTCTATGCTCTTCAATGGTACATACCCGATGCTGTGAGAGCTGGTTCCCAACACTGCTATCTACTGAAGATAGCATTACATTGCTACCTTTTGTCCATGTGTACTCAGCTATGACATAATTTAGACTTGCGTTGCTGTCTATTTTGCGTGCTTTGAGTGGTATACAGTGATTCCATTCATACTGTTTATCAAGACAATTATAGATACAATTGGACAGATGGGCTGGCTCTTATGTCTCAACAATGTCAAACTAAAGTGGTTGATTTTCACGCTAATTTTGTTGACAATCCAAAATGGTGGGCAGTAGATTTGGCAGATTTCCATCCTTTTAACTGTGTAATTTGTTTGGTAAACCTACCAAGATTGTTTTATGGATGCCTCATTGTTTGCCAAGTAATTTGTCCAAGCTCCAAAAGCATTAGATTATAGAATCTGGACTGGAGAAAACTCTTTACATACTATTTAAATTGATCATGAGCTCTATACAGGGACTTTGAAGAACTATATCAATACGTTATGCTTCAATATTTAGTGTTTATGAAGACACCTGTACAACGAGGGCTTAGAACCACAAGGCCTTATCTCCATTTTGACCATTTTGAGAAGAAAAAACATTGAAGATTTTAAAACACATTGAGGAGATGGAGATGAGGCCTTGTGATAATGGCTATAACTTTGAAAGGGTTGGGTTATGGAGATGTGTGTTACTGGAAAGAGAATTTCTTTCTGAACATTTTGATACCAAAATCTCATTTTTGAAAAAATGGAGATGAGCAAGGCTCAAGATAACAGTTTTTTACCGGGAGCTACTTTTTTTTTAAAGTAGCGCCCGGATCATGTGATTTATTGAGAGCCGGGAGCTACTTTCAGTCTACCGGGAGCTGTTTTTTAATTAAATTCAGGGTGGCAGCATCGTAATCTCGAAATTTGATGTCTTGGGCAAGCTTCCCGATAGTCAACGGGCGCTGGTGTGGACAAAATATCAGCGCTCGGTTATTTATTTTTCAGCATTACCGGGCGCTGTGGCAGAAGGACCGAGGGGTAAAAATCGCCCAGCGCCCGCTTATCTTGAGCCTTGGAGATGAGGCCTTTTGTTTATGAGCCCTTGATATTATGATTCAATATTTAGTGTTTATGAAGACACTGTTATAGGCCTATGCATTATTTGGAAGACCAGTGGTACTGTTTCAAAAATGATAATCTTATTGACAATCCAAAATGGTAGATAGCATAATATTCCCATTCTTTCACAGCTTTTCATCTGTGTAATTTGTTAGATAAACATACCTAGATTGTTTAACTTGAACCATGTTTTAAGTGGTTCTACACGAAGACTCCCAGTGGATGACTATTGTCCCGAGTGAGTAAACGGAGTGAATTTAATTTACCTAATTGATTCTAATAGGCACTTAAGGAACTGAGCATCAGGTGCGATGAATGGAGATTTAAAACAAAAGGGAATCCTGTAATACCTCTGATGAAAGCAGGTATTAACTTTGTCTTTATAATGATAAATGTTTAGACAGTTAAAATCTTAGATCTATAGGTGTGAATCTGCCTGTCCATTTATTTCTTTGTTTTAGATTAATGTGTGGAGGAGGCATGCTATCAGGTGTGATGGGGAATGGGTAGATGAGTAATGTATTAAGATTGGAACAGGGCATGATGATTTAATTATAAAGTTGGGAATTTTTAGACATTTTGGAGATGATAAAAGTTGGCTGTAATTTGTTACCACTTTGATTTATGAATGAAAATGGAAGTATTTTCCTTTGTTTTCAAGTAGAATAGGATTAAGTACTAGTATGTAGTATGGTTCATTTTGCTTTCTCAAGAAATGATGTTACCATGTTGCATAACTTGAAATACTGATGTAAATTGGCATGCATACAGAAACAGAAGATATGAATTGTTTTATAATGTGCAAAATAAACTTATAGTAATATAACTATTATATTAGCAGTAATGGAAACACCCACATGACTGTCAACCCAGGGTAGACAATCATTGTATCGTAGCGTAATATTGTGTGTACTGATCATAATAGTAGTATAGTATTGCTTTATTCCGTAATGTTTATAAGGGATTAAAACCATGTCCTGGCCATTTCACCCCTCGCTAGTCTAGTGGTTGAGAGACTTGCTTTGCAATGCAGATGTCCATGGTTCAATTCCCACTATGACCACTTTTGCAACTGATTTATTTCCTTTTGTAAAAATTAGGGTTAGAAATATATTTTTAAGTCCACAAAATGTGTAAAATGTGTAACTCCTACCTAGACAACCACATGGGTAGACAGTCACATGGGTATGGGTATTGAATCGTATGTTCTACATGCCAGCATGCATATATTTTTTTTCAGATTATGGAAAAGGAAGAAACCAAAAATGCACCCAAAATAATTAGACTTGTCAGTATCGTTTATCTCAGCTGATTCAAAATACAGCACAATTCTCTTCTCAAGGGTTGATGATGTGGCTGCGCTTTTTATGTTGGACCTTTACAACAAAATAATATATTATAAAAATTGAATATGCAGTCATGTTGCAACTTGCAATCTATACATTATTGCCAGTTAGACATTATGATCCTATAGTATAACGTCTTATGGGTATTCTTGCATGAATGATTAAAAATATTAGAAATACTGGACTTGTATTCTCACTTGCTGTTATTATAACACCTTAACTCATCATAAATTCATGACATTCTCAGCATATAATGTTATATGATTTTTTAATGCAAGCATCATTGAAGGCCAACAAAATAATGTTGCATTTGTGTAACAGAGCCACATTGAGTGTCGGGCTGGTCTTGATTTTTTAATGTTTTGCTCAGATATGTTGATGAAATTTAAACATTTAAGATTTTTTTTTAATTTACCCACAGGTCCAAGTCCAAATGGACCCGGGGTGACCTTTTAGGTGAATTTTCTCCATTGGAAAAAAAAAAGTTGCCGTGTGGTGTTATAGAGGTAGGGTTATGGAGAGAGGGGGTGAAGATAAATGTTTTTCCATTGTGGGTTTTTCATATTAAAATGATCCTTATTATGAACTTTTGCACATTAACTGCTTTACAACTGATAACATTGCTTTCTTCAGTAGACAAGATTGCTTTTCAACAGATAAGTATCACTTTTTGTACTACGGTTAAGTTAATATTGCTGTCTACTGAAGATAGCATATCTTCTCCAAAACATAGTATTTTAACATGGTGCAAGTTATGAATATGAGAAGAGTATTTTATTTGATTACGTTCTTTTATATTATTCAGAGATTTTCTCCAAAGAGTTTTAAAATAATGCAAACATTTTTTCATACAAATAAATAGAGGGTTGGTCAAACATTTTTACTATTGATGGGTTACACTAATAAGGTTATATTAAAAAATAATTTGTCTTAAAGCTCCCGCGCGCGTTACTTAATTGATGCGCGTTAGAAGAAAGAAAGAAAAAAAATGAAAAAAAAATCCCAAAGTTTCACCGATTTTTCAGATTTTCATTGATCACATCATTTTAAATACAAAAGGTCACTTTTACAAGGATTTCAATATTTTATATTTATTAAAAAAAGATTTAAAAAAACTTTAAAAAAACCCGTATTCCGCATAAGGTTTTGAAAAACTGAAGAGCTTTGAGACAAAAGATTTTTTTAATATAGCCTAATTAAGTAATATAACATTTTTCGCTTTGCCCTGATATGCATCATTTGATTCAAATTAGAATGGTATTCTCAAAACATTGGACTAAACAACGCTTGAAGGGTTTTTGCTTGCTTTCCATTCTGTGAAATATTCAGCTCCATTCTTATCTCATTTGTGGGCTCAAGATTAGGATATTGGCCAGACAAAAGAAAAGAGTCATGTCAGGCTTTGAAGAGGAGAAGGGGAGAAGTTATAGAAAAGTTGTGTTGCGCCAAGTGGTTGTATTCATCACCTGTAACTTAATACTGAAGGATTTGCCCGAGGGGCTTCGGTAGACAAACTCCGCCATAATTTCAAGATCCGTTGCTCAAATCAAACAAAGGCGATTTGCATGAGAATAGAAATGTTTGTGTTGGGAGTGAAACTGGATAGTGCTATTGGAAGTGTAAATTGGCTAGCTTTTAATGCGCGGTATTGAGCCGAGAATTCTCGCGACACCCGAAAAGCAGCTCGGATGTAAGCCACGAATAAACTTCTTATATATTGGTAGAGTTATGTGTGCCTAAATAACTCGAGGATATGTTGGTATAGAATACTACTCTTTTGGGAGGTGAAATGTGAGGATGGGGAAGTTGACGTCGTTTCCCGTAACATGGAGAGAAAATTGGCATAATTATTGTCAAATTTGGGCTATATATTTTTCAGAGTTTTTAGTAGGGAACAAAGGCATAATGCTTGCGGGTTGAGATGATGATATCTTTAAATGGAGGCTTTAGTATCACTAGACCATATACAATAGCTGCCTTTTATAAAAGAGGGTCATTGAGCTACTTTGGTTTTGAGATCATTATTCAAGTTCGATTAGGCCAACAAACAAAAAAGTTATGTTGTCATCCACAGCTCTCAGAAGGATGTGCGGGCGGCGGTTTAAAAATTTTTTTTACTTATATCAGCGGAAGCTCAAAGTTCAGCCAACAAGAAGTTGAAATCACACTCAGAGTCGCACATATATGTTATAAACACTTAGTTTAATATTCAATGCTATTTAAACTGTAAAAAAAAAGAAAATCTGAAAATAACCCCAAACAACCTAATTGGAGCAGCCCTAGATCTGACGAGCGGGCGGTCGAGGACAACTCATTTTTGTTTGTTTTTGCCTTACGTTGTGTGTGTTTTTTAAGGGAATTTCCTCAAGCACTGGTAACACATAACACAAGGCAGCTTTTATAGGTATGAATGTGTCATATAACAGTAGATATAAATGCAAATTACACATATCTGTTATAGCTGCTCTGTGTATTTGTTAAGATTCTATCAGGGATGCAGCATATAGACTACACAATATATAACACCTGGTAGCCATTACAAATATCGTCTTACTCTGAAACCTTGATTTTTATAAAACACTTTTTGTGTTCTCTTAATGATGAATGAGGTGACACCATCTTTCAAGAGCAAGGACACGAAAGAGGGATTGAGCTTCAGCTTCTTATGTGCTTTGAGCTAAATCATTTGATGGCAGAAAGGTTATTTACAGTAATATAACAGTAGCATGCTGGTTTATATCAGCATAGAAGGAATTTTAACGCGTTTAGCTAGGCTGAATTGATATGGAGAAGATATGCTATTTTCAGTAGACAGCAATATTGACTGCAATACAAAAAGTGTATTACTTGGAGCTAAATCATTTGATGGCAGAAAGGTTATTACAGTAATATAACAGTGCTGGTTTATATCAGCATAGGGGAATTTTAACTGGTTTAGTGAGGCTGAATTGATATGGAGAATATAATGCTATCTTCAGTAGACAGCAATATTACCTGCAATACAAAAAGTGTATTACTTGGAGCTAAATCATATGATGGCAGAAAGGTTATTACAGTAATATAACAGTGCTGGTTTATATCAGCATAGAAGGAATTTTAACTGGTTTAGTGAGGTTGAATTGATATGGGAAAGATATGCTATCTTCAGTAGACAGCAATATTAACTGCAATACAAAAAGTGTATTACTTAGAGCTAAATCATTTGATGGCAGAAAGGTTATTACAGTAATATAACAGTGCTGGTTTATATCAGCACAGGGGAATTTTAACTGGTTTAGTGAGGCTGAATTGATATGGAGAAGATATGCTATCTTCAGTAGACAGCAATATTAACTGCAATACAAAAAGTGTATTACTTGTAGCTAAATCATTTGATGGCAGAAAGGTTATTACAGTAATATAACAGTGCTGGTTTATATCAGCATAGGGGAATTTTAACTGGTTTAGTGAGGCTGAATTGATATGGAGAAGATATGCTATCTTCAGTAGACAGCAATATTAACTGTAGTAAAAAAGTGATGATTATCTGTTGAAAAAGCAACCATGTCTACTGAAGAAAGCAATGTTATCAGTTGTAAAGCAGTTAATGTGTTAAAGTTCATAAGAAGGATCATTTTAATCTGAAAACCCCTCCTTACGGTTCTTTCTTCCCTTTTATTCATTACACTAAGTGCATTATACTTACTGTTTATGAAAGTGTTGTTTTACAGTTGAGAAAACTTTCTTCTGTACTTCAGCAACACAGATTATTCTACAAGTTTCCTTTATCCAAATATGTTTTATACTGCAAAATATTTAACCAGAGATATAAAGCTTTAATCAGGTATCAAAACTTTTGGGACACCCTGTACAATAGAATATTGCTATCTTACACTATTAGGAGATACTATACACCAAAAAAAGTCATTATTTATTAATAGAAAAAGCAATACTACCAAAGAAATTGGCTAGCTACTGAAGAAGGCAATGGGGTAGTGCAATTAAAATTCTAACAAACAAAGATAAAATAAGTAAACATTAGCATGCATAACAGTCTATAATATAAAATTATGCGAGACCATAAGACAATCACCATCAAAATAAAAGTGATTCAAACATACTACAATAGGGTGACACCAATAAAGAGTGACCCAGATGCGGTAACCGTGGCAATGATACCTCACAGGTATCTTGACGCTGACGTTAAGCACTCATCTTGGAGTACCTACTTGATGAGATGACTGTACCTGGTGACCTCTGGTTGTGCACTTTTTTATCAGGTGGGATACCTTAGACGATGGAGCAGCAGGATTTACTAGCACAAGGCAATGTGCACTTTTTGTCAGGTGCGGTACGAAGTCAATTGAACAGGGATTATATGGTGTTTTAATTGATATCGTTAACTTTTTGGATGATGTGAGAAATAAATGTGATAACTTTGCTTCGTTTTGCTTTCAATAAATCGAGGGATTTAAACCAGACCTGCCTATGTCCAAAAATGTCAGTTTGAAAAGTACAAGTTTAAAAGTTTGATCATAGCTATACGGTTTGTCACAAATCTTATGGATAAGTGATGTCAAAAGGTGATGGTTTTCAATTGGTATTGTAAACACTTTGCACTGAATATCAGATTGTCCATATTTTACGCCATTCAACTTCAGGGAAATTGCTTGAGGAATCCTAACATGTCAATGAAACTATGCTGTAAAGATCACAAATGATGAAAAGATATAAACTTTCACTGGTCTCATTTAAAAAAGAGAAACTGTTTTATACCAACCTCTAATACCATCGTTTACCTGGAATACATCATGAAATTGCCCATTAGGTAACAAAGACAAAACCCTGTTCTACTGGAAAAGGACCTCTCCGATAGGGTCGTTTGGTCTGGTATTTTTTTCTTCTTCAAAAATTGCATAAAATGTTGGTGAATTTTCAACAAGTTTTCAAAATGTTTCAAACACATTTTCAATTAGAAAAATAAAATCAACACATTTCTACCAAATTTGTAAAAAATAGGTCAGTTGGGCCCGTAGGAAAGTGTGTTCTTTTGCAGAAGAAAATGACCATTCTTTAAATCTTTTAGTACATATTTTAAACTTGACTTGATATCACCAAACCCCCAGGTGTCCAATCTTCTAAATTGCTGTGATAGCAGACATTTCCCCACTTAGCAACAGTGTCAATCCTGACTCATTCAATTATACCCAATGAGTTCATACAGATTTCTTTACTCATCCTTGGATTTCATCCAATTTTATCCCTGTCTGCCAGTAATGCGGTCTGCAAAGATGTATTGGTCGGTTAAATCCTATTAACTATAATATAAGTCTTATACTCAGATACCCTTCATGTTGTTACAACATTGGTAGATATTAAAGATGGTTTAAGATAGCCAGTCGAACAGCGAACACTGATTTCCCCCTCCATTTAGACGCATTTACAATTATTGTGATTTTACACTTTTAATACAAGGGATGAAAAAATAGACCTTTCTCTGTTTGTCCCTGGATTTCATCCAATTTTCTCCCCATCTGTCTGTCAGTAATGCGGTCTGTTATGGTGTACGATTAGTCTACTTATATCAGACAGTAAAGCGTATTACCTACTAAGTCTATTATCGGGTACTATTCATGTTGTAACAACATTGGGCAAGATATCATTGATAAGCCAGACGACAGTGAAGCCGATGGTATCGAGTTCGTTGAATTGCGCCTTGGCGAACTTCTCACACCGCACGATTTAGGGTTATTAGGATTAGGGTTAGGTTTAGGGTAAGGATTAGGGTAAGAGTTAGGATTTGGTTAAGGATATGGTTAGGAATAGGGTTTGTTCAGTAGGGTGACGTGAAAATCTGTGAACTCTACTATAACCGCAACAGTGAACGCAATGATTCCCCCTACATTCAGACACATATAGAATATAACAATTTTACACTTTAAAAAACAGTTTAAGGCTTTAAAAGGTAATGCAGTCAGGTGATGAAAAAAGCACCATCTGAGTGGAAGTGTCAAGAATCAACTCAACTGTCAGATTGCCCAAATAGTTGTGAGTAGAATTTAATGTTATATTCATCACAGATATAAGATTGTTTTAGAGAAACTCTCATTTTTGTTCATTGTCAATATTATCACTTGGTCTTACACCAGTCATACGCAACACCTTGTGAAAGCTAAAAATACTAGAGCGGTTCTCGGGTTTCGCGGTTGATGGGGTTTAGCAGTGTCAGATGTAGTGGTTATCAATAGGGCAGTTATTGACATTGTATTGGTTTTAACATGATATGTTAGGATCTGACCAGAACCATGGAGGACGGGCGGAGAGTGATGGTATGAAAATGAAATGATTATGAAGTGGTTTGGATTTATTGTGTGGGAGATAATATTTGAAACCCGTTTATTTGTTCTAAAGGGTTTGCTTTGTATTTGATTCAACCATAAGAATGAATTGCTGACAGAGCTGCTGTTGGTGTTTGATGTGGCCTGGAGATTGTATTTAGGTGTGAAGGTAAAAAGTTTGATTTGATTAATGTACTTTCCGGTTGCAACCTTCGCCCTAAGGGGACCTAGGACTTAGCGGTGACCATGCGGGTAAGAAAATGTTGCCTTTCTACGCAGGGACAAGATTCAGTACTCATTAGTGGTATATCATTACGTTTTGTCACCAATACAATTGTAGCAGGGAGGTGTAGGTAATATAACATCTCTCTGATTGTAGCATGTAATTTATATAGACATGCTTGTCTATTAATTAGTAAGAGTTGAAATGCAAATTCCATTTAAATGGAATGGGGCTGGTGAAAGTTTGAGTGAAGTGCACATTTAAACACACTTGTACACAAAATGCACAATATACAAAGAAGAATAGGCAGTAGAAACAGTAATGTAATAATCTTTACATAAACAGTTTATTAAGATGAACATGGGTCCATCCACGAAGTTGCGTACACAAGGTGTGACATGATAGTCAAATTTAGTTGCCTGATTGAATTCCAAAACATCATTTTGAACTAACAATCCTCACAATCACGAGGGCCGACTTGGCTATCTTATTCGTTATGCCATCACCGGCGAGAGATGAACGAAACTGATTAGAGCATGTGCATTGTGTTCTTTCAACATCGATTAGCCGATCGCCAGGCGGCATATGATATTATTGTTTACATCGTAAAACAAGGCAATATACACACATGCGCTTTTGAACGGAATAGCCGCGATCGATTAAAATTAATAATTTTGTAAATTCGTCTTTGTATACCGACAGTCCAGGCAAACGCTAATTGAAAACTTGGCTTAAAATTTCTTAAAACTGCATAAAGAGGCAATTAAAAGCTTTGCGGTAAAATGGGTTTTGCTTTCAATTGACAGCGAATACGCATAATTCGGCAGTCTCGCGATGCATTGAATGACTGAGATAAGTTTTCGTAGTCGATTGAAAACAGATATTTTGCCCGTAATTTGATCAGCATGGATATTAACATAATGTAATCTTAACTCTAGTGTGATTATTTTTGTCAAAGATTCGATCATTCATCTTTATTTACTTGTTTTGTTACTGCCATTCACTTGCACTTTAGTTTACACTACAGTTAAAAAATGCCAGTGCAGTAGTTGCTTTTTGTTGTTTTATCACCTTTTTAGTTACCTATGAGATCAATTTGACAACAATTATATTCGCATAGAAATCATAAGGATTTTTTTTAATTTGCCTGACCGCCAAATGCCGAAATTTGGAAAATGGACCCAAATATCATTATATGATTTTTTTTTTTTTTTGGATACGTATGAGATCCATGATACAAAAAAGTCAAGCCGCAATCAATTTGGCGACAAAAAAGTCATTCGCATAGAATTTTTTAAATTTTTTTAATTCTAAAATATCAAAATTTGAAAAATTAGCCCAAATACCTTTATTTGGTTAAATAATTCAATTTTGTTTGGGTACATATGAGATCAATGTTACAAAAAAGTCAAGCTGCAATCAATTTGACGACAAAAAAGTCATTTGCATAGAAATCATAACATTTTTTTTAATTCTAGGCTTGACCGACAAATATCAAAATTTGAAAAATTAGCCCAAATACCATTATTTGGTTAAGTAATTCAATGTTTGTGGGTACATATGAGATCGATGATACAAAAAACTCAAGCGGCAATCAATTTGGCGACAAAAAAGTCATTCGCATAGAAATCATAACAATTTTTTTTTAAATTCTAGACTTGACCGACAAATATCAAAATTTGAAAAATGAGCCCAAATAACATTATTTGGTTAAATAATTCAATTTTGTTTGGGTACGTATGAGATCGATGATACAAAAAAGTCAAGTCGCAATCAATTTGACGACAAAAAAAGTTGTTCGCATAGAAATCATAACATTTTTTTTAAATTCTAGGCTTGACCATTATTTGGTTAATATTAAAGTAATTCAATTTTTTGGGGTACGTATGAGATTGATGATACAAAAAAGTCAAGCCGCAATCAATTTGACCACAAAAAAAGTAATTCGCATATAAATCATAACATTTTTTTAAAAATTGTAGGCTTGACCGACAAATATCAAAATTTGAAAAATTAGCCCAAATACCATTATTTAGTTAATTCAATTTTTGTGGGTACATATGAGATCGATGATACAAAAAACTCAAACCGCAATCAATTTGGCGACAAAAAAGTCATTCGCATAGAAATCATAACGATTTTTAAAAAAAAATTCAAGGCCTGACCAACAAATATCAAAATTTGAAAAATTAGCCCAAATACCATTATTTGGTTAAATAATTCAATTTTGTTTGGGTACGTATGAGATCGATGATACAAAAAAGTCAAGTCGCAATCAATTTGACGACAAAAATAGTTGTTCGCATAAAATCATAACAATATTTTTTTAAATTCCAAGCTTGACCGACAAATATCAAAATTTGAAAAAATAGCCCAAATACCACTATTTGGTTAAATAATTCAATTTATTTTTGGTACGTATGAGATCGATGATGCAAAAAAGTCAAGCCGCAATCAATTTGGCGACAAAAAGTCATTCGCATAGAAATCAAAATTAGCCCAAATACCATTATTTGGTTATTAGAGTTATTCAATTTTTTGGGGTACGCATGAGATCGATGATACAAAAAAGTCAAGTCGCAATCAATTTGACGATAAAAAAGTTGTTCGCATAGAAATCATAACATTTTTTTTTTAAATTCCAGGCTTGACCGACAAATATCAAAATTTGAAAAATTAGCCCAAATACCATTATTTGGTTAAATAATTCAAATTTATTTTTGGTACATATGAGATCGATGATGCAAAAAAGTCAAGCCGCAATCAATTTGACACACAAAAAAAGTTGTTTGCATAGAAATCATAACATTTTTTTTAAATTCTAGGCTTGACCGACAAATATCAAAATTTGAAAAATGAGCCCAAATACCATTATTTGGTTATTAAAGTAATTCAATTTTTTTGGGTACGTATGAGATCGATGATACAAAAAAGTCAAGCCGCAATCAATTTGACCACAAAAAAGTAATTCGCATAGAAATCATAACATTTTTTTAAAATTCTAGGCTTGACCAACAAATATCAAAATTTGACAAATTAGCCCAAATACCATTATTTAGCTAAGTAATTCAATTTTTGTGGGTACATATGAGATCGATGATACAAAAAACTCAAGCCGCAATCAATTTGGCGACATAAAAGTAATTTGCATAGAATTTTTTTTTTTAAATTCTAGGCTTGACTGACAAATATCAAAATTTGAAAAATTAGCCCAAATACCATTATTTGGTTAAATAATTCAATTTTGTTTGGGTACGTATGAGATCGATGATACAAAAAAGTCAAGTCGCAATCAATTTGACGACAAAAAAAAGTTGTTCGCATAGAAATCATAACAATATTTTTTTTAAATTCCAAGCTTGACCGACAAATATCAAAATTTGAAAAAAATAGACCAAATACCATTATTTGGTTAAATAATTCAATTTTATTTTTGGTAGGTATGAGATCGATGATGCAAAAGTCAAGCCGCAATCAATTTGGCGACAAAAAGTCATTCACATAGAAATCATAATTTAAATTAAATTCTAGGCTTGACTGACAAATATCAAAAATTTGAAAAATTAGCCCAAATACCATTATTTGGTTATTAAAGTAATTCAATTATTTGGGGTACGCATGAGATCGATGATGCAAAAAAGTCAAGCCGCAATGAATTTGGCGACAAAAAAAGTAATTCGCATAGAAATCATTTTTTTTTTTAAATTCTAGGCTTGACTGACAAATATCAAAATTTGAAAAATTAGCCCAAATACCATTATTTGGTTAAATAATTCAATTTTGTTTGGGTACGTATGAGATCGATGATACAAAAAAGTCAAGTCGCAATCAATTTGACGATAAAAAAGTTGTTCGCATAGAAATCATAACATTTTTTTTTTTAAATTCCAGGCTTGACCGACAAATATCAAAATTTGAAAAATTAGCCCAAATACCATTATTTGGTTAAATAATTCAAATTTATTTTTGGTACATATGAGATCGATGATGCAAAAAAGTCAAGCCGCAATCAATTTGACACACAAAAAAAGTTGTTTGCATAGAAATCATAACATTTTTTTTAAATTCTAGGCTTGACCGACAAATATCAAAATTTGAAAAATGAGCCCAAATACCATTATTTGGTTATTAAAGTAATTCAATTTTTTGGGGTACGTATGAGATCGATGATACAAAAAAGTCAAGCCGCAATCAATTTGACCACAAAAAAGTAATTCGCATAGAAATCATAACATTTTTTTAAAATTCTAGGCTTGACCAACAAATATCAAAATTTGACAAATTAGCCCAAATACCATTATTTAGCTAAGTAATTCAATTTTTGTGGGTACATATGAGATCGATGATACAAAAAACTCAAGCCGCAATCAATTTGGCGACATAAAAGTAATTTGCATAGAATTTTTTTTTTTAAATTCTAGGCTTGACTGACAAATATCAAAATTTGAAAAATTAGCCCAAATACCATTATTTGGTTAAATAATTCAATTTTGTTTGGGTACGTATGAGATCGATGATACAAAAAAGTCAAGTCGCAATCAATTTGACGACAAAAAAAAGTTGTTCGCATAGAAATCATAACAATATTTTTTTAAAATTCCAAGCTTGACCGACAAATATCAAAATTTGAAAAAAATAGACCAAATACCATTATTTGGTTAAATAATTCAATTTTATTTTTGGTAGGTATGAGATCGATGATGCAAAAGTCAAGCCGCAATCAATTTGGCGACAAAAAGTCATTCACATAGAAATCATAATTTAAATTAAATTCTAGGCTTGACTGACAAATATCAAAAATTTGAAAAATTAGCCCAAATACCATTATTTGGTTATTAAAGTAATTCAATTATTTGGGGTACGTATGAGATCGATGATGCAAAAAAGTCAAGCCGCAATGAATTTGGCGACAAAAAAAGTAATTCGCATAGAAATCATTTTTTTTTTTAAATTCTAGGCTTGACTGACAAATATCAAAATTTGAAAAATTAGCCCAAATACCATTATTTGGTTAAATAATTCAATTTTGTTTGGGTACGTATGAGATCGATGATACAAAAAAGTCAAGTCGCAATCAATTTGACAAAAAAAAAAGTTGTTCGCATAGAAATCATAACAATTTTTTTTAAAATTCCAGGCTTGACCGACAAATATCAAAATTTGATAAATTAGCCCAAATACCATTATTTGGTTAAATAATTCAATTTTATTTTTGCTACGTATGAGATCGATGATGCAAAAAAGTCAAGCCGCAATCAATTTGGCGACAAAAAAGTCATTCGCATAGAAATCATAATTTTTTTTTTAAATTCTAGGCTTGACTTAATATCAAAATTTGAAAAATTAGCCCAAATACCATTATTTGGTTATTAAAGTAATTTCAATTTTTTGGGGTACGTTTGAGATCGATGATACAAAAAAGTCAAGCCGGAATCAATTTGACCACAAAAAAGTAATTCGCATAGAAATCATAACAATTTTTTTTTTAATTCTCGGCTTGACCGACAAATATCAACATTTGAAAAAATAGCCCAAATACCATTATTTGGTTAAATAATTCATTTTTTGGGGGTACATGAGATCGATGATACAAAAAAAAAGTCAGCCGCAATCAATTTCATGACAAAAATGTCTTTCGTATAGAGATCATGAGCATTTAAAAAAAAATTAAGAAGGCCTGAGTCTGACCGACAAATGTCAAAATTTGGAAAATGGACGCAAATATCATTATTAATGTTTGGATAATTTTTTTTCTTTCTTAAAGAACCGATCATTTCTATGTACGAGTCGATAATATATTCAATTAAAAGGTATAGCCTATTATAATGCTAGGGATGTTCATATCATTGACTTCAGAGGGCGACATTTTTTTGAAAATTAGTTGACCAAAATATGTAGAAAACTCCATGTTTACCTAGATGAATACAGCGATGTAGTACGATGTGGCTAGAATGTATTCACTGATGTCTATATAACCCCGCACAAGCAACTAAAAATCATGAAAGTAAACCGCTTTTTACCTAAAATGGTTTAAAAATGTGCATGATTTGCCCATAGTTCTTTACGAACTAACGATGTGGCCAACTTTGGCAATGATTTTGAATAGATTACATCCCCCAGTCTTCAATATTACCGTATGGTGTAATACTAGCATGTATTACAATGGTATAACTAAAACCGTGGCGACAAGTTTTTTCTGTTTGTTATGTAAACATAAAATAATTATGTAAATGTCCACGCTCTTTCCATGTACTAATGAGTAATGGGCCCAGCGTGATTCAGTGGAAAAGGCATCCAATTGTTACGTAAACATCAAACAATTGATTATCTATACAGCAAAGATTCGCCCTCATACATCAAGTGGTGACGTAGCAAGTATTACAATGGTATAACTAAAACCGCGACAAGTCGGGGGACTCTGTTTGTTATGTAAACATCAAACAAAAATAGCAACGCTCATACATCCCCGGGAAAAAGGGGGGGTACTCAGATTTGGTTTGGTCGGGGGTGTGCCGCTGGAGAATCAAATCCCCTACCCATTTCTAAGGGTGATTTTGGATAGACCCATGTCTAAGGATTTTTCAGTTGAAAAGCCTACCCATGGCTAAGGATGTCTCATGAAAAAACGACCCACTGGAGCGGCACGTCCCCGTATGCCTTACATACGTGAGTACCACCCCCGAGCATGCATCGTTGTATTTTACTAAGAAAAATATGCTTCTCAAGGCAAAAAAATAGTTTTACTCCCATGAGGCAGATTAACCCCAACTTTGAACTCGTCCAAGTTATTTGCGATTTGTACATGCTCACAAAATCCGGAATCCATTGATGGATTAACAAAGACGAAATCGCAAACACAATTTTTTTCTGAGGCAATCTCTAGGGGTGGTACATAGCCTAGCGGTGAACAAAATTCAACAAACTCAATTGCGCGTAGTGGCGTTTGGGATGGAGGGATTCATATAGTTTTAGCTTCATGCTCTATTACGCTTGAACTCTTTCCGCCCACACACATGAGTAGTAAACCACGACAAAACAAAATTACGCCCCTTGATTGGAAAAACGGTGATCCACGCTTGCGATCAGCGACGGAGCGCACGAAGTATATAAAACATTATGGTGATATACGGGGGGTACAATAACTAGAATCGCCGCCATTTTCTTTGATGTGACGATGTCGGAATAGAAAATAAATATCCCTATCGCGGGAACATTATCCCTCATAATTCTCCAAATAACCAGTCACTCGAACTCAGCCGAGGTAAATACTGTACCAATATCGTGTCCACAAATCTTACTAATTCAAGCTGTATTTTTCGAGATATTTCGCACACAAACTTCGATTTGAAAATCTTAGGATGCCGGTACCCGTCCTCCAAAAATAAAGAGTTGGGAGGATTGTGGGAATTTCTATTTTTACAGTCCCATGTCACATTTGATTTTGAAAGTAAAAACTCAACATCCCACTAATTGGTAAGAATGTTCGCTTCTAATGTGTGATGCGCTATATGTGATGCGGGGGTCTCATTATAGTGTGTTATGATGGATCATCCCTTCACTCCTCAACTGAATGCTGATTAAGTGGAATACTCTAGATTAGTGACTGTTTGGTGGTGCGACATTCCTTGGAATCGTGAATCGGGCCATTTCTTATTTCAAAAAAGTTAAAAGCGCTATTGGAAACTGCTTATTCACAACACTAGCCTGTATTTAAAATATCAAATTGTAAGCGGCCTGAGCTTTCGATCCTAGCAGAATCTTTTTCGATAACAGACATTTTTTATTTCAATAGCAAATAGTGTAACTTTGTCTGCCCCATATTTAAAAGCATCCTCCAATTCTATTTAGTCAAAAACCAAGAAAAGTAATTTTTGTTTGTTGAACTTTGATATTTAGCAAGACCAGTCATCTTTAAAACAAGATTCATCTCATCGTAAGTAGTGTATAGAGCAATCAATGTATTTGTTTTTTGGTGATTTTGGGATTTGTGGATAATTTTGAATGGAATTTAGGGAAATCTATAGGTTAACCTGACTGCCTGATTTTGGAAAAAAATTAAGTGGACTTGGAGTCCTACACCACCTGAATTAAGTCTATAGTTCAGTCCATTGTAAACCTGTTTAACCAGGATATTACGTCTATTAGTGGCTACAAGCTTTCACCCTAGCCTGCCTTTAGACCAGAACCATTTTCATTTCCCGTTAATTTCTACACCATTATATTATGCCATCCATGCCACCATAATGCAATAGTCCAATTTTCCGATGTCACTCACAAAATTGCACGCCCAGACATGTGTGCTCGTGCTCACCAGCTCTTAATCAGCTTTACGTGATTATTTCATTATTTTTCAATTTACGAAATCCAGCCCTGTTTACTATTGCATACGCATAGGTACTCTTGGATCGTTTGTTCATGTTATATATTGATAAGTAGGACGATTTTTAATTCGGAACACAGATCTTTTGATTCCGCACCGTTTATGCCGCTTTGACCTTTAACAGAAATAAAGTCTAGCATTTTCATGATTAGCTCAACCATTCCAGATTGCAATGCTCTAATTTCCCCCTACTTCTTTACCAACTGGCCTATAGAATCCATTCACCATAAGGGGGTAAATGACCACGACGTACCCCCAGGCATTAAGCAGCGTATTGACCGCTTGTATTTAATCTGAACATCCTCATTCACACTGCACTCTTGTCAATCTATGTCGGTTCTTTGTAGTGTGGTTCCACTTAAAGAATTTGAAAATTGAGTTTGACATTTTGGCCAAAGCCGAGTGAATTCCATTGAGAAAAAGTAGGACGCAGGTAAGATTAGATGGTCATCACTATCTGCTGTCTACTTCAGACAAAAGTAAATAAAATACATATAATAATGTTTTATATCATATATATAATATAATATAAAGCAGTTTACCAACCCACGGTGTTTACAATAGACAATATAACATTTGTTTATTGTAAACACCGTGGGTTGGTAAACTGCTTTATATTATATTATATATATGATATAAAACATTATTATAAAATAAAATACAGTTAAACCAAAAGTTTTTCCGGAGTTTTTGACAAGAAAAAGGATAGGACTACTCTTAATTGTTGAAATTCTCATTGAATTACCCACCACCACGGACGGGTTTTCAACAGAAATATAGACTTCCTGAACACTCGCGCTCATAATCAACCACCCTTTAGTAGGGTATTAATAAGATAACCTAGATTTTCTGGTAATTGGAGCAAAAATTCAATAAAAAACGGCTGGTTTTATTCACTTACATTAATAATGTTTTAATTGCAATTTAGCATTTTGTCCCTTTTTCCATGACCAAATTCACAACATAGATATCGGATCAGTTCATGGTAAGAAACAAAACATTTTGTTTTTGCCATAGGCTTATATGCTGCAGATATAGCTCAATGCATCTCATCTATTTGTACTTAAGTCTCTATAGATTTCACCAGCTAAAAGCTCTCGGCCGATTGCGATGTTGTTAAATGTACGCTGCATATTCAGGCGAACGATCACTTCGAAATTTTAGCTAAAATGTGAGTCAATACTATAGCATTTGATTGATGAATTTTTATTTTTTTTGCTTTTTATTTCTTCTTAGTATAAGATTATTTAAATCCTCCTTAATTTTACTCCTGGGGCGACTGTTGAATCCAACATACAATACATGGAAACGATGCAATACTGTAATCAAGTCCATGACGGAACAACACTATTTAAGCAAGATTGCCACTTTTACGGTAAAAGGAACTGATGGAAAGTGGGGGTGTATTTATTTATCAAAACTGTTGTTTCATTAAAAAAGGTACAAGCCTACCTTTGGCAATTCACATGTATATTTGTTAATTATATTAATTCTTTATTTGAATGTAGTAGTTTGTTTCACAGCCAGAATTTTCAACATTACTAATATAAGCACTGTAACATATACCTACAAGCATAGCCTTAGGGGATCTAAAAACACTGCGTAAAATGATTAAAAAATGACGGAACAACACTATTTAAGCAAGATTACCACTTTTACGGTAAAAGGAACTGATGGAAAGTGGGGGTGTATTTATTTATCAAAATTGATGTCTCATTAAAAAAGGTACAAGCCTACCTTTGGCAATTCACAGTGTATATTTTTTAATTATATTAATTCTTTATTTGAAAGTAGTAGTTTGTTTCACAGCCAGAATTTTCAACATAACTAATATAAGCACTGTAACATATACCTACAAGCATAGCCTTAGGGGATCTAAAAACACTGCGTAAAATGATTAAAAATAAGTAAAAAGCTTTTGTGATCATCATTAAAACACTGCTGCCTGTACACACACCCTATTCCATAGTTAACCATTGCCATCAGCTGATCGAATCAGCTGTCCTTGTTTTTATATTTCTCAGATTTCCTTTTTCATCAAACTAATTCATCTTCATCTGTCGCGTTCCGATCTCTAAATCCTACTGATATTTGAATATGGGGCCATTGACCAGACAGTGGACGCCAGGTTTTCCGGCCGGCCATCCTACTGGTCCAGCTTGACCATCTGTGTAGTATAGTTTAGAAGCTTAGATCTTATTCCCCTTTTTTGTCTCGCCTGATGTAATCAGAAAGAGACTATGTTATCACTCTTTCTGTCCGGCGTCCGCCGTCCGCCGTATGCCGTATGCCGTCCGCCGTCCGCCGTATGCCGTGTGCTAAGAAATACCTTTGTGACGCGATATCTGGAGATCCGTAAGGCCTATCGTGATGGGACTTGGTGGAGGGAAGGGGGGTGGTGCGTTCTGTTGCTGATTGATTTTTCAAGGTCATACAAGGTCATCGGGGTCAAATATGCTTAAAACTTTTGAGACGCGTTGTGACGCGATATCTAGAGATCCGTAAGGCCTATCTTGATGGGACTTGATGTCAGGGAAGGGGGTGGGGTGTTCTTTTGCTGATTAGATTTTCAAGGTCATTGGAGGTCATTCAAGGTCATCGGGGTCAAATATGGGGTCAAATAAGATCCGTAAGGCCGATCTTGATGGGATTTGGTGGAGGGAAGGGGGTGGTGTGTTCTTTTTGCTGATTAAATTTTCAAGGTCATCGGAGGTCATTCAAGGTCATCGGGGGTCAAATATGGGGTCAAATAGATCAGTAAGGCCTATCTTGATGGGATTTGGTGGAGGGAAGGGGGGTGGTGTGTTCTTTTTGCTGATTAAATTTTCGAGGTCACCAGAGGTCATCGGGGTCAAATATGGGGTCAAATAGATCAGTAAGGCCTATATTGATGAGATTTGGTGGAGGGAAGGGGAGTGGTGTGTTCTTTTTGCTGAATAAATTTTCAAGGTCATCAGAGGTCATTCAAGGTCATCGGGGGTCAAATAAGATCCATAAGGCCTATCTTGATTGGATTTGGTGGAGGGAAGGGGGATGGTGTGTTCTTTTTGTTCTTAATTTGTTGGGGTCATCAGGGGTCAAATATGGGGTCAAATAGATCAGTAAGGCCTATCTTAATGGGATTTGGTGGACGGAAGAGGGATGGTGTGTTCTTTTTGTTGATTAATTTTTCGGGGTCATTGGGGGTCAAATATGGGGTCAAATAGATCAGTAAGGCCTATCTTGATGGGATTTGGTGGAGGGAAGGGGGGTGGTGTGTTCTTTTGGTTGATTAATTTTTCAGGGTCATCGGGGGTCAAATATGGGGTCAAATAGATCAGTAAGGCCTATCTTGATTGGATTTGGTGGAGGGAAGGGGGGGTGGTGTATTCTTTTTGCTGATTACATTTTCAAGGTCATCGGAGGTCATTCAAGGTCATCTGGGGTCAAATAAGATCCGTAAGGCCTATCTTGATGGGATTTGGTGGACGGAAGAGGGATGGTGTGTTCTTTTTGTTGATTAATTTTTCGAGGTCATCAGAGGTCATCTGGGGTCAAATAAGATCCGTAAGGCCTATCTTGATGTGATTTGGTGGAGGGAAGGGGGTTGGTGTGTTCTTTTTGCTGATTAAATTTTCAAGGTCATCAGAGGTCATCTGGGGTCAAATAAGATCTGTAAGGCCTATCTTGATGTGATTTGGTGTAGGGAAGGGGGTTGGTGTGTTCTTTTTGTTGATTAAATTTTTCAAGGTATTACATCCCTTGCATTAACTACAATGCATACCTCTGTGACAGTGCTACATTGTATCATATGTTTCATCATCATTTCTTTCAAGTCACTTTTGATGAACAGGCGAGACGCGCCGTTCGAGAACCGCCTTGTTTACCTATCTCTCAAAATACAGCCATCCCTGGAGTCCTTACATCAGCAGACTTTAGTTGCAGCAATAAAATTGGAAGCGGTGTGATAAAAGGGGGCCCTTTTGTCGTCCAAAATGAAAATTGGGATTTTATTTTCATGTAGAAGTGTATTTTGTAAGCTTTAAAATGACACCTCGCCTGATGTATTTGATCAATGCGTTCAGATTTTATGTGAATTATAAGGTGGAAATTCTTTTATATTTCGTCTGGTTTTTTTCATGATTTTTTTCCCTGAATGTCTTAACATACATACTGCTGACAAAAGCCCCCTTTTGATGTGACTGGTCACTAATTACAAATGTGACCAGTCGCGTCAAAAAGGACATGTTGTCGGCAAACACAGTTTTGAGATAGAGGCCAATATATTTGATAAAATATAAAGAAAATAATAGGGAAAGAAATGCTTCTTCAAATTATATCTTGTGATTACAAAGTCTGATTACCTTCAACATGGCGTCATTTCAAAGCTTAAAAGTGCTCTTTCAAGTCATACCAATAACTCAGATTTGAATCGGGCCTCCAACATGTCCATTTTGATGTGACGGGTCACAAATGTGATGGTCCGGTTGTATCTAGTTTGTTTTTGACTGATTACAAATAACTCTTGTTCATTGGCGAAAATAAAAGCTTTTTTGTCTAGATTTTTACAAAAGTAGTTAATGCAATGACAAAATTGCATTTCTTTTATTTGACTTCAAACATGTTTATATTTTTAACATGTTAAAATGATTGAAACACTTAGAAAATTGATTAATTCATTAATTATTATCTAATCTTTATGTTTTTCTTCTTCTCTTTTCTTCATGTTTTGCCATGTGCTGCATAATGTTGTGGACAAAATCGTCAACAGGTAAGCAAATCAAAGATGCATTATGATTGTAATAAATATTTTGAAAATCATCTTGAATTCACTAATATCATTCAGAAAACTAACCACAAATCGTGTTGTAGAGCACCAAGAATTTGAAGATTTCCGTAGTTGACTTTTTGAGAATTAGTGATCGGGCACTTAGAGATTTTTGCAACAGCTCTTAGTTTTGGTTTCAAATATTTATATTATATTTTGCAACACCTCTCTTAGTTTTGCTTTCAAATATTGATACATTCTGTTCAAAAGGGTTTTCTCATTATACATCCATTATGCATAGAGAAGTAAATGGGAGTTCTTCTTTGTCGCAGGAAATCGTTAAATTAAGAAATTGCGATTGAGCTTACCTATGTGTAGAGAGCTTAATTATTCATCTTATAATGCAGTGTGTTGCAGTTCTTGTAACTAATTCATGCGCACTATATAATACAGGTTTCTCACTTTGCTTAGACACAATACAGTAAGACATTGTACTTTTAGTTGAGATTTTGTATAGATGGTTAATAATACTTATCTAGTGTAAAGCTATCATGTATGCTCATTCAAGACACCACTGTATCCTTTATCTTTTGGTAGTGATGATCGTGACGACTCTGGACGCTTTAGTCAAAGCTGATTCAAAATCATTAGGCTTACTAAATGTTTTGTTTGTTTTTCATTCAATGTGGGGTTGTGGCACTGGTGGATAGGGATATGGCCAAGATATTTAGAGCCATGTTGAGGGTTGAGTGCCAGAAGGCTGTAACTCAAAAAATGCTATTCTGAGATAATCAACTTTCAAATATTTGGGACTCATTACAATACACTGTAGCACCCAACTTATAACTCTAGTTTTAGTCAAATTAAGAGTGTTTATGAGTCATCCCTTTATGGGTCTGAAAATCTAGGTTATATGGATTATTTTGGTACCAAAATTTCATTTTGCCCAAAAGTTAAGTTACGACCTTCTGGCGCTCAACCCTCAATGTGCATTCTCATCACACTCTTCCACACCACCCTACCCAGAACCTGCTTTTAAAACATGAAACAATGACATCAGCCATTGCTCTACAGGGTGGTTCAATAAAACCTTGACAGTTTTTTGAAGCCATTTTTTAAAAAAATTCTGTAGATTTAAAAACAATATTTTTCAATATTCATCAACTATATGATCTTGACCATCTATGCTGAAAATATCGTTACAAATAATCTAACGGTTGCATAATAACAGCTATTTGAACAAAGTCTGTCCCATTTCACTCTGTCCACGGGTACTGATTTCGCGACGTTACATTGAATACTGAATGATGAATTGCATGCAATTAATCTAAGATTTAAAGATCCCGCCAGGTGAAACCAGTGTAATTGTTAACATCTTAACTATCTATTCAGGTGTGAAATAAATACGTAATAATAATACCACGAGTGACCCTAATTAGAAGTATTGATTTTCATAGATTGGAAGTGTAACTGTCTATGGTCTATGCCTTAAAAGTGACGATGCCATTTAATGTTATCTTGCTGGTCATTTCCCGTAGACTTACCCTTGGACTAAGACATTTTGGAGAGATTCTCTTCAAATAGCTATCATTTTGCCGCCATAGCATTATTAACATTGAGATTTTCAGCATAGATGGCCAAGATTATATTCTTGAGGAATATGTAAACAAAATTAAACCAAATCCCACAATTTTGAAAAATATGGCTTTGAAAAACTGTCAACGTTTTATTGAACCACACTGGTTGTAACGTCGCGAAATCAGTACCCGTGGACAAAGTGAAATGGGACAGAATTTGTTCAAATAGCTGTTATTTTGCAACCGTAAGGTTATTTGTAACGATATTTTCAGCATAGATGGTCAAGATCATATAGTTGATGAATATTGAAAAATATTTCTTGTTAAATCTACAGAATTAAAAAAAAAATGGCTTCAAAAAACTGTCAAGGTTTTATTGAACCACCCTGTATACAAGCATGATTGCTCTCAGATGGGAACTTCAGTTAGGAATGTATGCTATCTTCAGTAGATAGCAGATTGTAATGCTGTCTATTCAGCAAGTTGGTATGCTATCTACTGTAGATAGCAAGATATTCAGAGCCATGTGCCTTTTCATCACACTCACCCACCCAACCTGCTTAACATGAAACAATGACATCAGACATGACATTAAGAAGTACATGTATGATTGCTCTCAGATGGATGGTTTAGTTATCAACACATGCTATCTTCAGTAGATAGCAGATTGTAATGCTGTCTATTCAACAAGTTGGTATGCTATCTACTGTAGATAGCAAGATATTCAGAGCCATGTGCATTTTCATCACACTCACCCACCCAACCTGCTTAACATGAACCAATGACATCAGACATGACATTAAGAAGTACATGTATGATTGCTCTCAGATGGATGGTTTAGTTATCAACACATGCTATCAGTAGATAGCAGATTCTAATACTGTCTATTCAGCAAGTTGGTATGCTATCTACTGTAGATAGCAAGATATTCAGAGCCATGTGCATTTTCATCACACTCACCCACCCAACCTGCTTAACATGAACCAATGACATCAGACATGACATTAAGAAGTACATGTATGATTGCTCTCAGATGGATGGTTTAGTTATCAACACATGCTATCTTCAGTAGATAGCAGATTATAATACTGTCTATTCAGCAAGTTGGTATGCTATCTACTGTAGATAGCAAGATATTTAGAGCCATGTGCATTTTCATCACACTCACCCACCCAACCTGCTTAACATGAACCAATGACATCAGGCATGACATTAAGAAGTACATGTATGATTGCTCTCAGATGGATGGTTTAGTTATCAACACATGCTATCTTCAGTAGATAGCAGATTCTAATACTGTCTATTCAGCAAGTTGGTATGCTATCTACTGTAGATAGCAAGATATTCAGAGCCATGTGCATTTTCATCACACTCACCCACCCAACCTGCTTAACATGAACCAATGACATCAGACATGACATTAAGAAGTACATGTATGATTGCTCTCAGATGGATGGTTTAGTTATCAACACATGCTATCTTCAGTAGATAGCAGATTCTAATACTGTCTATTCAGCAAGTTGGTATGCTATCTACTGTAGATAGCAAGATATTTAGAGCCATGTGCATTTTCATCACACTCACCCACCCAACCTGCTTAACATGAACCAATGACATCAGGCATGACATTAAGAAGTACATGTATGATTGCTCTCAGATGGATGGTTTAGTTATCAACACATGCTATCTTCAGTAGATAGCAGATTCTAATACTGTCTATTCAGCAAGTTGGTATGCTATCTACTGTAGATAGCAAGATATTCAGAGCCATGTGCATTTTCATCACACTCACCCACCCAACCTGCTTAACATGAACCAATGACATCAGACATGACATTAAGAAGTACATGTATGATTGCTCTCAGATGGATGGTTTAGTTATCAACACATGCTATCTTCAGTAGATAGCAGATTCTAATACTGTCTATTCAGCAAGTTGGTATGCTATCTACTGTAGATAGCAAGATATTTAGAGCCATGTGCATTTTCATCACACTCACCCACCCAACCTGCTTAACATGAACCAATGACATCAGGCATGACATTAAGAAGTACATGTATGATTGCTCTCAGATGGATGGTTTAGTTATCAACACATGCTATCTTCAGTAGATAGCAGATTCTAATACTGTCTATTCAGCAAGTTGGTATGCTATCTACTGTAGATAGCAAGATATTTAGAGCCATGTGCATTTTCATCACACTCACCCACCCAACCTGCTTAACATGAACCAATGACATCAGGCATGACATTAAGAAGTACATGTATGATTGCTCTCAGATGGATGGTTTAGTTATCAACACATGCTATCTTCAGTAGATAGCAGATTCTAATACTGTCTATTCAGCAAGTTGGTATGCTATCTACTGTAGATAGCAAGATATTTAGAGCCATGTGCATTTTCATCACACTCACCCACCCAACCTGCTTAACATGAACCAATGACATCAGGCATGACATTAAGAAGTACATGTATGATTGCTCTCAGATGGATGGTTTAGTTATCAACACATGCTATCTTCAGTAGATAGCAGATTCTAATACTGTCTATTCAGCAAGTTGGTATGCTATCTACTGTAGATAGCAAGATATTTAGAGCCATGTGCATTTTCATCACACTCACCCACCCAACCTGCTTAACATGAACCAATGACATCAGGCATGACATTAAGAAGTACATGTATGATTGCTCTCAGATGGATGGTTTAGTTATCAACACATGCTATCTTCAGTAGATAGCAGATTCTAATACTGTCTATTCAGCAAGTTGGTATGCTATCTACTGTAGATAGCAAGATATTTAGAGCCATGTGCATTTTCATCACACTCACCCACCCAACCTGCTTAACATGAACCAATGACATCAGGCATGACATTAAGAAGTACATGTATGATTGCTCTCAGATGGATGGTTTAGTTATCAACACATGCTATCTTCAGTAGATAGCAGATTCTAATACTGTCTATTCAGCAAGTTGGTATGCTATCTACTGTAGATAGCAAGATATTTAGAGCCATGTGCATTTTCATCACACTCACCCACCCAACCTGCTTAACATGAACCAATGACATCAGGCATGACATTAAGAAGTACATGTATGATTGCTCTCAGATGGATGGTTTAGTTATCAACACATGCTATCTTCAGTAGATAGCAGATTCTAATACTGTCTATTCAGCAAGTTGGTATGCTATCTACTGTAGATAGCAAGATATTTAGAGCCATGTGCATTTTCATCACACTCACCCACCCAACCTGCTTAACATGAACCAATGACATCAGGCATGACATTAAGAAGTACATGTATGATTGCTCTCAGATGGATGGTTTAGTTAAGAACATGTGCTATCTTCAGTAGATAGCAGATTGTAATTCTGTCTATTGTACAGCAGCCTTGTTATGCTATCTACCGTAGCACTGATGTCAGACCATGTGTCGTTATGTGTTTCCGATAGAATATACTGACTATTATATACTCTAGATTTCCAATATGGAAGTGTTTCTAGAATATATACTTGCCTAAGCATCTTTCTTTGATTTAAGGAGTTAGTGCACTACTTGTTCAAGTGGAAATAGGGCAATCTTTTTTCCTGAAGACACTGGCTAAGTGCATATCAATCTAAGGCCGTAAGGGACTAGGGGTGATATATAGGCCAGCAGCCAATACCAACCGAATTGACGAAAATAGTGTGCCATATTTCCCAAATATAAGTGATGAACTATTTGTTTTCACCTTCTGATCTATTCCTGCTTTTTCCAATGGGAAATAGTACCTGTGGTATAGGAATTGGCCAATATATTGGCATGGTTAGTACATGAATATGTATGTGGTGTAATTATAGTTAATGATCGAAACTATATAGGTTATGTCAACTGTGCAATTTGAGGATTTGAGAATAATGTTTGTGTAATATTATAACCAAATTATTCCAAATCTGACAATTGTCTTGAGATGGTTCTGTGAATAAATGTTTGAAAATTTTGGAATTTTTTTAGACATTTTAAGGTATGAAATTTACCACTCCTCCTCTTGGAGCAGGTTCAGGGATGTTTTCCAATTAATTTAGGTCCCTATCTGTGACTCCAAAGCTGTGACTCATGCTACAATCTTTTGATTCCAGAAATTAATTAAAAGTTGCGCCTCTGCATACCCTTTTATCAAAACAATACTAAGATTCCACCTGCAAGATTATAAATGTCTACCTAGCAAGATTTGTTTCTGTAATTACTGACAAAAATGTTGGCCATGCTTGTGTCATGCAATTCAAAGGCCTTGTAAGTTGTATCAACCCTTTAACACTTTCCACGAGGCTATCAGTTTTACCATGAACAAAACAGATTTTTCAGAAACCTTTCCTAACTTTCAAGGTCTATCTCAATGATTACTGAACCAATACAAGGCATGTTTGTACTTAATCAAATGCATTTCTCATGGTGATTCCAAATATGATAATGAAATTCAATAAGTGCAACATTTTTGAAACATTTTGTGAAATTTTGGAATGTCGTCTGCAGCCGCCTGCCGTGTGGAAAGTGTTTAAAGCCAACGCTAACACTGACAGAGTGATAGTCACAGTTGATGAACATAATCACCACCATCTAATCTGGCGTTAATCCTCTATGATACGCATCAGTGTCAGATTGATTAAAGTCCATTTATGCGTATAAAGTATCTTCCTTGTATGTGTGTAAATAGTTAATAAATGCCAAGCGATGGGCATGGATCGTGCGGCAAATTAACGCATCTCCTTGGCACCAGTAAGATTGATTAACTCTGTAACAACTGAAATGATATACATTTGTAAAACATGATCAAGATCATGACGTATCTTTTGTGAAAATCAGCATTAGCACTAGGATACATCTTCAAGAAATTGGTTTATGCAGAGCACAGTAGTATGAGACAATGTTATGTGACCTACATTTGGAACATGTTGCATTTGGTTATTTAGATATTTTCCATCAAAGTTAGCATTAAGATGTTCTGGATTGTTGAAAAAATACAAGTCTGGTTTCTTTTGTTAATTTGGTCTATGCAATCTGAAAATGAAACTCTTAACTTAGATTGAGCTTAAAATAGAAATGAATATGTTTCAGGTTTGTAGAACGAGTTATACTATTTTCTGGATAACAATGTTTCAATATCAACTACATTTCTCTGGGAATGACACTGTGTGTAGCATTCAATGGGCTAAGAATAACATTGATAGTCAAGATAATCACGGTAATAACTGGGTTGGTAGACAGACTCCTAGCCAAAAGTCCCTATAGGTATACATGTAGTTAGATTTTTTCCACTAACCAGGCTAATGTACCGTGATACCATCAACTCTGCACTATACCAACATGTTGCGAAGCCCTGTCAGTGACAGTTCATCTTGATTTACTTGACAGAGAGTTTACAAAATGTGAGAAAATGACTGATCACCAGCAAAACGCTACAACAATAGCTTAATTTGATGACGTAGCTTTTATGTTGATTGCTGGTGACATATCTTTTGTGCATTAATTGCGAGATTCATGTCCGTTTATCATCGGCATGGGGATAGGGATCTGATAAAAAACTGCCAAAGGTGCTATTTTTGATCTATGGTTGCTCGTTAAGACGTATTTCTATGATATTGAGTCTTTATTGATGGTATAAATATGATGATATTTAATCAAATTTATGTGGTAAAAATGAGGTCATAGACCTTAGGGTTTGAAGTAGGAGGAAGAGAGAGTTGGGAGAGATACCTATGAAGTTGTTTCATAGGCATAAGCCTGTGACCTCACAACTATCAACATTTTGGAAGCCAACAGCAGGAATGTGTGCAAGGCATCTTGGAAGGGAGGATATGTTCAAGGCCAGGGCCTGCAAAGATTTTGCATTTTTAATGTCAAAATAGCAATTTAATTTAATGTCAAAAATGAACCACACAATTGCTGTAAGTTTAATTTGGTCTGAAATTTTATTTAGAGATTAGATTGATTGATAAAAGAGTTTTTTATGGGGAAGTAAAGTTACTACAGTTTAATCAGTTCCAAATTAGCGCGTAATATTTGCTTTTGATCTCTCCGCACGCAAAAGTAATCCAAGCGTATCCGCGCAATTATGACCCCACCCACACGGTTTTGGCCACATGCAAGCGTCACGCATATGATGCACAGCTCGCGTGTTGCCTTCAGTGCGCCCGCGTCCTTCTGAATTCATTTGCTGCTGTAAGAAGGTTTTGCCAATTTGGATTCGATCAAACTATTGACAAATTGAAATGAAGTTTTTTAAAAGGTTGACAGTGAAATATAATGATGTAGGGAAGGCTTTTTGTTTTGTTTCTTAACTTTCTGGGATAGAGCTCATTTCAGTCAATTTAGTATTTGACTGAATGAAGGTAAGGCATCATATGGTCGCAATGGGACACATCAGTAACCAATTTTTGTCATACATACCATGTATTTGATGCATATCTGAGACATGTGTGCATATTATACCTTACACCTGCCCTTCACTCTTTGCTAACTTTTTATGTCAGTTACACATTATACACACATAAGCGCCACACTATATGAGCTATTAGTGGTGCAACCTTTACCATGTTTACAAGGGAATGATTCAGCGAGGTGTGCATTCAAATTTCAAATTTGCCCCAGATGTATACTTAAAGCCAAGATAGTTCTCATAAACCTCCAACATTTATACACTCGCAAATGTATTCAAGACCATGACTATAATCGCTCATCCCAGCTCAATCAAGCTTCTCATCAGCAATACAAACTACCTATAGAAAACAAAACAACCAAGTACTTTCTGATAGGATGGATTACTTGTGCGTGACTTCTGGAGGGAGGCTTGGTCTATTAATTGATCCGAAGCTAATGCGCCTCGCTTGCTTGTCCTATTCTCATTGCAGAGTGATTTAAGTTGCACGATTTTGTATTCATTTATTTATAGTAATAGGATGTTCAAGGGAGGGGGAAATCACTAAATTGATGAGAGAATATTGATCTGGTTTTGTATTTGGGATGGGAAGGGGACACAATGGGTTGTGTAATGAGATATGGATACCTGAAGAATAAGGCTAAAATAATATTTGGGGAACAGTGTTTTGAATACAAATATGGGAGGGGGAATCACATATATGAACTGTGGTTTGCGCATTGCATATTTTATTCAAAATTGAATAATGACCTGTTAAAATGGATTGCCTGCCCTCAGGGTCTGACACTTTTGCAACCTAAATGGACATTGGTCAGGACAAAATAAACATTTTAACACCAAATGCATCACCTTTCTCGCTAGCTTCCATGACATTAGCTAATATAAGGGCTAAACTGTTATCTACAAAAGTGACTGTTCAGAGACTCTTGATCGATCTTGGTACACTTAACAGTCGCTTTTATAGACGACCAGTCTATTCTTCTTATCTTGCTTTTTGCATACATCCAAAATGAAATCACCACTGTTTTTGAAAGTCCAAGGAAAAGGTAGATTTCTTTAAAAGGAAGGCGATTTATATGCCATTCAGACGTGGAGACACCTGCAGTAAAGCAAGGTTACCTTTAACACATTTAATTCCTGTAATAAGAATGCTTCTATGAGTGTTCCTTTTTAAAATGACCAATAACTGCGAACTGCTAACTTGCAAATATTGGAAATCAAATTATCACCGTTATGAAAGTCCTACAATCACGGTCATAATTAGTTGGAGCATCCTGGTAATAATTACACTTTCATGTGTTCCCGTTTTCGCCAAATTTACACTATTGAAACGTTGCTGTCTTTGACGGAAAGCTTGAAGCCTTTCCTCAACATGAGTAACTCCCCCACCCCACAGGCCAATGTTGACCCCTTTCAGTATCCCGTAACCCAAAAATCATGTTTCAACATTGATCGAGGAGGAGTTTTTAAACACATGTTTAAAAGTGTTCCAACAATATTGTCCGGGATTGTAGGACTAAAGATAGATTTCCTTTAGGAAGTAGTAAAGGGATTTCTGTATTATCAAGACACCTAGTAAAGACAGTGACATAACACACAGGTCATTCAAGTAATCTAGGAGAGCAGGGGTATGAGTGATCAAGACTGAAATGACCAATGACTGTGTCAACCATCCAAGAATAGCCTCCATGTCACCTGCAAATCTGGAATGCCCAACTAGTCATTCAGGGGTTCCCATACACCTTAAATAGAGCCCAGTTTTAGTGAAAAATGAAGGATGGAACCGCTTAACTTTGTAATGAACACCGCACAAATTCCCTTTAGCTCTGTTGTTCAGATTGAATCGCTTATATCATTGCCAACTGCTAAAGATAAGATAGTGGGATTGATTCATGATGTACCTATATTAATCGGTATATAAAATATCCAAGCCTTAGTCTTATAAACTTGAATAAACTCATTCCTGCTGCAGGTGCCAGTATCTAATACCAACTCTTCCATACATTTTACCACTCTTACTAGTTAGTTTAAAACACATTGAAATGGAGAACAAATAATGCGGTTTTGCTGAGGGTAAGTAATGGAATACTGGAATAAATGATCCAGGTATTGGGGAATTTAGGGCAAGATCTGCAATAGCTGCTAGATATACATTTTATATCATGGTGTGTTACCGTGTGTATGATTTGTCCTTGTTGAAACTTCTAAAATTAAAAATTAAAAAAAAAAATTAAAAAAAAAAGTTTTTATATAGCGCTTTATCAAATTAAGTATGCTCAAAGCGCTTAACATTTATTCCGCTGTTCAGTATAGGATACATCAGAATCAGTTCGCTTCACTTAGGTTTTTGCTGCCAATCTTACAAATTCTGATAATGGCGCTAAAGTACAATAGGGCAGCCAAATGTATAATATAGGCTTAACTGGCACAACCCCTGAATACATTTGAAGTATTTAGGTTGGTACATCACTAGAGTGATTCAAATTTGTTCTTTTTCTTTTAGGTTAAGATTTTTTTAGTAGAGGCTTCAATAACGAAATGTTGCATAGAACAATTGATATCGTATAAAATCATTATCATATATGAAATCATAGTCGTACATTAGCCCATAACCCAGTTTAGTGAGGTTATTACTAGAATCGGCAATTCTTAAAACTCTACCTGTTAACCTATTCCCTAAATAATCTCATAAACTTTGGCAGTCGTATGTGCGCCATGTAGTTAGGAAAAAGTGGCGATTTTTTGCAGACTCAGAACAGTTGTTTCTCCCAGTGTATCTTGCACTTGCTAACTCACCTTCCAAACCATAATCCATTGTTGGATTGATGGATTGATTGGGCTATGCTTAAGTACTGTAAAAGTTGAAATTTACACGCTACATTTATTTTTGCGCTTTCACAAAAATTAAAACAAGCAAAATTGTTCAAAATTTGCAAAGCGCGAAAAATTACATTTTACAGTATTATCCAGTGCCCAACCTGTCCCTCCTCACTGTTATTCAAGATTGGAAATTGGAACCTTTGTTTTCAATAAGAAGAAACAGACAAAATTGCAAACACCAATATTTCAAAATCTCAAAATTATGAAAGGAATAATTTGTCTCATCAAATTTGGTGTTAAATCAAATTTACAGACAGCTGTCAGAGTGATTCGTATTCGATATTGCAATTTAATGCATTCCAATTTTGTAACAATTTCCTAATTTCAATTAAATAAATAGAATCCTTGAGAGGAAACCAACTGTCAGATTTGTTTTAACATCTACATTTTGACTGGATTAAATTCCTGATAAGTTTGCTTAATTTGAAATATTTTTTCTTGCCAAGGGGAGCATACAGAAAGGATATAACGGTAGGGTTTATTGTATATTCCAAAAGCAAATATCCCCGAGTAAAGTGTTCAATATGTCTGCATCTGTTCACCGTATTCACTCTTTTGGTTGTCAGTCATCCCATGTGAGCGCGTGCAGCCATCTTCAACGATAATTTCAAAACTGCTCAGTTGTCGGCGATAAAAAAACTGTCTTCCGTATTTACCAATGTCAAAAATCAGTGGAGACCTTATTGAAGATGTCAAGTTTGGGAATATGACTACCTCCCTTTGCGGGACAGACAATGAATAAGCCAGCTACTTGACAAACAAGAGCAGACAATATTTTGAAAGGGTTGGTTACCGTTGGTTACCGTTGAGGTTGCTGACTTCCTACGATTTCATTTAATCATATGAATAAATATTAATACTATCAGAGGATTGACTGCATGTCAAGAACATAGGGGTTTCTTCAACCAAAATATGAATTTTTCATGACTGCAGCATGAATACATTACGTTTTTGTTATAAAATGGCCCGGCCACTTGAATCGCACAAAAGAATTGGTGTAATAGATGGTAAGAGTTCAGGTTGTTGACCTGGGATTTTATCAAATCAATATTAATAGTATGCGAGTTGGAGCTTATGTTGGATATTAAGTATGAATTATGAAAATGTGAATTTTCATCAAAAATGAACTTGCAAGGTGTTATAAGATTGACCAGACATTTACATATTGACATTGGCAACAGAAACTGGTTAAAGAGAAAGATGAAGGTTTGATGGTAAGTTTCAAGCATACACGCATATTCAGCCCTGATCCAGAAAGTTAACATTGCATGATGGATCTAGTGTCAAAATGTTAAATTCTCACCTTACCAAACAAAACATGTGAATACAAATTCCAATTGGAGTGCGGAACAGCATCTTAATATGTCATATTCTGTCGACCATCTCTACCACTGACCAGTGTAAATATAATTAAAAACATCATGACCATAACAAATGAAAAATGTGGTGCATTATTTCATTCGTTAGAGCGCTGCATGGATATTAACCACTGCTATACTCATTAATTTGTGTTTGGAAGTCATCCTGTAATTTTGTTATTACAACAACAAAAAAGGTGTTTATTTTTCACAGGAACCAAGTTCAAGTAATGGTCATGGGTTTTGTCAAAGATTATGATTGATTTTAAGGATAATTTCTAAATCTTAAGAAAATTTGAGCCCAGCTGCCTGATCTCTTATGAATAAAAGGCACAAAAGTGCAGCCCATAATCCAGGCATCTTGAGGGAGTCCCGGCAATTTTATGTCTGATTCATCACAGAATCAATTCGGTAGAGACTCTGCTAATGCCACAAATGAAAAATTGTTATGAAATTTTCTTGTAGTCTGCTTACGGTCTGCTCATTTATAAGCCGCGGTGATTTAATAGAGATCCGAGGAAGCCCATTAATCAGTGTGTGTATTGTCTACTAAATGAATTATGCGATCAAATGGGGAGTTTTGTCAGAGATTGGACGGGTTTCTAGAGAGATTTTGATTAAAAGTTGAAGAACAAAATTGAATGGAGATTGGATGATTGTTTTTATTGGATAATTAATGTTTCAAATAATGTCCCGTCATATTATAATGTTAAAGCATCACATATGTATCAGTGATTGAATTTTGCTGTTATCTTTTATTTAATGAATTTCATCCGTTAGGCAAAAAATAAATTGTAATGTTGTCCTCAACCGCCCGCTCGTCAGATTTAGGGCCGCTCCGATTTGTTTTTTTCCAGATTTGTTTTTTTCCAGATTTGTTTTTTTCAGATTTGTTTTTTAACAGTTTAAATGGCATTGAATATTAAATTAATTTATAACATATATATGTGCGACTCTTAGAGTGATTACAACTGCTTGTTGGCTGAACTTTGAGCTTCCGCTGGTATAAGAAGGAAAAAAGAAAAGGAAAAAAATCCGCTCGCCCGCCCCTCCTCGGAAAGCTGTGGAGAACAACATTTTTGTTTTGTTTTTTGGCCTTACTGATGAAGAGATTTTGTAATAAATGAGTTCATTTGACGAACGAACATAAATGATTATTGAATATAAGAACACATCACCTGTATATGAAATTCTGCAATTCATTATTGTCAATAATTCTTTGAGCCGGTTAATGAACCTATCTAGGACCATTACTAAATGCATAGATAGTTAAACATGGTAATATTAGTGTTACACTATTATATATAATTATATTTTAATCTTTTGATATATTAAAGTGAAATAATCAACAGAATCTTGGCACAGTGAAAGTGTGGTCCAACCAGTTGTGTTTTTCAAATTTTATTAAATATTATTTATACTATTTGTGCATCATAAATATTTGCTCAAAATGAAGAATGCACATGATTTCTTAACCCCCTGAGAACTACCGACCGATTGGTTAAAAAGATGGATACATCATTTATTGCACCAATGAGAGACATTGTTAGAATAATTGTATCCGTGATAAAGATGGGAGTGATACATTTTATAAGCTGCAGTTGAATTGGCTATTCATATGAGTACATCTTGTAATAAACCAATCAGGACCACTGTAAGATAGACAGGTAGACCCCAGGGGGTTAAAAGGAGCACAAATTGGTCACTGAATCAAACCACTCAAAATGTAACACATTTTGACAACTCATGAAGAAGAAGAAAAAAAATTACAGATGCAATCACCAATTTCTGGATTTATGATCAAAAAGAGTAATAATTTGTTAAAAAAATGGATTATGACTCTTTTCCCATGGACCATATTTCAATCAAAAATCCTCATTTACCGCTATACCCTTGACACCCATTTTTGAGTATCATCATCATACCCCCACATCATGAATATTCATGAGATGATTCTTGCCTCAATTTCACCCTGTGACACCTACTCATGAATAATTCATTAAGCAATTAAAAATGATGCTATATTTAAAGTGAGGTGTATATTTATATTGTTAGTGTGGGTGGCTTGAGCAGCTGCGATGTGTTGTGTACAGAGAGCCGGTCTTGCAAATAGAATATTTATTGTTTTGGTTTGTTATTAATTCATGCAGATCAATAATGAGTTGGTGCCATTAGTGCGTGTCTGTAAAAAGGGATCATTCTTAATAGGGAGAAGACGGCGTATAGTTAATGCAATTGTTTAATGACTATTTATGTTAAATGGGGATAATTTTATTTTTAATTGCAATATTTATCTGTAAACATTTTAAAATGGATAATTGCTTTATATTTAATTTAAGCAATTATCCATTTTAAAATGTTTACAGCGAAATATTGCAATCAAATAAATTGAAATTGGTGTGAGACGTTTGAGACAAAATTCTGGGATATTTTCTGGATTGTGGTTTTCATGAAATTAGTCAGAATGCCATTCAGTGATGATATGTGTATAATTGATATAAACTGCGCCAATAAAGTATCGAAACACTTACAAATGGTCAGATTTATCAGAACCTGAATTAGTATGCAAACAAATAATTAAATAATTCGATTCACAGTTATCTTCTGCGCATTTTGACACCTCTTTTGTTGCGCTATGATGTTGTTTGGCGGATTTATGGGCACTTGAGTGGCTTAAAGTCGAATTCTAAAGTTGCAAAAGCCCCTATTCCAGCAACGAATAAGATCATCATTATTTTTGCCCGCCTTTTTTAAATGATGTGTATGTCGCGTGTTGGATAAATCGATTGCAATGAATATCAGCATTAATTTTCAATAACAAAACAAAAGGGTCAGAGATAGGAGGCATAAATCAATAATTAATCAATCATTAATTGTCATGGTTAAGTAAACAGAACAAATTGGGGTCTTTGTCTTAATTTTGTCTGTGTGTGATGCTTTGTGCGAGTTCCTTTCTGGATTTGGGGTGAATAGGAGCTTTTGCAACTTTAGAATTCGACTTTAAGCCACTCAAGTACCCATAAATCCGCCAAACAACATCATAGCGCAACAAAAGAGGTGTCAAAATGCGCAGAAGATAACTGTGAATCTAATTATTTAATCATTTTTTTGCATACTAATTCAGGTTCCGATAAATCTGACCATTTGTAAGTGTTTCGATACTTTATTGGCGCAGTTTACATTTGTACTAAATGCAATTCATTAAGATAATCAAAATTTCAATAGTTGAATAAGTAAGTTAAATATAATTAATCTAGATTATTTTGATTGAAAAATAAAAGCTACAATTCTGTGGGACGTTTGCCTTATACACAAAAATATTAATGGGCAAATATGATTCTTATCTATACAGATTTATGTCAAGAAACGAAAGCTCATTTTTGTTTTCAATACAAGAAACATTTAAATTTGGTACACCTCAAAAAACCACCTCACATACTAAAATAATCAATTTTATTTTAACAAAATGCATGCTGAAGCATTCCTGTTCCATAATTTATCTCAAAACAGTGGTAATTACTCCTAAATTATTAAAGATTTTCACTCAAATTTTCCATTACCATGGTTACCAATGAATTTGCTGAAAGAGACCCCGGTCTAAAAATCAATAATATATCCAAGTACCCTCATATAATACAAGGTGGCAGCAGAGAAATAGAGGCATGTATATAAATTAATATTTGATGCTGTGCAGTATTCACCAACATTGTTTTATCAAAAAATATTAATATTAGTTAATTCAATAAATAATTCTAAAAGTAATATAAAATATGGAGATTTGTATAGCCCTAGGTAAAACTATATATATTTTATTTGACATGGTTATGGGAAAATAGCGAAATATAAACTGAGCAAAATATGTGTGCTGTAGATAGCAGTACTGAAAGGGCTATCCCCCAGCTTGCGGTTTTGCGTGCATTGAAGGGTCGTTGGTGTTTTTTTCAATGTCCATATTTTTAAATGGTGAAATCCTCTCCAGCGTTATGCAAATGACTCGTCCCTGGCTGCCCGTCCGACCAACGAACTAGAAGTAACAGTGGTACAGCATACTCGTAGTAGTAGTGTATGTGATAGTAGTAGTAGTATTTGGCTTGAGGTCATGAAATGAGATTTCAGTCAGTTCAGTGATGCTATGTGTAATCCGTCGTGTTTATAATAGTACCGCCTCACTGCTGTACAGGCAGGCTAGCTATCGGTAGTGTGTATGCACAGTTTGTGCTGTAGTGTGTTACGGTTGGTCGTGGGGATTTACCTGAGTGAGTATATACAACTATTACTACTGTCAACGTTACGATGCAAGCCAAGGCTTGGATACTGCAATAATGATACTCGGTTGGATCATATACCATCTCCAATGATAGAGCATTATCTTGTGGACCATATCATATCTTTTCGTTTCGGATCTGGATTTTTTTCTTTTTTTCTGGATGTTTCATCTTCTGCGACTTGCGAGGTTTTTTCATAATTTCCTTTCAAGGAACTAGGAGGATTTTTACCGTTTGATTGATGCTTAAATTTGTTCGTTCTGTGAGGAGGAATATCAAAAGACGTCTCAAGATGTCTATGATGCTGTGGAAATGGGACAAGAATAACCAGAAGATCAAGAAGGTAAGTTGAGGTTGAAAAATGGAAATTATTAAGTGAATTATAAGGGGGAGGGGGGAGGGGGGGGGGGGGGGCTGTACCTTTCAAGGAGGTTTGGTGTTTGATCATTTAGGCATTTTATTTGGGGAGGGGGGGGGGGGGTTGTTAAAATGATATAACTTCTATAGAATGTGTAGGTTACCAAAAGGGAGGGGAAATCTTTGAAAATAAATTACTGAAAAACAGCAGAACAAATATGTTTAAATAAATGTCAACAAATTGTGGGTCAATTGAGCCAAATGGATTTTTGTCACCTTTGTGATAATCAAATACATAATATTCTCTTCTTTTTTCCTTTTTTTTGGGGGGGGGGGGGGGGGGAGAGATTTTTTACAAATTATCATCAAGGCTGATACCAACAACATGACAATTTAAATAAGAAAAGTAATGAAAATAATGTTAATAAATAATGATATTGTGTGAAATTTCATTTTAATGACTCTGTGATTTCATGTTACCCCGGATTTGGTTGGTCGGGGGTGTGCCGCTGGAGATTCAAAACCCATACCCATTTCTAAGGGTGATTTTTCGCGAAAATAGACCTAATTTTGGCAAATGTTCGCGAAAATAGACCTAATTTTGGCAAATTTTCGCGAAAATCGCGAAAACAGGACCTATGTCTAAGGATTTTCACTGAAAAGCCTACCCATGGCTAAGGATGTCTTATGAAAAAACGACACATCCCCGTATGCCTTACACGGTGAGTACCCCCCCCCCCCCCCCCCCCCCCCCGCCCCCCGGGCATGTTACCAGAAATATCTAAATCATGTTGATCGGATCAGAGAATATAGAGGACAAAACATGCATTCAGTTGTTAAAATCCTTCAAATTTGATGTTACTTTGTTAAACAAACACTTAGTCTTTGAGAAACAAGACCATGAAAGAGATTAGATATCATCATCCTGGCTTTAAATCTTATAAACCCTTAATCCATTTTGGGTCATCATTTTAGCGATCATTGACCTTTTCAATTTGAGTCCTCTTTGTATGTAAATTTTACCAGTTTATATAATTGCTTGAACAAAACGGTTCCTTTTAGTGTTATGCAGACTACAAATACAAACCTTTCTGGGTGATAACAAAATATAAATCAGGTTTTTTTGCCCATTTTAAGAATATTTGTCCGATAAAATTGTTTTGCAAATGTTTCAGACATGACATTTCTTTATTGCAAGTATACAATTATATTTGAATTCAATATTTACCCCAACAATCGATCTAATTGAAAAACAAGACTTTACCATTACAAATCTCGCTTTCAGCTTTGAATGATCCTGTGGGAATTATCTTGTCACTAGCTGTACACCTCCAGTATAATGCTATCTTTACGGTTTATATAGTACAATGTAGTAACACAGGATTGTGTGATTGACTTGGCGTGTTGTTTACATGGTTACCTGTACGCCAGGTACACTGGGCTGTGTTGAAGACATCTATGGATGTAGGTCAATAGTGTATGTCGTGTGTACGGAAACACATGGTCATCAGACAGCAAATTGTTACGTTATTTTGTGTAAAATAACACAAGATTGGATGATTGACTTGGCATGTTTACATGGTTACCGGTACATCAGGTACACACAGCTCTTGGTTTATCACCTCTAGGTCTAGGTAAAGGAAAACAAATTCTGTCCGCAGGCCCGACCGGCCCAGGTTTTTAAAAAAAACTAGGTGTTTTTTTCGTCATAGTTCCTTAATTTTTAAAATAAACACTAAATAAATTGATGAAAATAGTTTGAAATTAAAAAAAAAAGTCAACATTTTGAAAATGTCTGAATGTTGTCAATTTACCCAAATGTTCAAGAAGATGTTGACGAAAAATACTTAATCGACCAACCCTACCTGAAAGTAGGTCAGAGCCGGGACGTCAGATACAACAACATATGGTGAGCAGACAGGGAGTTGTTGTTATTTGTTACGTTATTTTGCATCGCTTTTCGTTGTATTGATCGTGTCTGTGATGTTTTTTCATTTCTTTTCATTTTTATGCTGGTACATGTGTGCTTTTTGATTGTAAATGAGCATGGTTTACATGGTGATTGATGTTGGCGTGCCGTCTTCTTATACATCAAAACACGTTCAGATAGCATGATTGGGGTGTCTCACGCATTCCAGTGACATCCATCATTATATATAATTGTAAATCCAAATGTTGCCTAAATCGAATTTGAAACAATTTTCAATTGAATTTGGAAATATAATTAAATTGTGTTTATTAGTGTTTCACCTTAATAACCACATTCTATGTCTACAGAGAATCTTCATTTTGATGTAAAATTGTGCATACAATCTACTCCTATACATCTTCGAAGGATATTGTCAATTCTGTACTACCATAGCATTCACCACAAAATGCAGTGTAGCGGAATTTGATTCACAAGTATACCATCTATTGTGCAGAGCAAATACTGCCCTGATTAATCAAGCAATGTGTGTTACAATTCAAAATGACACATGATAGGATAGGAGTGAAATCATGAATGATAATGGCTTAATACCCTATGACAGATAATAGGCATGAACTAATGGCCTAAATACATGCGTACGACTTCTGAATAAAGTAGGTGTTTTGTGGTTTTTTATTTTTGTAAATTTCTAGAATGGAGATTTTACTAGAAATATTTACATACCGAAAAATCTGCATGCACAGTAATTAAATTGTGGCAACTACTATGATAGAATGAAAGAGACAACTTATAAATTTAAGTATCTCAAATATTTAGAACACTCAGTGTAGTAGCAATGGAAATCTAATTTTACATAGTGTAAAAGTAGGAATGTTGTTGCTACATATATTTTCATGCTTTTTGCACTCGAATGACCTACCGTGAAAATAATAACACACAAATATATTTCTTTCGCATATAGGTCTATGTGATGAAGCTACAAATTGTGAATTTAAAAACACGCAAACGGGTTCAAAATCGGCAAAGCCAAACAAAATAATTGGGCGAAAATTACCCCTTAGTGAATTTTATTTTAAGCATTTCATTTGTATAATACCTTTTTATCTGCAATATGCGATAATATGGTCTCTTTCCGAAATATTGGGAATAGTTAAATTAACAAAGGGACAATATTACCCATTGAAGAATAGGGTGAAGAATGTTCTGAAAATGTGAATTTTTCCAACAACATGTGGATTAAGATGTATGTTGATAATAAACATGGATTAAAGTCTGTTTTCATGTCAATTATGGCTACTTAAAGTATGTTACTCTCCTTGAATGGTAATCTTTCCCCATCATTATTTTGATTTCCAATTAAAATGGGTATACCTAATTTATTTTGTATAATGGATAAATGTATCATAAAACCACAGAAAACTTAATACCAAGGTATAGAATAATGCTTTGCTTTTTTAAATCTTTACCTATAGAAAATCTTCAGATGAAAAATGAATTAATGGCCATCACCTTTCTAAGCATATTGATTGCTATGTTAGGGTTCTCGGAATGGTCGGATTCAGGATTGTTGGATTATTAGATGAAATATTTGCTGTGATAGACGGGAGTAGAGTAAATATATAATCTTATCCGGGGTCCACGGTTTCGGAATTAAAACTATCAGGGAGAAAAATGGGTCAAATTAAGGGGAAAGTTCAGCCACACCGGCACCAGGAATTGAACCTGAGTCATTTGCGGGTGGCAGTCTGGCTCCTATCTATTGAGCCATGGAGCCCGCCTGATTTCTCCACGAGATCAACTGGGGAAGTGTGCGCTACCAGCACCTAGTAGTGTAGTGTTTTGTAGTGATGATGAAGGTTAGCCTTAATAGGGTCTATAATAGTTCAATCAATTCCAAATTGGCGAGAAATGTGTTCGTTTATTTTATCTCTCCGCGCACAAAGGTAATCCAAGCGAACACGCTCAATTTTGGCAAAAAGCACACATCACACATTTAATGCACAGTGCGCTCGTGTGCGCCTACACCCTTCTGTATTGATTCATTGCTCTAAGTAGGCTCGTCAATTTGGAACTGATCACACTGTAGTGACAGAATGCCGTTACAGTCCACATGCAAAAGTAAGCATACAAATATCGTGAAATATTAGAAGAGTTATTTTCAAGTGTTATGAACATAATTTGTGTGTACATCATTGTTTTCAGCTTCTCCAATTTGATAGAAATAGTGAAGATTCTTATACCATATTGCAATATTGTATTGTGCAAATATTGGATTCTAAAATAATATGTGTTTATAGCCAATTGACTTTCACAAGCCAGTGGCATCACTGTGTTTAATGACTGATCACAATTGTAAGTCGTTAGGTCTTCTCAAACTGCAGGTGTTACACATAAGGATAGATACATACCTATGGGTAAATACAGAGTCTGTAAGGTGAATCTTTTCTCCACAAGAATTGTTATACAGATTATTTGCAGTGAAATAAAGTAAAAATGTGTGTATAAATAAACAACCGTTGTAAATAACTATTGACTTAAAAATGGGAATATCAGCACATATTGCGGATATGATTCCTTCTCATCGACTTTTAGAATTGAGTGTTTATAGGGAAGGGGCAGAAGGTGCAAAGGAAATCAAGGAAAGAAATAGTGGAAATCAAATTAAACCTTTAGGTAAATATGCAGTTTAGATTGATCACACTTAACTTTCCAATCCTTATATAATTTGATTCAAGAGTAGAATTTTATTTTGGAAACATTTTCCAAAGTCTGTTAAATGTCAAGTGCAACTTGAAAATGGAATTAATCAAATCCAGAAAGGAATGGCAAACACTGAAATTGTTTGATCCTTTGATAAAATAATATTGACATTTCCATCTGTGCATAGAGCGGTTGGAGATTCGAAAATGGATTTTCTCTTGTAGCTAGAGCAAACATTTGTACAGACATCAACCAATGATGCTGTGTGGCTTTAGATTTTATGAAAGTTTCTTGCTTTTAAAGATATGTGGTAATCTAATAACTGCTTTTTATTCTGCAATATATATTGGTTTAATGGCTTCTAGTCCAGGAAAGAGGCTTGTCACTCACATGAAGTGGAAAAATGAAGTGAAATTGAATAAAAACATGGAACAAAAGTAAATCCATATTTCCCCTGCTACTTGGATTGGGATTGTTGCAGTCCAAATGTTACCATAAATTGTGCGCTATAAACAATATGAAAATAACATAGATAAATAAAAAGATTAAGTGTGTAGCTTAAGAAAAAGAATGGCAATAAATAGGGGCCCCTTGGCCCTGTTTTTCATTAACATGATGTGTAGACTTTTTATCAGTGGTTATCATCCGGTTCAAATTGATTTCTGTAATTTGTAGGCCTACATTTAAAAAATAGATACAAATAAATAAACAACGGTTTAAAAACACCTGTTCTCACTGTGAAGATGTTGAAACAAAGTGAATACCTTCACATAGCAATTATGGTCCTCCATTCTGTTAAAAGTACATTGTAAAGTACCATGACATGGTCATTCTGATATCCCTGGCAGGCTTTTGATTGGGTTTACCATTGATTCATTTAATGGGAATTGATTTAATTCAGCTAAGATTCGACCTCCGCTGATGTTGATGATATAACTTTTGCCAATAAATTAGAAATGGGAAATTATCAAATCAATTATTGATGCAAAGTAAACATCTGAGGTCAAGTTTGGAAATGTGAGCGTTGGGAATGAGGGCAGTTATAAATGTGCGATATGGAATATTCATATAAAAATGTGCTTTTTTCACATACAGTGTACACTAAGTTGATGAAAAACATCTTGTTTTGTGTGTTTTATGGGGTGGACAGCCATTACAAGTGCAGTTATTAGACCTTTTTTTTAATCACACATTTTAAACAAGAATTTTCAAATAATTTTCAAGAACTGTCAAATATTATTATTATTATTGTTTAAATATCTACAAGAAATTTCAAGATAACAAAATTCAAAGATTTTCTGATACCAAAGATGAAGATACATAAATATATATATAATGTAACATATGGGGAAAATAATTGTAATTAAATTTGTCTTGAGTGCCGAATGCTTATTTTTAGAAACATATTTTATGGGCCTGTTCTAATCTACTAGCATATATTTAGATTGGGAGGTTTAGCAGACTCTCTCCTGAGTTTGGTTGCAATGACTGACTGGTGTATTAGATAATACCTGCTTTATTCTCATCTAAATGTTGAAATAGTAAAAATCAATGTTTTAAACATGTATCAAAATTGTACGATATTGATAGTAAAATAAGATTCAGTTTATAAAACATGTTTACAATATTAATTTTGATATAAGATTCAGTTTATAAAACATGTTTAGAATATTAATTTTGATAAAAAATACATAAAATATATGTAAACAAATATTGGATAAAGAAATTACTATAAAAATCCACACACAAGAATTTTGAAATTTATTGTTTAAATAAAAAAAATTGACTGTAAATTTCCTCTAAGCAATGCATGTAAGAAAATAATTATATTCCAAATTCTGCCAACTAGCTGCACCATCATGTATTACATGATGGTTACAATCAATTTTTAAAAAAATCACACATGAGCACACTATACTTGAATATATTTCTTCACATCAATTTATTACGGAAATTAAAATGTTCTTTCTAGACACAACATTCCACTTGGCCAGCACTTGCAATTATTAAACGGTACATGAGTTTTCTTTCATTATTCATGCTTCAATTACAAAAGGTACATGAACTCGCGTCTATTGTACATGTTGGTAATGAACACACGAGTTAAGATAGAATACCCATCTAGCATCGCCATGGTGATCGTATCATCAATACCACCAGCCTTGATACAATGGTTTTCCTTTAGTTTCAGTAAACGCTTTCTCATTTCTCCCAATCAAGTGCACAACACAGTCGTTTTACAATATCTATTTTTCACTAGTCATGCTAGTACTAGTAGTGTCATAGACATCGCTTGCTTTTGAGAGGAGCTAGCGAGCCGGAATTAATTTGATTAAACCATTTTGGTAGAGAGTAGTTGAGGATGAGATTCGCTCACTTCTGTTGTGGTTGCGTTAGTTGACCTTGCTTAAACCCTTGTCGCCATGGCTTTGTAGAATCATGTTTTCTTAATTTAAATTTCTTACATTTTGATTAATTTTGTTCATCTTATAACAATTATATTTCAGATCGTGTATTCAAGCTCTGTATTTATTGTGATCCTGATAGGGTGCACCTACATAGTCATTCAATTCAAGACAAACAGAAGCCAATGATATTGTTTGTGTGTAAACATTTATATGGTTTTCTTAGTTGCTATTTAGACCTATTTGTTACAATTACTCTTTAAATATATCAATGCATATTCATAATTTTTAGGGCCTGGCGATATTCTGCATGTGAAAACGATAATAGGAACAATTCCAATTCATAATTCAATATTCCTTTTTCATACCACATTTGTTTCAATCACCATAATTAGAATGGGTATAATCATATGTTTATGGATTGAGAAATGTTAACACTTTCCATGCAGTTATTTTAAGTTTTACCATATTTCAGAAACCTTTCCCAATTTAAAAAAGTCTATCTCAAGGATTACTGAACCAATACTAGGGATGTATGTACTTATTTCAATGCATTTCTCATGGTGATTCCAAATATGGTTATGAAATTCAATAATATCGATGTTTTTGAAACATTTCGTGAAATTTGGAAGGTCGTCTGCTGACGCGTGGAAAGTTTTGATATATCGTTATGGCTACCGGTTGTAACGCTTTATAAGAATTCCATAATTGGTGCAATCTGGCACCATACAAATGACGAAATATGACATTTATATATCAGCAACATGAAATGATTTTCAAAGCTAAAATTATGTTCCTTTGAGGCAGCTGCTTTGCCATTGTTGCAATCCATTTGTCAAGGATGTCAAGTCTAATTAATTGTTAAATGTTGCAAAATTGATGCACATATTCTGTAGATGTAACATCGCCCACATGTAGTAAATAGACAAATGTTTAACCCTAACCCTACCATATACCACAATATACCACGACTGGGCACGTTGGTACCACCCGGCGTGGAAGTTTTTGGATGAAAAAATGGACCCAGCCCATATAGTTTGCGCAATACACTGTGCAAACTAACCTTGACAACGGTGGTGTAGGGGGGAATTCTTCGTCTCTGGTGCGAGAGGTCCGTGGATCAAATCCCGGGGGGATATTTTTGCAGATTTTCCGCGTTGAAGAAAAAATTCTGAAAAAGGGGGGGGGGGGGGGGGGGGGGGGGGGGGGAGGTAGAGTTAGGGTTAAAGCAATAAATTAATGTGGAATTGTTCTTGAAAAATTTGGTTGTTATTAACTATGACCTTCCTTAACCTTTTGAGGATGACACAGCTTGATTTTTTTACCGTGCATTATTACAACATCTTTTGCAACAAGGCTTTTTTGAGACCTTGCCTTCCATAAATCCATGGCTCTCTTTGTTCAATATTTTATTTTTAATTAATTGAACCTTTCTAGAGGACTATTATAGATATGATGCAGAACTGAACTGTAGATATATAGCTGAAACAACATATGTCACTTGCTGTCAATAACTCACAAATAATAAAATGATAAAAGAACACCTTAAATTTGGAGAGAAAAAATAATATCACATTTTATTCCGGTGGAAAAGTCATTAACAAAAAAGAAACGGTCCTCTCACAGTTGCGGTTATTTAATTTGATCAATTTCTACCAGTCAAGCTTTTTCTAGCTTAGTTCCTCAAATTCCATCTTACTCTTTAACTAATGAAAAACCTAACCACCTCCACATACTCATACCCTCTTATCTCCATCATTTTTCGGTCCCATCTCCGCTCGAGGCCATCCTACGATCACTCATATAATATTGCAATTTCACGGTTTCGGGCAAAATCTTACAATTATGCAGAATTATCTCTACTACCACTCGATTGTACACCACAAGCGAGCAAGATGGAGTATGACTGTACATCGACCCTCTTTAGTAATGGACTAAATGAGATGCTAATTAAATGCTTCTAAAATTGTTCTGTTTTATCAAATTTTTACCCCGAGGGGACTGTTGTCATCCAATTTCTGCATGCTACCATCTTTTTGAACTCTACATTGCTGCCAAGTTTGGCATGGTTACCCACAATTCACAGATGTAGTAAGAGATGATGATGGGCCACCATGGCAACCAATGAGATGGTTTGCTGTGGTGATGATGGTTAAATATAGATGAGAGGGAAATTCCCTAGTGGGGTTTTGTTGTAAAATGGAGCTGATGATGGTGGAAAACTTTTTCCTAATTTGGGGATGACACATTTGTTGTCATCATGACAGACAGATAGATGATTGGTAGATGAGATATGTTAGATTTGAGGGTTCTTGGAACGGGGTAGATTCTAACTTTAGAAATATTGATAACTTTACGCATTGGTGAGATAGCTCAAAACATGGGTCTTATCCTCATTGATGAAAGTAAACTCCTATAAAAATAAGCTTAGATGTATAGTAAAAATGAACATGATCATATATTTTTCAGTATTTCTCGCCTGACAAAGCCAACCACTTACTTATTCACCATTTCCTGGTTTATTTACGTTCAATCAAATTAATAATTTATAGTTACACATCAGGGTGTTGGCTTGAACCAATCATACAAATTTGCTCCAAAATGTTAAATATATTGATTTAATAATGTAAGATATTTGATGCTGTTATTGTCTCTGAATACTTAATCCTCCAACTACACTTTGTCTGAATACAACGTCATTGCAATTTGGGATGGGTTCACTGACAAGCAAATCATACTAAACTCTTTGTCACCTTATGTATGATTTTATGTTATTTGGGTCCTACGACCCTGGATGGATAACCCAATAAGCCTATTAGCTTATTTCCATTGGGGTCCCGTTAGATGTGAGAACAGATACAGACCGGGATGATCCCCTGCTCTTCACAAAAGAGTCTGTAACCTTTTTAACGTGTTCGGGTATTGCTCTTCTGATGCACGGGACCACCATTTCCACGTGACTTCCGAACCACAGTTTTTTTGCTGCCATTAGGAAATCGTCCGAATCATTAGTCCAAAAAATGTTTGTCCATTTTTTTTTCTTCCAAAGAATTTTTGTCTAATTTTGGACGAAATGTACCACAGGTACATCAGCAATTGGCCTATCCAGATTGGTTCTTGGTTGAGTACTCTCCAAAATTCTTGGGTGAGAGTTTTGACTTGGGGTTGGAGAGAGGAGTTTCTTGGTTTCAAAGTGTGAAGGAGGCTGGTCATGTGTCTCGGTTCAATGTTATTTGTATCAGTTTGTCCAAGTTCACATGTGCAAAAGAATGAATTGGTATGTTTTAGTTTAGGCGTTTGAAATGGTTGAATTTTGTGAAATATCCACAGCCTACTTTGACTAACTAACCTTGAGTCTCAATCTTGAGTATGATCTTCTCTGCACATTTTGGAGTTCAGATAATAATTTATGCCTGCCATATGGTTAGACCCATTTTTGTTCACACAATTCTGCAAATAGATGGACTTTTTTGTCGTTGATGTGCATGTTTTTCTATAACAGGAAGGGAGTGGGAGTTGACCATAATTGTATTCCCAAAACTGGTAACATAAGCTTGGCAAATCATAATACCTACTATAAATACAGCAACTTGTTGAATCCACCTATAATATAGACTCTCTTGGGAATACCTGAAATAAAATGTTATAATGGTTGTTAGTGAAATAACAAAAAAGTGTCCCGTGTATAATTATAGTAAATCCATGAAATATTTGCAGCCAACAAACAGTCAACTAATCTTTGAGATTCAGCGTGTTTATGTTAAAAAAGAAAAACCTGCTTTTTCAGACCGTTAACCGGTTTTTGCGCTTAAATAAAAATTCATAATTTGAAGCAATGAAACTGCAGGGATTCCAAAATTGAATGAAAGTTATTTCTCTGTTGTTTAATTTAAATCTGGGATTACTGGAATAAAGTCATTATATCAAATCAAAAAAAGGAAAGAGATTTTTTAAAGATAGATTTCCTGTCTGATCATATCAAATATAATCACTATAAATGAAACGCAATCAAGTTTCTGCAGCTTTATTAAATACTGTAAAAGTGGAAATTTTGGCACATGTAATTTTTCGCGCTTTGCACATTTTGTAAAATTTTATTTTATTTTTGCGATTTTGAGCTTCCTTACTATACAAAATGGATTTATTTGCGCGTTTATATTTTCGCGCTTGCTGATTTTGGCACGAAAAGCTTGAAAATAAATGAAGTGCGAAAATGTCCACTACAGTAATCTGGATAATTGGCCTTTTGGCGCTGTTTATTTAAATATCACATAGATCCAAGATCGTCTGATTTAATGAAATCTGGGACTATTTCCGATGGACTTTTATATAATAAGATTTATTTCAAAATTTAAAAAATAATCGCTGGAACTGTTTAGTCTGCAAAATGAACCGAAGAAGGGTTTATATACTGCAAAACACTTAAAATGTGTGGGTACTTGATTTAGCGAATTACCAAAATCCTCATTTTTGTGAGGATTTAATTTCACAATTCCAAAATTATACTCTGATTTTAAGCTTTTAACATGGTTTATTTCGCTTTATTTAATTTCGCAAATTTAAGGTCTTCGCAAAATTAAATACCTCTCAAAATAAAGTGGTTTTACAGCATATTATCTTCAATATCACATCACCAGAACTTCAATCAGAGGAATTTTCAAAATTGCTAACTGGAAAATATGACTGAATGCTTTACTATTTAGGTACTCTCTTGATAGCATTTTCTCAAGAGAAGTGCAGTTATCAATTTGATGAACATTCATATGAACATTCCAGTGGAATGTTTCAGATAGGGAATGTTTCGGATCGGTAAGTTCACAACTGGAATTTTGCTATGAGTTGAAGCAATGAACCATATACCTGAATACATTTGTACAACAGTTTTCTTAAAACATTCACAAATTCAACTGACAGCGTATATGGTGAATGTTTGACACCAGTGATTGCTGCTTGCATACCACATGTCACATCATATTTTACCACTCATATCGCAGAGGGTATACGATGTCATAGTGGAATTCTACATTTGAGAGGTTACACATTTATGTCTTATTGCAGGAAAAAACTTTAAATATATCTTAGGAGAATATAATTTTCTAAGGTATGTATTTCTTTCCAATTAAAACATACCACGAATAGAGATCAACATTGTCTGCATAACAAAATCCCAATGTTTTGTAAACTTTTATTTTCAGATTTTCTTCAGATCCCATTCAGGGGATGCATATCTTGACAGTTTAGAATGAAGCAAACATGATATTTTATCTGGGAAGGGGTGGGGTTGGGAGTCACTGGTCATTACAAGAGAGGGAAGGGGGAGGGGGGATATCATGCGCATCCAACGACTTTCAAAAAGCACCCTAAATAAGTAATTGCATTAATGTGAAAAGGCACCCTTATTAACAAATACCGTAAACAAATAATACCAATATTTCCATACCCTAACAGGTAGTTCAAATGTTTTGATTCCTGAAGCAATTAATCGTACAGTTTACACCTGTTACCAAAACACACAATACATTTTAAACCCATAACTCCTTCCCTGTAGAATAATGAAACAAATACTGACCTATATCGCTTCAACTAGCCATGAAGAAAAAAATTGCGATTGTCTTCAAACGAAACATAAGAACCCCACGTAAGATCGTTGTATGAAAAGTATACTCTTTTTCTCAAATTTTGGTGTTTTGATACCCTATTCACAGTACATATTCACGATATGTATGTAAGGTGTCCTGGCTTGAAAAAGTACCCTCATTTTGTGATTTTTTGGACACACATGATACCCTCTTTGTAATAACCACTGACCCCCTCCCCTCCCCCCAGGTGTATTCTATCAACCCGTTCACCAGCACAATTCTTCCTAGTCTTTGAATGCATTTAAATGGAATTCTCTCTTAAAATAATACATAAAAAGCTAAAGTTGTGAGTTTTGAACCAAATTCTAACCCAAACCTACATCTTATTCTAGTCCAAAATATTTTACATGTGTGCATCAAAAAACATGGCATGATTCTTAAAATATTTAATAAAAATAAGGTATCTATACCCATCTCATTTCTTACCAAAGAGCAATATATAGCCATCTTGCCCCTTGCTCTACAAACACAAACATATCAGGGGACCTTTTATCAGGATATTTTCTTTAAAAATGAGCTTATATGGGATCCGTTATTATTACAGCCCCGTAGCAATATTTGCGTATGCTATGAGTATCTTTCATTACACGCCTATCTTCTCGAACCACAAGCACTTTGTGATAATATGAATAGGGATTCAGAAAGTCCCTGTTGTGATAACCTCTACGAACAGATGAAGAACGAGGAAGCCATTTTTGACTTTAAAAGTTGACTATCAACCTTAACATTTTCCACATGGCTTTTATTTCTACCATACACAAAACAGATTTTTCCGAAACCTTTCACAATTTTCAAAGTCTATCTCAAGGATTACTGAGCCAATACTAGGCATGTTTGTACTTATTTCAATGCATTTCTCATGGTGATTCCAAATATGGTAATGAAATTAAATAATTGTGACATTTTGGAAACATTTTATGACATTTTGGAATGAATGTAGTCTGCACCGCCTGCCGCATGGAAAGTGTTAATCATATCTAAATGGGCTATTCCATTTGATATCCATATACCACCGGATTGAAGACAATTACCTTAATCTTCCTCACAGGGAGTGTAGATTTCAATGAATCCTCCATGTAGGTAACCCCATTTTAAATTCACACTCCCTGTGGGGAATATTAAGGTAATGTCTTCCGGCGGGGGGTATGGATTCCAAATGGAATAGCCCAATTGATGAAGTAATTTTGTAATTCAGTTTTGTTAGTAAATTTGTCTAATATAGGCCTAACCATTTTGGGCTATTTTTACAATGATGCCACATGACTATCAGCCCAAGCTATCCTTAAGGCGGATTCAGGTTGGAAAATACACACTTAGTCTCTGCAATGGGCAATGATACTCTTAAAACACAGGCCCGCTTTGTGATTGGGAAAAAAGCACCCTTAATCCACATTTTGATAGTTTCACAATGTGTGTCTGTGTATTTATCTTTTAAAAATCCCTATTGAAAGCCTGTAGTAGTAAGGTATTCATTCGATAAGAAATCTATAAAGCTTGTAATAAACCATCCATTTCCGGTTCCGTGTTTGTAAATAAGTCTCATGTCTGTGTTAATCGTCTCATGCGATAGATCGTGTCTGTCCAGACTTTATTAAAAACATGGTTTAATTTCACCATGCTATATGAAGTTGTCAAGTTTTATGTCATTTGCCATGCCTCATATAATTGTTTATTTTCCGTCATTAAAATGTCAGATGATTCGCGGTAACATATTTCCTATATGTATACGAGAATCATAAAGTAATTATGGAAATTTAAAAAAAAATGCGGATGTATTTTAATAACAGGAGCCGTTGTCTCTGCTTGACTAAATATTTAAAGTAGAAAATAGACATGTTTGCTGTACTATGATTTTCGAATACTGAGTGCCTTATACTCAAACGGACACTCCAATGTATGTGTTACATTATCAGCAGGCCTCAAATTAAGCATACACAGACCAGGAGCTACTTTGTAACTTTTGGGACAAAAGTAGTTCCTGGTCGATGATGCTTAATTTGCTGTGCTGTGCAAACTTTGAAACTAGGAGTAAAAAAACTCTCGGCTCCCGCTTAATTGGAGGCTTGATTATCAGGCCAAATGACTGGTTTTGTCAAACAACTACTACCTTGTATGGGCATTATGTGAATAGCTAACTGTGCATGATTTTTACAATTTCTGAGTGGGTACAGCAAAGACATCAAATAATTGATGATCAAAAGGTAATAAGTATCATATGATAATTGGGTAAACTTATAGATATTGAAAGATACGTAATGTGATCAAGCAAAATGAGTTTGAAGTCGAAAATATCACAATTTAGTTTTCTACATGATGTTATTGGGTATTTGCCATGCTTCATTTTTGCAGAAAACCCCATTTTAAACAGACACTTAATTCCAAAGATTACCAATTGAAGGGTAGGTTGGTTGGATGAAGATATGTTGTATTAGTATTTTGAGTGGTACTGGTAGAGGATTCTGTAATCAGAGCTACATTTGATCATTTCATGGCTGCCATTTCCATTTGTTTTATTCCATGGCTAACCTCATTTTGCTGGTAAAATTAGATCATTTTCAATCAATGAGTCCAGACATTCCCATATTGACAATATCCCTGATATAGATATATTGATTGCAAATGGCATGGCTAATAATTATCATGTCCCTGTGTTGTTGTCATCGTCGTCGTGACATCACAGGTAATCAACTGGAATGTTAATTATTTGGCTGCACATTCAATTACAACATAATTGAATGTGCACAGCTGACTTGGTTGGCTATTGGGAATGTTGATTTGTGTAGTTATAAATTTGGGATTCTGACTGCTATTAATTAGTTCACTTGCATAAAGTTTACTTTTTGACAAATAGTGTAGGGTTTTTGTTAAAATATGGTTTACGAATAGCTCAATTGATTTACCCAAATACTGTTGACTATCTCTGATGTAAGAGAGTGGAAAATCACTTTTTTCAAGCAAATTTCATAAATGAGAGTGAGTTGAGAGATAGGATTGTCCTTTACAAATACACTTATTTGTAGTACAGTGAGATCTGTCAATATTTTTGAGTTACTTTCCACTTTTTGGGATTTATTTCTCAACTCAATCCTTACAGCTCGATAAGCTATTTTAGAAGTCAGTCAGTATCTGTGGCAACCAGATGAATTCACCTCAATAGAGGATACGATCATGACTAAAGTGTGTATTTAATTAAATGGTGTTTGATAATGAACAACCCAGGGACCTGCAGGATCACATCTGCTATTGTCTACTAATTATTGTAATGAAGTCATTAATACAGTAATAGTGCATTCCCTGGTGTCTGAGCAGTTCTGGTTCACTGCCTGTATCAGTTCTGTAGTGGTGCAGATATCATGAATACATGTAGGAGAAGGGGTAAAGGGTGAGGCCATTGGCCTTACAGAGTGGTGGAAACCATCAAGTGGCTGGCTGGCATAGAGAAATTTTTACTAGATGATAGGCAAAAACAAAGTTGACTTGCCCTTTGAATTGCCCTTTGCGACCGACGTAAAGGTTGCTTTAAAAAAAGAAGAGTTTTTAATAATGATTTTTGATATTTTTAACTATTTTAAATATCATATGTTGGTTATAATTAATAGTAAAATGTGTTTTGTTTGTTTAACTGCAACTTAAACATATAAAATGGTCAATTACTCACTTATTTTTTAAATATTAAAAATTAAGAGTTTTAGGAAAGAAGAAGGATGATAGCCAGGCAAAAAAAAGTTGATGTGACCGACCGTAAAGGTTGCTTTAAAAAATAAAATAAAAATGATTTTTGATATTTCTTAACTATTTTAAATATCATATGTTGGTTATAATTAATAGTAAAATGGGTTCTGTTTGTTTTACTGCAACCTAAACATATTAAATGATCAATTACTTACTTAATTTGTTAAATATTAAAAATTAAGAGTTTTAGGAAAAGAGAAAGATGCATGTTCAGCATTCTTTAAAATATGTGTATCTGTTTGTTTACCTAAAAACAAATTTGAAAGAAAGAACAAATTGACCGACCCAGATGTTGGCAAGTCAACATTTTTGTTGTTGCCCTATTTGTTTGAATTGCTAAACATGTTATGTGAACTGGTGTCTCATTTTCCACAACCTCAGTGGGTATATTTTACCTCATTGGTGCACTAATTATTTCAATTTGATTCAGTAATGGTGTTGACTGTTTCTGTCAGTTCTGTAGTGGATAGCAGATATCATGAGTAGGTAATAGGGCGGCCATTGGCCTTCTGTAGTGGTGGAAACTGTCAAGTGGCTGGTATAGATAAATTGCAAATTTGATTTGATTTCTTTAATGGTGAACCGTACCTGTACCTAGTTAAATACTAATTCTTGGTGGGATTTTAATTCAATAACAAATTTGATCAAGACGTAGTCTGTATTTTGCAAAAGAGTATATTTCTATCCCATAAGTAAAATATATATTAAAAATATATAAAAGTGGAAATTCCTTTGCTATTTTTTACAATTATAACCAAAATGGTTGTAGAAAATGTTCTGTTGAAACACTAGCATCCCAAAGACTTCATTTGTTGCCCAGAACCATTTCATCACCATGATCATTGTGGGTCTCTACATTGATTGGTGTGAGGATGGGTGGATGAATAATTTGATAATTCAAGCTCTACAGAAAATATTCTTGGATAAACAACACTTGAAAAGTCCTTTCATAGTGCGGCATATGACTGCAGAAATAAATTATTTTTCATATTTGCTTGTATTTTCTTGCCATGTTAAATATGAAGATTTGCAAGCATGTCTGGTCATCACTATATCAACGTCCTCTATTCTCTATCCATTCTCTGTATATCAACGATCAACATTAAGCCTACCTTCATACCTTTACATACCGTAAGATACTTTAAATTCCGATGAATAACCATAGTTCACAGATACCATTGCTATCCCTTTATACCTAATTTACTTTTCATGAATTGTTCATTATTCATTCATTCACTGCAAACTAAAAAGTAAAGGATCTATCAACTCCGCCTCAACCGACAACCTCGCCGAACCAAACATGGAATCGTCATTATCAGTTGAGTCGCCGGACACTGCTTTCAGCGCCCTACATGTGCGCTTGAACCACTTCTTATTTAAATACCTACAACTGGGCTTAGTTTCATCCATCCCATCCCTAGTCATGTAATATTCATCTTCCGAACATCGTACGAAATTGTACAAAAACTAAACCAGGCGCTATTTGACATCCCAAATTGTATCAAATTCCTGATGAAATATTTATAAGACAGGAACCAATAGGTTATCCCAGTGCATTGATGGCGAGATGGATGGAAGGAAGGTAGAGTTGCCAAACCTACTAGAATAGAGTAATAGCTCATTTTGGCTATTTTTCAACACAAAAATTGTAGATGTAACATTTGTAAGTGCATCAGTTACATTTTCCTATTAAATGAAATTTGAAACCAATGATTTTAGATGGCTTAGAAAATATGGTTACTTTCATTATATATTTGTGCTACTCTGAAGTACAGTACAAATTGCTTGAAGAGATTGTGTGTATGTTTGGGCTGCTTTTTGCAACTCCCCATCACCTTGCAAAAGGTAAAGAAAAAAGATGTTCATCACATATAAACAAACTAACAATATTTATTGTCAGAACATGTTGCATTTAGTGAGATTATATGATGAGGGAAGGAAATATTTTAGTTGAAATTTGCAACTTTAGGATACCTATCACTGTGATCATTGGGCCAATGTTTCAGCAACACTTGGTTGTGGTGATAGAGAAGACTTTGAGAGAAGGAAGGATTTTGGTTGAAATCCTGCAACGTTTTGTTTGCTCAGATCGGAGCAGGTGATGCTTGATGGGTCTTAAAATTCAACTGGCACATTCTCAGTGGTAGTTAAGAAAACTGCTTCTTCATCACGATGTCAGCAATTCTCCACAGTCAGAATTGCATGAATTGTGAATCAGATTGAAGTTGAATGACACAAGTAGAACAGAATAGGGAAATGTGCTATTCCATTTGAAATCCATACACCCCTATGGAAGACATGACCTTAATCTTCAACTTAAGGAGTTTAGATTTTAAATGGAGTCACCCATGCAGGCAACCCTATTTGAAATTCACACTCCCTGTGTGGAAGATTAAGGCCATGTCTTCCATAGGGGGTGTATGTTTTTCTAATGGAATCTGCTAATGGCATGTGGTAGATCACATTTTCACTGCATAATATGTCATTTTGGATCATTCTTCTGGATGACCAAGGTGTTTGAGAGAGATATTCTAGAATTTGGCGAATTATGAAATCTATAAGTTGAAAGTTTTATTTTGATTCTATAAAAATGGAACATTTGTGACACTTCTATAATCCACAATTGTTAAGGTATAGATTAATTAACACATAGTATTCTGGATCACTTTTGTGCGCAGAGAGGTGATAACCAACTATTTCTTGCCAATTTGGAACTGATTAAACTATAGTCCATGGAGTGCCATAGTAATGTTTGAAAACCTTTGAGTGGCAATGGTGATTCATTTTGAGGTGTTCTCAGCTTAGGTGATAGAAAGGAAGACATTGTGAACACTCCCTCCTGCTGACTGGGCAGCAATTTAAGAACTACAACAGATATCATTGAAGAACCAATGAATCCTCAGTCATAATTTATGAAACTTTATTAAATTCCATCAACAGGATTCTTTTCTCCCAAAGTTTTTTCTTGAATCACGGCAAAATGGTCCATTTGCATGGCACATATCTCAAGTAAACAAGTCACTTGAAACATTTCACTGCAAACATTTCACTGCATAGGGGTGTATGGTAGATCTCAATAACAAGATACCTTTATCAGTAGTCCTGCCTTAAGCGTCCTAACTCTATAACACCACACGGTAACAGGGTTTTTTTCCAGACGGAGAAAATTCACCCGAAAGGTCACCCGACCCCCCCCCCCCCAGGATTTGAACCACGGACCTCCTGCACCAAAGCCAATCTCCATTTCATTACACCATGGCTGCCAATGCTACTTGGCTCAGTATATTCACCTCGTAATATAGCCTGTGTCCATTTTGTAGCCCAAAAACTTGCACGCCCGGTTATAAAAACAGACTGGCTGTGTTGTTGCTGTGTGGTGTAGTAGGGTTAGGGTTATATTGATGAAAATGACAAAATTTTGGAATGGAAAAAAAATGCTGTATAACCCTAACTCTATAACACCACACAGCAACAGATTTTTTTTTCCGACGGAGAAAAATCACCCGAAAGGTCACCCAACCCCCCCTCCAAATCACACAGAGTTATAGAGACTATCATGTGAGAGACTAAACTGTTTGTAACATCCTGGTAACATCACATGTGGAATTAATTACAATTGTCACAGAATAACATTAACTGTTTCCTGAAACATAACAGAACATATCCTTTTGTAGGATTACATAACTGTCACTGATAATTGAACCGATCATCGATGATCATCTGAGAATTACAAATTTGTGCTATGTTAAATGACAGTTATATTAGTAACTGATTTTATGAATGGGAAGAGATAGATTATATAACAGAAAATCAGAGTTGCAAAATGTTGTTATTCAAAGGTGAATCATTAGATGGCTTGATATTTTGGCAGATGTTCTATTTTCATAGATTGTGTGCAAAATTGTTGATCAGAAAAACAAGCACCAATGCACTTAGGCCAATTTTTTTTTAAAACATGTTTAGCATTCCTACTCGCTTCCTTTTTTGGGTCCACTTACATTTTGTTTCCCTCTTTATTTCAGTCATAACTTGATATTCAAGTGTTTCAGAGTTTAAGATTTTGTAACAGCTTTGCTTCTTTCTTATAAGCATTTTAAACCAGTTTTAAGGTGGCCAACCCCCTCAGAACCATGAAATAAAAAAGATTAAAAGAGGCCTCCTCCTCTTTAAGGTTCACAAAGTTTATTCCTAATAAGGCCAATTTTGCATTAAAAAAAGGTTAAAAGGGGCTCCTCTTTCTTATTGAAAACATTCAGATCCTAAACATGTTTTATTTTTACAAAAATATTTCAACACAATATTAAAGCAATCCTTTCCCTACCCAAGGAAGTGCTTGAAGTTGTTGAAGTCACAGTATTAGTAGGCACAGGATTGATTCACTCAGGTTGTGTAATAATTAATTAACTGTTGAAAGTATAGGCTTACATGAGATACTTGGTGTATTGGCTGAAGATCATGCTATTTATTACCAACCGACTATACTTATAACTATTTATTTTCAGGTAAAACAAAATTCACATCCTTCATGTTAAACAATATTTTGCATTAATTAATAATTAATTTTGATTTCCTTTTTACAATAGACCTATAATAAAGCAAAATGTTTTTACGGAGTTTGTTTTTCATGCAAATGTGTGTACGATGCGCAAAAAGTGTGAATATTATTGTGATGTGAACATTTTCACTCTTACATACAGTGAATGGTGATTCATGCACTTATACCTATAGGCTTAAGTTTTTAATTTTGGGATCTAAAAAGGTTACACAAATGCGGCATCTTGTGATAGGGATTCGGATCAGTGTGGATATAATAGGCTTATTCAAGAAAAACATGTTGTTTATTTATTAGTGGTTTGTGCCTAATTATTTGTCCTGACAGAACTAATCAGACACTTAAAGGTAGATGTTCTGATTGCTGGCCCGATTTTCAACTCGATATTTTCTATTTTACACGAAAGGTCATCCTTAAAATTGTCCCATTCTAAAGTTTGAGTTGCATAACTTCAATGGTTCTACAATGGTTTTACAAGCACAAGGTCACACAAATGTTGCCCATTGAGTAGTACACAAACTGGCTGATGGTTAATCACCTTTGGCAGTAATTCAACACATTTTAGCCTATGATTTCTAAATGGAACATTTCTGGCCCCTAAGATTTTACAGACATAATGAGAAAAATATGGGGATTCTTCTGATATCAAAATATCATGATGTGAAAAAAATCATAGCCCCAAAAAAGGTGATCGGAACATATACCTTTAATACACTTAATACCATGTTTGGTTTTGTGTGCAGGAATAATTGAAATTGAAGAAAACAAAAACAAAAACAACCTCAATTAGGCTAAAAAAAACCCCAACACCCTGTTTTACAGGCCCGACCAACCCAACCCCTTCCCCCCCAAAAAAGAAAATTTGTCATACAAAAAGATTGAATTTGTTTGTTTTTTTTTGGATTTTTTGGATTTTTTTATATACCTTTTAAATACACAAATACCATGTTTGGTTTTGTGTGCAGGAATAATTGAAATTTTGAAGAAAAAAAGAAGAAAAAATCTCAATTAGGCTAAAAAAAACCCAAACACCCTGTTTTACAGGCCCAATCAACCCCCCCCCCCCAAAAAAAAATTGTCATACAAAAATATTGAATTTGTTTGTTTTTTGGATTTTTTTAAATTCAAAAATTGTTGAAAATTTCCCCGCAAAATGCCAAACATTTTCATAAAAAAACTTAAAAAAACCAACCCTGACCGACCGACCCTACCTGAGAGTTCCATTTGCCGGTAGAACAGGGTTGTTTTTTCCACCTCATTATTTTTTCATATAATTATGGACGACTCCTTAACAAATGTCAACAACTGTTTGAACTCCTAGGGGACGCACCATTAGATACTCGGGGGGGGGGGGGGGGGGGGGGGGGGCATGGAAGTTTAAAAAATAAAAAAAACTTTGCCCACTATCTAGGAAAAAAAAAAAAAACTTTGCCCACCAACAAGGAAAAAAAAAAAAAGATGACCCACTGCTGAGTAAAAAAAAAAAAGATGACTCACCCACCTCAATATAAAGAAAAACAGTAAAACCCTAAAAAAAAAAAACTTTGCCGCATTTGCAACAACAACAAAAAAAACTTGCCGCCAAAGGCGGCGAAAAAAAAAAAATTCCGCCTACTTCGGTGGAGAAAAAAAAAAATTCCGCCCGACCCCAACTTCCATGCCCCCCCCCCTGAAAATCAAATGGTGCGTCCCTAGTATGTTTATAAATGGGAATTCTGACATGGTTAATATTGGTAGATCCCCTATATTTGACCCCAGTTCATATACTTCTTAATAATTTGATCTGATTTCAACGTAAGTATGACAACAACTACAACAGTTGGAGGAATATATCTGGAAGCACAAGTATTGATAAAATATTACATGTATAGTTGGCAATAGATCACAAGATATCAACATTAATTGCTATTACCCGTCATTTGTCGTCATATAATGGCGACATTTTTTATTTATGATTAACTCAACTGTCAGGCTGTTACGCACTGTAAATAATTGTATGATGTGCAAGTTCATTGTGATGTAGGGCAAGATGCGTAATCAATTAAAGGCAGGAACATTTGTATTATATATTATTTTATTTGGGAAATGGTGAAAATTTAAATTGATAGAACAAATGATGTATGACAGATAGATAAATGCACTTATCAATTGCATCTCCCTGTCCTGGGGGACCCTGGGATTAGGGCCGGGACGTACAAATTGACGATGTGACGTCCCGGGTACAGTCGTGTACAGTTTCCGCGGAGCAGGGCACCATTTTTTGTACGTCCCCGCTACAGTCCCGGCCCCCTTGGCCAAAGACAAAGTAAACAGTCCCCCAGCTACAGTCTGAAGAGGGTGCTTAATTTTCTTTCTGCAACGTAACGGGATGCCTTTATATGTGTTCCCTATGTGTTTATTAGGCTTATTCAGTCAACCCCATCACATCTCTAGCGTATTTATAGCGACGCCCGGGGTGTACATTTGTGTACCCTTAGCGTACGTCCCCGCTACACGCCCCGGCTAGCGTGGCACAGTTTGTACGTCCCTGTACACTCCCCCGCATAGCCGGGCACCGTTTTTGTACAGTTGTGTACAGTCCCGCATGGTCCCCTCCATGTCCCGGGTCCCAGGGGGCCAGGCTTGAAATTGATAAATGCATAAATGACATGCCGTAATGATTAAGCAACATTACCAAAGCCCAAGTTGTCAATTTGGGTAATTTGTCGCGTGTTATGAAAGTGCATCAATTAAAGTTGTAGATGTACCGTAACTGTCCACACGTACAAGTTATATCCACAGTATTAGAAAATAGAAATTGGTGTTCCATAATTAGACTCATTGAGGATTATTTATGGTCAAGATTATACAAAAATAAAACTTGGTGAACGTAGTTTGACCAGGCAAAACCCTGTGGAATTGCAAATTAAGCTACAGATTTGGCTCCGATTTTAATTTGTTAATACTACTGTGGCTATCACTTTTCTAAATAGAACAGATGGTATGTCAACAGTACGCCTTAATCTTTGAACATCTGTATTATCTTGAGTAAATCTAGTCCTAAATAATCCTAGCGCAAGGTTTTGAAACTTGAAGTCAGGAAGTAGAACGTCAATTGTCCATAACATGCTTGCTATCTCAAAGAAATACTTGGAAAACAGGTTAAATAATTTGACTGTAATAAGATTATTTGTAAATGTTAAATTTCTTGAATATAACCCCTTTCATTTAGCAACACTTTCATTAGTACAATTTACATATTCATTGGTACATATTGCACAATTCCCAGGTTTGAAACAATTAAAGCCTGAATGAAAACTTAAATCGGTCTGACACTAATTGTAAACTTTTCTTTTCTCTCTCTTTTTTCCCATGTTTTGTTCCGCATCGCCCATCATCATTCTGCAAACAGGTAAGAAACCAAATATATATTGTGTGATGGGATGGGGAGAGGATGGGTGGGGTACATTGTATACAAACGGTGGCATCCATGTTTCCATATGAATCCAAAACAATTAGTTTGTTTTGTCACCCACAGATTTCAACTAAAAAGTACATTCTGTACTTTTAAACAATTATTTCCATATCTCATGCGAAAAATGTTCCCTTCCCCCTTTTCTCCCAATTTGTCTGTTTTGATAGTTGATACCCTAGTAACATAGTATAGTAATGTACAGGGCATTCATTGCACTTACATGAAAGTCCACCCTTTTCCCTATTTTTTTCTATTATTAATATGATTATTTTATAATTGCCCCTCAAGTTTCTTGAACTTATTGATGATTAAATGCCTTATATGAATCAAAGTAGATTTCCCATTTTGTGAGAAAAAGGGTCACCTATACCCTAGATTCTTGTGTGGACAAATTACTATAAGGGCATAGCCCAGAGAAAATTGTCAAAGCAGGTTTCACATTTGTGACGCAATCAAGAGGAATGAGTCAGATGTCGGGGAATCCCAAATTGAGATATGGCCAATTCAAAATGGCGGCTTACATAAGTTTTGATGAAAATTCATGTATACAATTTGACATAACTTTAGAACAAAACGTCGTATCGACATGGGGTTTTCATTTTCTGAAAGCTCTAGGTGTCTTCTTTAAAACTGTATTAAATACTCATTTTCGAACAGGGTCGACATCCGACTCATTCCTCTTGATCGCGTCACATTTGTTCAAAAAGTACACCCCACCCTATACACAAAAGAAGTACATTTCACCCAGTTCAGGCCATTCAGTGCACTTTCTTCTGATGTCCCTTTTACCATTGACAGATCTTTTACCGAATTCACTTGATTGATATACTTCTTCTCTTCAAAACATTAGTCAATGTCAGATCTCAATATGGCTTTGGCATGACACCCTGGAAACAGATTTTCCCAATTATACTGCCAGCCACTGATCCTAGCAAAAAATACTGATATTGTGATGATGTCTTGACCACATAATGCGCGTACAGAGGCACGCGTAGGCACGTGCCATATACCACAGTTGCCTCGCATTGGTAGAGGTTGTGAACTCTCCACAAAAGCCTTCAGGTTATGGTTTTTTTTGCTAGGCTAGGCTGAATGACTGGATGCTAAGATATAACTGACTGAGGAGGTTTTCTATTCAGATGAAACTGTCACAATTAGGCTTATATCCTTGGGGTGGGTTGTAGAAAGGTGAAATTTTGACTATTTTAGAATGAGAGTTCAAAATGTTATACGGTGTGTTTGGGTGAGATGCTGATATAAGGTAATGTGTACTTCAAGCAATAAAATGGTTATTAATGGTCATGTTTATAAATGTAATATTTATGAGAGAATCTGATATTTCAATCCTTGCTCAATTGTTAGGCTAAATTTAAAAAAATCATTTGTTTCAAAGCTCCCGCGCGCGTTAGTATATTGATGCGCATTAGAAAAACAAAAATATTAATTCCCCCCCCCCCAAAAAAAAATATCCCAAAATGTCACTGATTTTTCAGATTTTCATTGATCACATCATTTTGAATACAAAAGGTCACTTTTACAAGGATTTCAATATTTTATATTTAAAAAAAAAAACTTAAACAAAACTGCATTCCACAATTAGGTTTTGAAAAACTGAAGAGCTTTGAGACAAAGATTTTTTAAATTTAGCCTTATCAAAAGGAAAATGGGGAGACTGCAAGACGTTTAACCGTGTTGGAGTAAACTTTGCATCACAAATAATAGATAGATAGGCCTATATACATAAAATATGTGTACATTAAATCTGCATCATTTTATTGTCTAAAGCCAGTATCTCAATATTTGTTATGAATGAAATGCCAAGGATTTTCTCCAAAAACACCATCAAAATGGACATGATGAATCGTTATCGGGTTTCGCTATAAGTATACTGTCTAACAAGCAACATGATCTGTGGATGAAGAAAAAACAACTTGCCGATAGCGGTTATCTATACTCCTATTAACTTTGCTGTCTCAGGATACAATCTTATAAGATGCTGGTACGAGTATTGAAATTTGATCTTAATACTTTACCATCACTCAGCTGGGCATGTACCAAGTCAACATTTCGGACAAGGGGACAGTGTTATTTTAAGATGGATAATGAAGATTGACATTAATTTGAGGCAGTATGCGAGGATTTTTTCCTTCTTTTATATTGAAATAAATATGGTAACCAAGGAATTACCCAGAGGCATTGTGGGAATGAAACTTGACATCATCATGTTTTTAATGACCCATGGGAAAAGGGGGATTAAAAATTATGCAAAATTCAGGCGAGTAGAAATGGTGCATATTTTAAAGCTATGAATACTGTGGATTTGGGGTTACTTGCAAGCTTGGAATTTTTGTAAATTAAATTGGTAAAATTGATAAAATTACTTTAATATTTATTCTTGCAGACAAGATAAAAGGTGAAATACAATTTGATTAAAAACCCTATTGCAATAGCGACTTCCAGTGATACAGTTATGAATTTCCATAATTTTATTTTCTAAAAAATGTTTTGGGAAAAACTCTGGAATTTAAATGTTTGCAGACTATTAATATTAAAAGTGAAATCAAAAATTAATTTGCAATCATGAATCCAATCATGTTATCACATTGTCTTCTATTAAATTCACAATTTCTTTATGTTATAGATAGTTAAAAAGATTATTTCTCATGTATTACTTTTTTTAAATTATTTTAATATCTTATTTATTTTTTGAATTATAGACCTTTAAAGTGACATTGTCCCTAAAAAAATTTGTTGGCAGACATGAAAATATGAATTTCCATTATACTTTGGTCATTGATAGACCTTTGGTCAATAAACACTAAAATGGAACTTTTTTTTTTTTTTGCCTTCGTTGCCATGACAACGACACATATAAGAATTTTCATGGTTTTTAACAAAATTTTCAATTTTTCAGAAATTAAAAACTGCTAATTTACACATATCATTTTGAACAAACAATACAACCAGGATTTTATTTTCATTCAAAAATATAACCATACATGTCTCAACTTTCATTCCATGCAACAAAAAAACTTGTGCAAATTGTATTATGGGATATACCATTATTTGAAAAAGGGGTGTTTTTCATAATAAATCGTGTGAAAAAAATACACCTTCGTAAATTAATCACAACTAGCAAAGTGGTGTTTTTTTTGCATTCACCTTCTAAAAATGAAAGCTTGAGGGATGTCTGAATAATAATATATAAAAATATCCATGGGTAATTCATACCTGTTGGAACAGTGTTGCCAGAAAGTGTTGACTTTTTCCAAAACAAATCGGTATTACATGGTATGAAAATACACGTTTAATTTCAGCAAACTATTTAATAAATCATCCTGTTATGTCTAAAATAGAGAACAACTATTTTTGGATCAGGAATAATGTTGCTCATGTTTCAAAGTGCATATTAAAAAAAAGTGTTGCCAGGTAGGTTGAGTTTTAACTTTATTCATGGCAGAACAGACTCGTATTAAATAAACAGAATTCTTCTTAAATCTGCTTTTGACAGCTACATCCATTTACTGTATCACTATAAGTGATGTTCGTTTACATTCATGTGTGAATAACAAAAGGATTTTGGAAAGGTATTAACCTCTAGTTTCAGAATATGGCTGATAGCAAATTCAAAGCGGTAGCTTTATATGAGTTTTCAGCCATTTTCAAAATGGCCGCCAAAATACCAACAAAGCACACTAATAAACTTATGATGAATTTTGGAAACTCTGTTGGATGTAAATAACGCAGTCTTGTATGTATTAGACCACTAGACACTCATATCCAGAACCTTTGCTTTGTTAACACATCAAAATCCAAGATGGCCGCCAAAATGGCCGCCAAAAATGGTAAAATTCCATATATTGGCATATATAAACCGACACGTATGATCAGAGTATAGTTCTAACAATGGGATGCATATGTTAGACCATTAGAAACTCATAACTCGTATTTTTGCATTGTTAACATACTTTAAAACCAAAATGGCCGCCCAATTGATGGCCAAAAATGATCAAAAATTGTCAAAATTCCATAAAATAGCATAATATCAACCATAATGCATGATGAAAATATAATTTTAATGATGGGATGTGTGTATTGGACTACTAGTAACGCATATACAGTATTCTTGCTTTGTTAACTTAGTACAAAATCCAAAATGGCTGCCAAAACGGCCCCCAAAGTGGTTCCCGAAGTGGCTGCAAAAATTGTCAAATTCCATAAAATGGGATAATATCAACCTAAATGTATGATGAAAATATAGTTTTAATGATGGGATGTATGTATTAGACCGCCACTAACCCATATCTAGTATTTTTGCTTTGTTAACATACTTAAAAATCCAAAATGGCTCCCAAAATGGGTCCCAAAATGACTGAACAAATTGTTGGAATTCCATAAAATGGGCTAATATCACCCAAAATGTATGATGAAAGTATAGTTTTAACATTGGGGTGTATGTATTAGACCACTAATAACTCATATCCACTATTATTTGTATTGTAATAACATACTTTAAATCCAAGATGGCCACCAAAATGGCCGCTGTAAATGTAAAAATAGTCTATATACATGAGTGTATGATAATCCAAAATAGATATTGTGAGAGTGTATATTACATCAAATCCACCAAATAGATGTTCTAAACTGGTAAGCTATTGCTTTTAGAAATAAGGCCCACATCTGTGACAATTTTGATTCCAATCACTTTCTAAAATGGCAGCCAGAATGGTTCAGTTGATGTTAAATGACCTAAAACAATTGTTTTGTATTGTAAATGAACAAACAATTGTTTTGTATTGTAAATGACCGGTACTATGTAATACCAATACCCCCAAATTGAATGGGACAGCATTCACTACATGTCTATGATAAAGCCTAGGGGCTGTAGATCTAGTTTTAGTATTCTAAAATATCCAAGATGGCTGTAAAAGGTTAAAATAGCTGAAAACAGTGTTAGTTTATTGTTAGTATTACATTATATATGATCACATTATTATTTCTACAGCTTTTAAGCCATCCAGTAAATGTGTTTGTATATGTGACAAGGATGATTGAATTGTATAGACTCCATTTTGACAATGTCATGTTATTAAGATGGGCATTATAATGAACATTTCATTAAAATTATCTCCAAATGGCCAAAATAATTACCACGGGTGGCCACCAATTGATAATAATACATATGACCAGAATACAAAAATGGAGTCTATACCATTTAATCATACTTTGTCACCTACAGATATGTTTACTTGGTGGATTAAAATCTATATATATAATCTTTTGGTCATATCTAATGTAACACTAGCAATAAAACTAGTACTGTTTTTCAGTTATTTTAACATTTTGCAGACATCTTGGATACTTTAAAATACTCAAACTAGATCTACAGCCCCTAAACTTGATCATAGACATATGTTAAATGCTGTCTTATTAGATTTGGGGGTATTAGTATTACATAAAATGGTCATTTAAACAATTGTTTTAGGTAATTTAACATAAACTTAACCATTCTGGCAGCCATTTTGGAAAGTGATACAGAATCAAAATTGTCAAAGAGATGAGCCTTATATCTAAAAGAAAAGCTTAGCAGTTTTAGAACATACTATTTGGTGAATGTGATGTAATATACACTCTTACAATGTCTATTGTGGATTATCATTCACTCATGTAGACTATTTTAACATTTACAGCGGCCGTTTTGGTGGCCATCTTGTACGTTATTACAATGCAAATATACTGGATCCCAAAATAACTGAACAAATTGTCGAAATTCCATTAAAACTATACTTTCTTCATACATTTTGGTTGATATTATACCATTTTATGGAATTTCGACAATTTGTTCAGGTATTTTGGGATCCATTTGGTGGCCATTTTGGATTTTTAAGTATGCTAAAAAAACACAAATACTAGATATGAGTTACTAGTGGTCTAATACATACATCCCATCATTAAAACTGTATTACATCTTACATTTAGGTTGATATTATCCCATTTTATGGAATTTGACAATTTTTGCAGCCACTTCGGGAACCATTTTTGGGCCACTTTGGCAGCCATTTTGGATTTTGAACTATGTTAACAAAGCATGAATACTGAATATGAGTTACTAGTGGTCTAACACATACATCCCATCGTTAAAAATATATTTTCATCATACATTTCGGTTGATATTATGCTATTTCATGGAATTCTGACCACTTTTTACCATATTTGGCCATTCATTTGGCAGCCATTTTGGTTTTAAAGTATGTTATCAAAGCAAAATTACTAGATATGAGTTTCTAAGGGTCTAACACATACATCCCATTGTTAAAACTATACTCTGATAATACATGTTGGTTGATATATGCCAATATATGGAATTTTATCATTTTTGGCGGCCATTTTGGCGGCCATTTTGGCGGCCATTTTGGATTTAGATGTGTTAACAAAGCAAAATATCCGGATATGAGTGTCTAGTGGTCTAATACATACAGTACTGCGTTATTTACATCCAACAGAGTTTCCAATATTCATCATAAGTTTATTAGTGTGCTTTTTGTTTGCATTTTGGCGGCCATTTTGAAAATGTGCTGATAACACACAGAAAGCTACCGCTTTGAATTTGCTATCAATCATATTCTGGTTTCATGTATCCATACCAATACAAAAACCATTATTAGCCTTACTCCCTCGACATGGTACTGACCGACCCTACGGGCTCATGGACTAATATGTTAATACTATACTCAACATGGCATATGTTGCAATATTGCTAATTTGAGGTAAAAAAGAGAACTCTGGCAACTTTAACAAGTACATTTCATATTATTTTATTGCAAACATTCACAAAACAAGTAATATCTTCAATATATCTCCTAATCAACGCTTATATATATGTAATTCACTGTTTAATTGTCCGTTTTTCGATAATAGGCATTTTAAGATTTTTCAAAAATACCTATCTTTCTGGAAACACTGCTGCCATGTTTAAAGATTACCCACACTTTTCTCATTGAAATTCAATTGAGCAACATTGTTACTCTCTACATGCAAAATATCTTTGAAAAAAAAGTGCCACTTTCAGGGTTAACGGTGATTAGATTTGGCTAATAATTGATAGTTTGTAAAAGGGACGAAACACCCCTATTTGGAAACATTGTATAGTCCAATTGCAAATACCAAGATTTTTTTTTTAAATATGGATTAGTTTGACTGTGAACTGCCCTTTCATATATAAAAACAAGAATTTGTAAAAAGTATTTTGTATGCTACAAATGTGGGATCCAAGTTGAGCTAAAATTAGCATTTAAAACAGCAAAATATGAGAAAAATCATCAAATAAATGGAATTGCCCGTAACCATGGTAACATACATGTGACACCAATTTTTTTTCCATATTTGTTGACTTTGACCATAGGTCCATCCATGCACAAGGTATGAAGAAAATTCATATTTTTCAGTCTGCCACATTTTTCAACATTTCCTTGATTCTTACTGAATATGGTTCTTAAAGTGCCAAAAATTGTGATTTTTACCAAAAATGTGATTTTCATGATTTTGGCAGTTTTGGTCTATAATTAAAAAAAGAAATAAAAAAAACTTACTAGGGAGTGTTATCAGGATCATAATAAAACAAGTATGACAAAATTTGACACAATATATTTTGAGTTATCTTTTCCAAACCTAAAATGGGTCAAAAAACGTGTGTTTTTAATTTTCTCCAAAATGGTCAATTTCATGATCATAGTTGGATTCATTGAACCCTTTTCTGAAGAAAAAGATGTATACTTTTATATAGATTAAATGAATAATGAAGAAGTTACAGTAGTTTTACGGAGGCTATGCTGAGGGTCCACACCCCCCTTAACGGTTCCTTTGACTTTAACAATGCTGTGTTGTTTTCAACAACAAAAAAGAAAACAAGCACCAAAATAATGATGCCATGATGCAATATTTCAATAAAGAATCTATCAAAGACAATTTACATTATTTTAAGTGAGTGATTATAAAATATATCTAGTTTAATCTGATACTGTTTACAGGTAACTAAGGATAGAGTAATTTAAAACCGTGTTAAAAGATTGGGAACATGATATATTTGGCGAAACAGATTGGTAGTGATAAATGTTCGAATGGGATGCAACTTGAATCATGAATCATGTGTTTTGAATCATGTCAAATTGTAGTGATGCAAACAATTTGCGAATTGTTTAATAGTCATTTAGTTTAGGAAGTTTATGTTATTATATCCCAGAAAATGTGTTTTATTTGAGAATAGATATATTTGAGAGGTAACTTGACTCATAAATCATGTGTTTTAAATCATAATGTTTTGCAAAATTACATAATTCAATTACATTTTAGATCGTTAAAAGAAAAAATAACATTTGGCATATCTTTGATTAAAGGTATATTATGTGATCTTTCAAGGGAACGCCCTCAACATCGAAAAGAAAATTGAAAGTAGATTTTCTTGCAGATTTACATTTCTGATCATAAATCGTACATACATTCCAAGTTACAGGGCGATACGATTCTTAATTACTTCAAACTCATGGTTTTAGAGTTTATATTTTCACTCTAAATTCACTCTAAAACCTTGATTTTGAGGTAATTAGGAATCGTATCGCTCTGTATGTACGATTTATGATCAGAAATGTAAATCTGCAAGAAAATCTACTTTCTAAAAAAAAATTCATGAATTGAGGGCGCTCTCTGGAAAAGATCACATAATATGCCTTTAAGGTATAGTATTATCAAATTCATAATATTTTTCCATTTCTCTTTCCATCCTGTCAACTTCGGCTTTCAATTTGAACATTAACTTTGTTACATTGCAGAAGTTAAATTTATTAGGTTTTATTTGGGACTGTCAGTATTACCTTTCATCAGATACAAACTATTTCTTGTTGGATATTTTCATTGGTATACTTTATTAATATGAATGTGCCGTTTGACATTTGCAAGTTATGACAAACGACCATCATTCGTTTAGCGTTGACAGTCTAATATAGCCTCTAATCATTGCATAACTTTGATGCTTTTGGTATCATCATCCATCATAATTTTAAACATGGACTATTATTATTATTGTTGTTCAGGATAGGAAGTTTGTTTTATCAGGCTGTGGGCTAGGGGCATAACTAGGGTGGGGCGGGGGGCAAACAAAATAGCTGTTCTAAGGGCGGACGGACCTTTCAAATAGGGTCGGCTATGCATGTTTTTATTGGCATTAAAAATCATCAAAATATGTCAAATGTTGTCATTTGTTGAAGAAGAAAAAAAGTTCCCCAACAAAATTTCCAAAATGTGGTCATATTCACTTCACTGGTAGAGGAACATCTTCCTCCAAATAAAAGAAAATCTGGGTCAGTCAGGGCCGGGCCGTTGATCAGCTGGACTTGTTTAGGGAGTTTCCATCCTGGTTAAGTGGCCCTATTTTACTTGATTGACAGTAATGTGAACAATATCAAATGGCTAGTCCTTTAGTATAGAAGCCAAAATTAAATAAACTAAATATTATTATTTGATGCCGCAGACTTATTAACAAAATTAGCGGTACATGATAGATACATTTAGTTGATCATATCCGGATGAGAGCCAATAAAGCGCTATTATATCTGAACGGTTTTCCAGGAAGTTGATCAATATTAATATGTATTTGGATTGAGATATTTAGAACAAATGTCATTTGAAGATAAGTTGACGTAAGCAGTGTCTGACAGAGCAGTCACAATTAATTGACATTACTATTAATATATTACAAAATGTTCTGCCTGACTGGTCCCTACATTTTCACTGGCACAGATAATTTAGAAAAGTTTGTGAAACCTTTCACACTATAAACATACCAAGTGCTGTATTCTGTTATTGAATGACTGCATTATAATACATGTAGAGTATAAACAGTATTCTTGAATTATGACAACATTTCTGAAACTTAATTATGTTATCGTCCACATTTTTTCTTCTTCAAATGTATTTGTTGACAAAATTGTATGTGGGTCATAATTGTTCAAATTTCCTTTGGAACATCATCGGCGCATATTGTGGTGCATTGTCACTAAAAATAGATGACTGATACAGAATCAGCTGATTCTGAGGCAAACCAAGCGTTTATGTTATACTTGATCAAAATTCAACAACATTTCTAAATTTTAAGATCAATTGACATTTTAATTAGCACCAGGAAATTAGCAATACTAGGGTTGACGTACAGACACCCACAAACCTGGATTACGTATCAACTAAGCTCATGTTATGATCATACAAGCTCATGTTATCAATGTATCAATCAAACCATGTCCTGAAATGTACAATTTTGTGAAAGAATGGCTCACATTGAGCGAAATTGACCTTAATATGAATCACATGCTACAGGCATCATTTATCTCTTATATTACAATCTTACGTACACCGAGCTTTTATCCCCTTAAATGGTGTGTAAATACAAGCACGTGTGCGAACGTGTGCACTCGTGTGTAATAATAGTTATGGTTAAGGGGGAGTTCACATATTAATCATGCACTGGCCCAGTCAATGAGGTTGAAACACTGGAATTCGCAAAGGGTGGAGTATACCTTGGGGGTTTGAGTTGCCTGAATGGTTTGCCCGAGGGAGGGAGGGCGCTGCCTCTTAGTGTTGCGCCTTTATATAGGTTTATTTGCTGAATAAGGGTCAATGGCCGCATGAGGGAGAAGAGGGTTGATTGTTGGAATGGGAGCTAGTCTTAGGCAAATGCTTTGCAACGCTGACTGGGACAACAGGGAGCTGTTTGGTGTGATGAGTGCTAGTCTTATGCAAAATCCTAACATTGCTCGAGACTGACAGTTAATCTGCAGAATGGACCAATCTAAATGTAAAAAGACGAGGTGAAAACAAGGAATTTGGAAAATAAGGATATCTGTTCTCTTTTATACTGTTGAATTTTAAACAGTTAAAGTAAAAATTTAAACCCTCCCCTTTTTCAAAATTAGCCATGATCTATAGGTGACTAACTAGAAACCTTTTTACATTTTTTTGGTGTTGGAGATTAGGAAGGCCTATGCAAGTTCATTAATTCAAAATGTTATAAAGATATCCCAATTGATAATTGATCAAATCAGATGTTAAAGCAGGTTTCTCCAAACCACAAGCCTCCCTCCCTGCCTAACCACACCCCCTTCCCCCTCCTAGACCCCTTCCCTGTATTTGTTAGTAACTCAGATTCAAACAGATACTCCTATGTCAGTTTCATATAAGTACACCATGAAATCAAAGAAGGTGAAATAATTTTGACCTTGGGACAGTGCTAATTGAGACATTTCCTGTGTTCCCTGACGACATTAAGTAAAAACTTCCGATTGTCCAATTGGTCTGACACTTATTGAATGCTATCAATAGTCTAAGAATTGCAGCCTAAAGGTTTCAACACATGTAATAGGGCTTATCCAAGCAGTTGGTGAACAACCAGTAGTCAATGTAACCAGAAGTTCAGTTTTAGCCCAATTAGGCAGCTGTTGAAGACAAAAAAGGTGAGCTATACTGTCACTTCATTCATACATTGCCAGGCATCAGTCGGTCGACGTCATCAAAATATGTTGTTGCATGATTTGAAGCAATGTCAACTTTTCAACTGATGTCGATGAATGCCCAGTGACAGGAGGGTGTACTCTGTATCACCTCAAGTAGGAAGGTGCCATGTAAGAATGCTTACGGTAGCTATATCGGCTACGGCGTCATGCTCAGATTTGCTTCAAAATTATACAGGATGTGTAGATTGACAAAATAAACTCACATGCCAATTTTGAATTTTTTCCATCAAGCCGTTTTCAAACGGCGCAATATTTTGTCTTCAAAAAACCCCATAGACTTACTGTGTGTTAGGTTTTTGGCACGTTGCCAAATTCCCCAAAATTGCTTCTTTTCTCAAAACACACTCTATTTAGAAATGATTTTGTTAACCCTTTCTCTCCTTAGGATGAACTTGTTTTTTATATTATCTTTTTGCCAAAATACCAATGCACAATATTTAATATCATTATTTCCATATTTACAATCATAACATGGATTGAATGGAGTGGGAATGTTAGTACTTAACAACAAAAATTGTATTTTTTCTAGAAACACTAAATAGTCAAACTTTGTGAATATTTTTAAAAAGAAGTATATCTTCTATTTCAACAAACAAGGGGTCATATGAAAGGTAATTCAATTTAGAAGATTCTCTCGCCAGCTTTTTCCATTATAGTGTTTCTAGTATTTTTTGTGTCAATTCGAACTTTTGCCTTTAAAAAATCCCTAAAAGATTAATTTTCTCAAAAAGTAAACACTTTATTCACAAAAACTGGCGAGAGAATTTAGGTAATATGCTTATTAACCATCCCCCAAAGTGACAGACCCATAGCAGTGTCCTTCTTGGCTGAAAATATTCAAATGTCCAAAAATTTAGGGAATTTTCAAAAAATAAAGAAAAACATAAGAAATATCCAAATTACTCCGAAAGTTCTCAAATAGGTAGAGCAATGACTTGTCTTTAATGTGGTCTCAAAATAAAAAGTATAGATATAATTCATTTGGCACAATAGTTGTTTTTCTGCAGTGGTATAATAGCCGATATAGCTACCTTAACACTTTCCACGCAGCTATTATTTTTACCATACACAAAACAGATTTGTCCAAAAAAACCTTTCACAATTTGTCAAAGTCTAACTGACCCAATACTAGGCATGTTTGCACTTATGTCAATGCATTTCTCATGGTGATTCTAAAAATGGTAATGAAGTTCTATAATTTTGACATTTTTAAAACATTTTGTGACATTTTGGAATGTCGTCTGCAGCTGCCTACCCACATATAATGTGTTAACATTGTCACACTTATGGTGCCTGCATCAGACAGAGCACACGATACACTGTTCTATTTTATTTGTTCAAATAATATAAATCTGATGTAAGTGTAAAGTCATGAATTAATAGATTTTCCAAAAATTGAATGGTAAAATGAAGCATAATGCTTGTCAGTGCCCACCCACTACTGTTCCATTTTCAACTTCCTGCAGAACAACGAGGGTGTATCACTTGAAGCACGTACTGCAGAAATAACATAAAACTGGGAGTCTTTTGCCAAACCCTTGCATTATTGTTGACAAGTGAGAGTTTGTAGGAAGTTAGATAAAACTGCAAATAGAGTCATGATGAAAATATCAATGTGAAAATTGTCTAAAAATATGGTATTTTAGTCTTACTTTTGGAATATGGTTTTGTCAGTCTTGATAAATGCAATGATAGTTGCGCATGGTCAAATACCACTGTAATAGGAACAAGTTTGTGGCTAAATCTTGTGATAAAAAAATATTTTCAATCTTGATTAAAGGAAGGTGGTAATAATGAAGATATGATATCTTTTTAACCCTAACCTCACTGCATCATTCAAAATCATCCAAAATCTCCACGCGCGTGCTGCTGCCTGGTTCGATGACGTTACCTACCGCAGGCATATGATGGCACTAAGTTGGTGCCCGCACATGCGCTGGGGAGTTAGCTCAGTCGATAGGGGCACAGACTTGGGTGCGGATGGTCCCGGGATCGCTCTGTGATTTTTCATGTTAAAAAAATCTTACTTTTCCCCCTCTCCCGATACACACAAAAACATAGCTGCCGGAGTTAGGGTTAAATAAAAAGGGGCACTGAGATATTGCAGAGAAAAATGAAATTTGGAAACAAATAATTGTTTCAATAGATAAGGTACGTAGGAACCATGAATGGTAATATTTTATGGGAAAAGGATTGAATGATGGCGCTAGATATATATTCGGTTGAATCAATTTATGTGGCGAGTGATGCTGATAATTTCGATGTGATCTACATCAAAATTACCAAATCGTAATATTTTACGCGATAGACGGTGAATTTAGGTAAACAGTTTCAGATGGTCGTTAGTATGTGCCAAAGTATTACGTAGGTGCAAAAAACCTTGATTTCCAGGGAAATTGCCCCCTATAAGTTTCTCTCAATGCCCTTTTAAATATAGGTGGAGCATATTTTAATATGTTCCACCTATATTGAGTCAAATTTGAGCAGAATTACAAGAAAGGGAGATGATCATATCAAGGAGGTGGCAGTTCAAACACTGTCTAACTGAAAATTTGAAAATGCTAAATGTCTTTGAGGTCATGCAGTGTTTGCATTGATAACATCAAGATGTTGAAAGACCATAGCAAATTCCAGGCCTCCAAATTCTCCTGATCCTGTTGTGGTTGATTCAGCAGCCATGTTATACAAGTAAATTACTAATTAGCAGACAGTAAATGCAATTATTAAAGACAGAGATAGCAATCCTGTAAGGACACAGCAGTTGAAAGCTGTTCTAAAGTCCCAAAATAGCTATCAATTTGTTTTGAACTTTTCCTTTCAAAATACAAACATTCTTCTCAAAAACTTTAATGAGAATGATTTTCCCCCCTCAGTTATTCCCATATGCCTATACATGTAGGGTCAATTAGAGTCCTTTATGGTATTTTTTTAAACAATTATTTATTAAATGGTGAAAATATGCTTGAGAAAAAGCTATGGAAAAATTGTAATTCTAAAAAAAACATTTTGTTTATTGTTGGTGTTTTTCCATACATTTTAATGGTTTATGCACACGAACTGTTAAGTTTCTAAAACAATCAAGCCAATTGCTAGCACATCATTTCTATTAAGCACAATTAACGTCCTGTTTATCAGGTCAAATAATTGTGGTTCAGGAAGTAATAGGTAATTTGAAAGATATCTTTGAAAGTATGGTTGGATTTGAACCAAACCAGAAGGAAGTTTGACACAACTGTTCACTGTTCCAATCTTGCTGTCCATTGCCGTCTAGATTTAAGGAAACAGACTCACACATGCTGAAAAAGTACAGACACAATTTTTGGACACGCCGATATGCAACAACAAACTTCAACAATCTTACCTTCTGTTGAAATATCAGCATTTTAAGTTTAAATTATTTGAGCTTTTTAGTAAATTCTGCAAATGTACCTGATTTGTAGCAAGGTATTTAATATCACTAATTTCACAAGAAGGAACGACGGTTTACAAAATTGAATGTTTCTCCAGATTTTGTGGTTGTATAGTGTGATTGGTGATATGATATTTGTGACACGATCAAGCGGAATGAGTCGGATGTCGATTTTTAGTTATAGGTAAAAAGAAGCGACACATTCTTACATTTTATTATGTTTTCTCAGTTGGTAAATTGTTTGTAACTTAAAAACTAGAAGTCCAATTTTAGTGGGGTTTGGACCATACTGTAGCATTTTCCACCTGATTTTAAATAATGGACAATATCAAAATTGAAAACTGCCGACATGTGACTCATTTTGCTTGATCACATCACATTTTAAGATTTGCCAAACAGTAGAAGTGGGAGACTGCAGCAATTTGTGAAGATAAATATAAATGGCAAAATATATAGTTCTACTTACAGTTTGTAATAAAAAAAATGAGCCGATCTGTATCTTTGATTTCGTCAAGTTTATTTTTAATGGATTTTATCTTATTTTTCACGGAGGGTGTCCTCAAAAATAATAATACACTCTTAGCCGTGTTAGTCACTGCAAACTAATCATAATAGTTGTCATCTTTACTCAGAACATGCATGTATCAAATGTTGAAGTCACTCGGTGTATTTTCGTCCGGAACCATCAGCAGCTTTTCTTCTATACCAGTTATCTCCTACAATACTCTACAAACAGATAACCTACCACTACCACCATCGCCACACCCATGATTGGATGAGCATCATTTCCTAAACTCATCACCACTCCGCTCAAGAAAGTAATCTTATCCGACGTCCCCATCATTATGATCATAGTCATTTTATTGTAGCAGACCATATTTGGTTTCATCTGTTTGAAAAAAAGAAAGAAGACAGGAAAAGTCATTTCAGATGAGTAAAAATATCATCTTAGTGGTATAAATTGGCATATTATGAGACATTGGGCAGGTGATTATGAAACGCCCAAAACCAATTGAACTTCCCTCCTTTCGCTTCTGGTATGGGATGAGTCACAAAGGGCTATTATGGTAGCGAAGGTACTCGAGTGGAAAATATGACTTTCTATATAAGATGCCATTTTTGCTCAGAAAGGGATACAGAATAGGATTGAAACGGGTATGCCTCCAGTTATGGACATTGCTCAACGTAAAAGGCTAATTTGTGTGACAAATACTTGCATAGAAAAAAGGGTTTTGTACCTGTAATTTGACTTAGAATAGATACCAGTATTGTTTGTCAGATTGGATTACAGCGGGTTGGTAATCGTAATTTTGGAATATTCTGCAGACGGTAAAGCTGAGGCTGTAATCGGGTATTTGTGAGCATTTAATATTAATTTCTGGAATAATGTTTCTAGTAAACTCGTTTATTTAAATACATGTACGTACATATTAGTAGTTAAATTGACATGTAATGTCATCTCAACTATAACATTCAGGAGTCATTTATAAATAGTGGGAGTTACCCGAGTTGTCCGAGTCTATATATTATTTATTATGTAATTATTCAGTATTACTTAGTCCCATTTTTCTTGAGCAACTTTTGTCTACATTTACACAAATATAAGTAGTCTTAGAATGTATTTGAAACATAAATGAAGCAGTGCAATGTCATTAATGAATAACACGAGTTAACATATTATGATGGGCTAAGGATGACATCGGTAGGCCAACGACCCTTGATATAGCTCCTGTATCCCAGAGGCAGTCAATGAATACGTAATTCTTGAAGAATCTCTCACTTCTCGAGGACCTTTGTATCTTTGGCATCCTCACCCATCATTCTATAAGCGGTGTTGACGATATTGCTGTGGGTTATAGCATTAAAGCAGTTAAAAGTTTTGACACTACATTCCGATTCGCGCTGCATTAATCTTTGTGCTTTTGGCTCACCATAGTAGTTATGCAACATGAGTTACCCATTAATCCAAAACAAATCAGTTCCAAATTTAATATTTGTGCATGATATATTAAAAAAAAAAAAATGTGACTGTGACAATTTATGTCATCAGATAAATTTAAACATATTTTCTTAAAATTTGTTCCCAAATATAAATTTTCAATACGTATCCCAATTACCAAGATCTAATAGGACATGACTAGAAAAAAACTATTCAAAGAACACATATTATCATCAAGCTTCAAGCAATATTACTGACCGATGGGGGGAAAAGCAATTATTGTGAAACCATAGTAGAGTTTTGTACATATTTTTCCCATAATGTTTTTTTCACATGTGTGGTCAGAGATCTTTTCCCTGCATATTTTTATAAAGGATAGTTACACACAATCATACGAATTCGGATCTCGCCCTCGGATCTCGCCCTCGGATCTCACCCTCGGATCTCGCCCTCGGATCTCGATCTCGCCCTCGGATCTCGCCCTCGGATCTCGCCCTCGGATCTCGCCCTCGGATCTCGTCTATGCATCTCGTATCTCGCCCTCGGATCTCGTATCTTGCCCTCTGATCTTATATATCAGATCTCGCATCTCGTATATCGGATCTCGCATCTCGGATCTCAGGTCCCGTGTCTCACCGTATGATCTCTCTTACGGCAGTTGCATGTGGGTTACCAGATCTGAAGGCGAGATGCGAGGGCGAGATAACCGAGATCCGAGGGCGAGATGCAAGATCCGAGGGCGAGATACAAGATCCGAGGGCAAGATACGAGATACGAGGGCGAGATGCGAGGGCGTGGTGATACCAATAAGGCTTTGTACAATCCTGTCAACCACCAATTCCACTATATAGTTCGCTCAATCGCCAACATTTGAAGTTATATACTTGTGGAAATCAGTATTTAAAATGGAATAAATATGGTAAAATGTAGGTTTTGTGCTCTAATTGTGTCCTAAATGAACAACTTATATATGCAGCATTTATGTTATTTGGCCCCACCCCCATCCCTGAATATGCAGGTACGATATTTAAAAATTATGATAGGAAATGGGCTGCCTTTATAAATTATGTAAAACGGGCTGCTGCACAAACTCGAGCAGCTTAGCAATTTCCAAAATGTTTCTTAATTTACAGGAAATATCGTTTTACTGAAGGAAAGCATTGATTTTAGAACATCTACATATTTTTAGTTTAACTGTCTTTTTATACGTTAAAGCATAGGAGATTGAATTAGTGTGCACCCTATATACAAGCCCAACCACGTTGTGTTTCCAATTTCCCCATCAGAGAGGCTCTAAAGTGAATTTGACACATTTGGACAGATATGCCTTTGTAAATCTTATAAAACGGCGTGCTGCTGAAAACCGAGCAGCTAAGCAATGTCCAAAGTGCTTCTTATTTGATAGGAAATATCATTTTACCAACGGAAATTAATGATTTTGGAGCATCTACATATTTTTAGTTTAGTTTAGTTTAAAATAATGTTTCAACTGTATTTTTACATGTTGAAGTATAGGAGATTGAATTAGTATGCACCCTATATACAAACCCAACCACATTGTGTTTCCAATTTCCCCATCAGAGAGGCTCTGAAGTGAATTTGACACATTTGGACAGATATAATTGTGCTTTAAACCGTCACATCTGTATGCCTGCACACAAGCAGGCATCCTCAATGGGCAATCTAAGATGACATCCGTAGTAAAGTATTGTCACATTGGAGGAAATCATCAGAGAATAGATGCTGAAATGAGCAGCTGAGGACTTCAATAAGAGATGCGGATAAATTGGGGCCTCTTTAGCACAGCCACTTGTACTTATCGAAGTTTAATACAGCTTTTGAACTTGTAAATATGTTGAGATTCTGCTCTATTTCGATTTTATGGCTCACGATTCCACACTGGTAAATACTTTGAGTCCTTGCAGGTACGTCTGAGTCGATTATAACCTTTATTTTAGAATCTGTGGCCTATACCAAATCATAGTAGTCAGTAAATGCACTTATTGCCCCCAGATGATTGAAATTTGAATCTAATCATGATTATAGGGCTACTACCTAATACTATAGTATACCAAAGTGCAAAAAAGAAATGTTTTATTTAATTTTGTAGGTTTTGAGGGGATTTCAATTGTATATGTTCTGACAACACTTCTCAAATCTGTCATGATGAATGTGGGCGGTATACCAGTTGTCAAATTTTCTTAGAACTGTCAGGGTTACCCTATGTACATTTTGTAAACTGCTCACAAAAAGTATCGAAACACTTAGAAAGATCCAATATATAACGGTTCGAAAGGGTATACATTAATCGAAGCAAATAACCAAGTGCATAATTTTGTTCTGCGTAATTTGACACCTCGATCGATGAGATACGATGTTGCGGAGCGGAGTTATTGTCATTTCAATGGTCGTGGGTCCAGTTTCAAAAGTGACAATCATCCTATAGAAAGAGGTTTGCATTACTGTTTAGAATGATCAGATTCGTGTTTTTCAATAGGGATGAGTGTCACTTTTGAAACTGGACTCACGATCATTGAAATGACAATAACTCCGCTCCGCAACATCGTATCTCAACGATCGAGGTGTCAAAATACGCAGAACAAAATTATGTACTTGAATATTTGCTTCGATTAATGCATACCCTTTCCAGCCGTTATATATTGGATCATTGCTAAGAGTTTCGATACTTTTTGTGAGCAGTATACTTCAAAGATCACACACATCATAAACTTGAAGACAAAATGTTAAGTTAAAAAAAATCCAGTCACTTTATAAGCGCAAAAATTGATGTTTCGTAACCCCAATTTTACATGTAAAAGTATAGTGAACCTATTTACCGGTGTGCACTCTCACCTGGAAAATATGGTTAACATCTTCAAATCATCCGGTCACAACGTGTAGATGATAACATTAAATTTAGAATTGTATAGTGGGTCAGCAAGGAGACACGACCCTTGATTCTGCCATGCCAGTGGATTTAATCTAATTGGGTTTGGTCTGTAAGGTGTAGGTTGTGTAGATTCAATAGTCTTTTTGCATCAAATGCGCAAGTAGCGAGGGTTGGCGAGAGGGAGGCTGGAGATGGGTGGCAGCTAGATAGGGGTCATTCCAAGGGGAATGTTGCTGTGAATTTTACTTGAAATTTGATTAAGTATTGGTATCAATGTTGGTAGTTTCTTTTGCATTTTTATATCAGTGATTGGTGAAAGGGGACTATATAATAGTCTGATTTAAAATTGCAAAGACACAATATAAAGCATGTCTAATATACCCATCTGTGAAGTGATTAAGTTGCGTGATATTTTGGCCGCAAGCATAAGTTATAATATGTCCAGGGGATTGTGTTTGAATTTGTCACAAAAACTGGTGGTACATTCTCATATATTGAAATTATCAAAAGCTAAATGTTTCTTCTTCTTTTTTTGTGTTGCTCTTGGTGGAATACTTGTCAACACTCTAATTTTGGAGCTAAATTACACCAAAAGTGGTGTGCTAAACGAACGCAAAAAAGGTTATAACCCTAACCTATCGGAGGATGGGGAGGGAGGGGGGGGAGGGGTGGGTTGTAGCAATAAAGCTAACAGGGAGGAAACACAGGACAAATAATGACACACAAAATGGTGTGTGCCGCCCCTGGGAATCAAACCCGGCCGGCTACAGGTAATCGTGCATCACACTACAGGGGTTGCACTCCCCAAAATAACTTTTCGGAGCCTATATATACCTTTGTGTGATTGCCCAATGAGACTGGGGAATGGGTGTCCACCGGCGCGGTGCTTCTGTTGGATTTGTTGGATTTAGCAGGGTTAGGGTTAAGGAGCATGACTTAGTTTTAGTCTTTTTCCACAATGCATTCAAGTTAGTCCTACCATAGGACAATCCTATCAAAGCCCAAAAACTGCTCCATATCCGAGAACCGCTATAATCAGCTCGTGATCCTAGGATGGCATGACTCAGTGTTTCTATATTCAATATTAGTATTTTCTTGGATAGGATGGTTCTTGAAATAGCGGTCTTACAAGAAGGGCTACATTCAAGTTAGGCGTTTTCAAAAATTTGCTGCATGGATGACCAGAATAGGCGGTGACATTAACCCTCGGCCTTAAACTTGAGATGAAACTAAGGTTGATGATTTAGATATATAAAAATGAAATGTTATTTTTGACCATAACTTTGCCTGTTTTGTGGGTGTAACATTTGTGAAATGTTCTAAAAATATCAATTACTATGTCAAATCTTTCAACACTTGATTCGCTGGTGAATTCCATTTGGTCATCTGCCAATTTGAAATATATATTTCCCTTTTGTCACATCCTTTATTTAGAAGTATACTTTTAACTTACACTCTAGCATCAAGGTGCTTGTTTTGATGTAAATACAGGGTGAGTCAAAATATACTTCTTAATTCAACTGAAAACTGTCAATGCTTATATTGAATATGAATGTGGAAATCCTGCATCATACATGGTGAATATTTTATGACAATACACAATTACAAACCAGAGTTATAACTAAAAAAGCACAACATTTAAGGTGTTCTACGGAATCCATGATTATAATGTAGCAGGTTTTACCGCATTATTGTTATACACAAATCTCAAAGAAATCTGATAATAATGTGATTTTTCATCTACTTAGTTCCACAAAAATAAGTTCCCCTTTAGATTATGCCTGATATTTTTAAAATGAGTTACTCCATCGAAACGAGTTTTGGCACACACAATGTACGTGTTCACAGCAATACTAGCACGGGGCTATAACTACGCAGGTGTTGTAAGGCCAAATAAAAAGTCACGTTTAGCATCCCCGCCCGCTTCCTTTTTAGGGGCCGCCTCCTTTTTTCCCCCAATTAAACAAAAAAAACCTTGTATAAAGTTGTTTGCCCCATGAAATAAACTGCTTCTCTACATCTCAGAACTCAGGACAAGACATCATTTTGGTCTCATTTTCTGTTTCATCTTGCCCATAAGAAGCCAATATGTCATTTCTTGAGTCCAAGTGGTGGTCATTTTGAAAAAAGCAGGCAACCATCTTGAAAAATAGCCCGGCCTCCTTCCTTTTTTTCAAAAAGGCAGGACGCTAAACATGTTTTATTTTTTATTTTGCCTTATGCTTGAATGAGCACACATTGAATGGAGGAACACCTCATTTAAAAAGTTGCTAAAAGTTCAATATCGTGTGTTCCTCCAGTCAATGTGTGCTCATTCAAGCAGTGCCGGTGTTCAAGCAAAGACCCTGGTTCAAGTGCTTAACCATCCTCCTTCAATACATCATTTAGCAACTTTTGAATTGAGGTAGTCCTCCATTCAATGTGATGTGTGCTCATTCAAGCATTACAACACCTGCGTAGTTGTAGCCCCATTCTAGTGTTGCTGTGAACACGTACATTATGTGTGCCAAAGATCGTTTCGATGGAGTTATCTTTACAGAACCTAAAATGGGTCAAAAAATGTGTTTTTTATAATTTTCTCCAGAATGGTCAATTTCACGATCATGGTTGGATTCATTGAACCCTTTTCTGCAAAAAAATGTATACTTTTATATAGATTAAATGAATAATGAAGAAGTTACGGCAGTTTTACGGAGGCTATACCTGAGGGTTCACACCCCCTGAAATAGCAATATATTTTGTGAAGATGCTTCTGAACCACCTTTCTATTATAATTACCGTTTTTTTTTACGAATGACAGGAAGACCATTAAAGATACTCAATATAGATAAGCGCCAGCCTTTTCCCTTTTTTGTTTTTTGTGTGAAAATGTTACTTGTGTTCCCTGAAGGCATATATCCCAATGTGATTCTTTTTGCAAAGAATTTATGTTGTTTTTATTAATCTAGCTGGATATTTCCCCATAGCAACTGCTACTATAAAGTGTAATATATAACTTAAATTAATGTATACCCAATCCCTAATACTATCATAATATATGTTTAAAAGCAAGATTATGGCTTGGAATAATGAGCTGAATGTGCAGTTTGATTATTTCAATCTGATAAGAAGGTCCACTGAGGAAACCAGCCAGTAAGTTTCCACTTCAAATATGTGTGAACATGCGCTGATGCTATCTACTGAAGATAGCACATCTTAGAAACTGAATACACACAGTGGCACATAATACACATGTTGGGTATACCAATACTTGACATAGAGACATATTGGATTTGCCAATACTTGGTGCATAGAGATTTTGTTCTGATAACTCTATCCCATGTATGAAACCCTATCAATGGATTGCATTACTCCTGCTAATCCGAATGTAAGTGCCTCGGGAGATGAAGGGAGACTACATGGGGAGGTTGGATGAGAAGTTTGAGAAGATGTGTGGAGTGCAATGGTAAAGCATGAACTGCCTCTCACTTTGGTAGTCTAATCTTTGTGCATTTTGTATGCCTTCTTATTCCATAAATTGTAAATCTGGGTACCCTCTTTACATTGGAAGGACAAAAATGAAAATGTTATACAAACATAACCTATTTCTTTTCCTCAGGTTTCTTGCCCATGGGTCTCAAACTTACATCAACTCATCTTCAATTTCTGTCACACATTTGCATTAACTTACAAGAAAACGAAAACATAAATATTCAGCTCCTTTGCAGAAATTGAAGATTAATTGTGTGATTTGTAGCATAATAAGTTACTCTAGAGACAAATCACTGCTCTAATCAATCTTGATTTGAGTGCTTAGCAGTCTCATAAGTCTTTAGAATATTTGGTTTGTTTGGGGTAATAGACAAAAAAAAGTAGGGGGCCGGTGTGTCTTTTAGGGGGAAAATCAACCATAATTACACATTTTCGTGCTGAATAAAAATTCCTAAGCCACATTTGAAATAAGATAGTACAGGAAAATCATGGTTAGTTCCATGCAATTGTTTTTTTATCAAATACATAATTTGAATTACAATTTTGTGTGTGTTGAGGTCAGTCAGGTTTTGCCAAACAAAAACCAATTTTAGGTATGTCGTATGATCAATAAATCCTACATGCCGCCCCCCCCCCCCCCCCCACCCTACAGTCAACAAAGATCAAAAAGATCAGCGCCACTAATGATACCGGGGAAGTGAGCTAAATTACTTATCCATGATAAGAGTAGGAAGGAAAGTAAGACAGATAACAGGTATTGCATTCACCAGCATGCAATATATAACACACATCACACAGTTATTAGAAAGCGTTGACCGTATAGAGTCCTAGTCAACCAGGTACTATTGATAATGCATCAATGATTCATAAATCGGACGTGCTGTAAGAGATTGAGATAAATGGCAACTTTTATATGACCTATTTATTTCATATGTCACCTAGAATCTCTGATTAGATATTCATTTTAACTGGACAATTCCTGCCAGGGACCTCTCCTTCCCTTGTAGTGTAATAAGGGGCTCCATCTCTTCCCCTTCCTAGTTCTAGTGTTTTTGAAGTATTATTCTTGAACAGTTAGGTAATGAATTTTGAGCTTAAAAGCATCCCAATTATCCATTTATGCTTCAAATTGTCATTATGGAGTGGATGTTAAATTCAACCTGAATAGTTATCAAATACACTTATGCCATCTAAAATCAGAAATATGATGACAACTGACATACAGTAAAAGCGGTTATTTTTGTAAGATTTTTTTTCCATCTTCCGCCAAATTTAAAATGTGCTATTTGAAATCCATACACCCCCTATGGAAGACATGCCCTTAATATTCCACACAGGAAGTTTAGATTTCAAATGGACTCGCCCATATGCAGGTAACCTCATTCACACTCCCTGTGGGGAGGATTAAGGTAATGTCTTCCATAGGGGTGTATGTTTTTGAATGGAATGGCCCAATTTGTTGCATGTTAAAAAATGCACATTATGTTCTTTTGCATAGACCATACATACTTAACCCTCACCCCTGGGTCAGGTGTTTTGGGTCAGGTGTTTTGGGAATAAAACTATCAGGGGGAAATTGTTAAAAGGGGGAGGGAGACCAACTCTGTCAATGCCGGAAATCGAACTGGGGCTGTTTGCATGGCAGTCCCGTTCTTATATAAGCAAGTCACTTAATTTAAAGATTTGTTCCCATCAGCATATGATCATAGCCCGCGCGCCTGGTCACCACAACACCGTAAACGCATTCATGCATTGTCAACTTACAAGATGTGCAAAAATGTGCAAAAATACTCCAGAATGAAAAATTGTTATTTTGACAGTACTCTCTACCTCAAATCTAGGGGTTCGGTTAAATAGGTCACAGAAATGTTCTTATACTATTTTTTGTATATATAATGTATGGAATATTTGATGCAAAGCTTCATATGCATAGATGGAAGGAGACATTTCTAATAATACTGTCTTCAATTTTGTTTGCACTGATATATATATGACAGTATGATTGGTGACTTATTATTACATAATGTGACAGCTTAGGAAGATAGAAGAGTACGAACTTGATTTTATATGGCACCCATCGCAAAACAGGTTATAGTCCACATTCAGATAGATAGGCTCTAGCTAAACTAGCACAATATTGTGTTACATGGAACAAAACAAAAACTCACATACAGCGACCGACCACCGCATGCATGAATAATGGAATAGATTTCAAAATAAAGATAATAGAAAAATTGATTTCCCCCTATCAGTACTTGACCGGCAAACGTATTGCATTTAGCCTGAGCTTTCAAGTCTTTTCACTGATTATATGAAAACGTTATAAGCTGTTGCCATGGTAATCTTATTGGAAGTGTTGAGCAGAATTGTCATCCCTTCATCCATTGAATAGTTGTTCCTATTCTGTCCATTTTTTTCTATAATAATATGTTTGATTTCCTGTTGTATTTTCAAATCTAAATCCAAAATACTATAGGCTGTATCTCTTGGGAAAACTAATTTGATAATATTTGTGTTCACAATTTTTTTTAGCTGAAGGCTCTTAAAAACAGCTTTTACATTATGTTAAAAAATAAGGTCATGTAAACTGAATTCCCTTGACTGCCTGTTGAGTGCTTGTTATTGCATTGGGAAATGGGAAATGTCAAATAAGAAAAAGAAAAAATCAAAACATCATATTTGCGGTTGAATAATTCAGAGTCTAATGAATAATGTGTTCGCATTCTATAAAGAATTGATGTAGAATGTGCAATGCCATGTTAAATACAATTTTATAAAGAACAGGCGTAGTCGGGTGTAGAATATGCGTTTCCTGCTTGTTGAGTGCCGATTTAATTAAAGCAAAACTTGAAAATAGCATTTTGTATGCAGATTTTTTGTTCAACTATTCACAAAGTGCATTTTAACTTGGATGTACAGAGCTGGCTTATCACGTTTGTTCAGGCTAATTGTCAAGAGGGGGTGGGGGGGGGGGGGGGGTTGTATGTATAGTCTCAGACTCTTATGTTTGGTTGTCATCCTGTCCTCAAATCTGGGTCTTGCAATCTTGAGTTTCACCTCAAAGTAGGGACTTCAAATTTGAAATTATCTGAAAATATGAGTGGTTAATACTGATTTTAAAGGAAATTAGGGGTTTTAGAACATACTTGTTGTTTGTATGTATTTTGATAAAAGTTGGTCATAAGTTTTGAATCTCCTTGGAAAGGAGGGTCTAAATAAATAGTAGATGAGGGTCAAAAGGAATAAGGTCTTAACAGTAAATCAAATACCATTATTTTAACTTCCTGCTAATTTCTGCAAATAAGTCTGGATTGCTTTGCATCGATATTGAATGAATGATATGAATGGCGGTATATAAAAAAAAAAAAGCTTATTGTATGTATGTATTTTATTCCCCCTCCCCCCAAAAGATAAATAAAATAAAACCAGAGTTAGTGTTAGATATTTGGTGTTAGATATAGCTATATATTCAACAGGTAGAAACTGAGTTGTACATCACCAAAATTCAAGATGGCTGTAAAATGTCAAATCACCATGACAACTTGCTTGGCATCCTTATATTCTATATGTAAATGTTCACTTGACTAGAGAATTGGGTCAGATTGAGGATAGAAAAAAGCCTGCTAACTAATAACTCCTGGGCTTTGCACGCTGCCAATTATTTACTTTATATCGGTGAAAGTGAACTTGTTACTATTTTTATTGCTTTCGATTAGTTCCATTTGCAGCGGCACAACATCTCTTCTGCTAAAGGCTATTCAGGTGAATTTGAACCATGACCACCAGAACTAACAATTCTTTAATCTTGGGATTTCACTCCATGCCACAGTGTATACATTGAAGGCCTTTATTTGTTGCAGCATCTACAAACAAATATGGTTTGTTCAGGATAACATAAACCATGTCCACTAATGAAACTCTTATATAGCTTAAAACATCACCATCTTCAGATGCAAATCATCTCACTTATTGGCAGCATCCATCACAAAGTAAAGTGAATGGTCTGCTGCACCAGTCTGTTCAGGATAACTTTAACATGAACACTAATAACACACCCAGCTAGAACCCCCCCCCCCCCCCCCCCCCCCCCCTCCCCCAACAAACAGTTTCTTTGGTTTTCAAATCACCTCATGGTGAAAACTTTTAGCAGCATTAACAAATACTAATGTGAAATTTCAGCTACAATCTGCTCAGGATAGTTAAAAATAACCTCAACTATAAATAAACATAACAAATCAGAACTAAGACAGGGTTACAACGTTAGAGTCAGTGGTAAATACTATAGATGTTGCTAACAGTGAAATTGGTTTGACCTGCAAGTAGGAACGTGATTTTATTATCGCTCGTCATCTTTATTCTTCGCTATCATCTTGAGCTTATGATTATTTTTCTATTTTTGCATATTTTATTGTAATAGGAAATCATTGAGATTGTTGATCGTGATTGGTCGGATTTATTTCTCCCTCTAGAAGTCATCCCATAGGAAATGCCTTGAAGATTGATTTACTTTAACTGATTGTGTTTTCCTGTTGTCAAAGGTCCATTATGAGGTTGTCTGTTTTCTATTTGTCTTTGGAGAGTTATCCTCTATTTTGATTAGGCCCTTCACAATTGATTTTGAGTTTCCTGTTGCCGCCCGCATCCGAAATTGAGAATTTCAAAATATTTAGTTATTTTATTTTTATTTAGGATTTTTGCCTTGAAAATTTATGACTTTCAATAAACTTTATTTTTGCTACTTTCTGACTTTAATCATATCAGCTATGATAATGTACAAACATAGAACATGATTGCATTATTACTTGGGTATCAAATTAATCATACTTGGAAAATAATTAAATGCAGAGTCCTCGATATAAGGGTTGCGACCACAAAATAATTAGTTTCAAAATAAAGAAAATAAAAGATAATTAATAGTTAATAATAAAAAGTCACCTCGTCTGCAACAGGAAACTCAAAATCAATTGTGAAGGGCCTTAGGATGCATTGTTTGATAATGGGCTATCCCATTTGAAATCCGCACACCCCTAGGAAGATATTACCTTAATCTTCCCCACAGGGAGTGTGAATTTAAAATGGGCTTACCAGCCTGGGTGACTCCATTTGAAATATACACTCCCTGTTTAACTCTACATGTGCTGTACTGTTAAAGGCATAGTATGTGATCTTTTTCATGGAACACTGTCTATCTTCGAGTTTTTCCTCTAAATGCAATTGGTTGGTCAAATTACATTTAACATGAAATTAAAATATCTTATCAATTACAGAGTGTTATGTTTCCTAATTTCTTCAAAATCATAGTTTGAACACTTACATTTTACATTCTCACAGTAGCTTTAAGTTAAAATTTCTTTAACCTTGGTTACTTTTGAAACATTTCAGTAAGTCAAACTGTTTCAGTAAATTAATATGGATTCTATAATCATCACAAATTTATTAACAGTGACATTTTTTTCTGTCTTCATTTTCTTTCATGTACTTGTCACACATTGCCACCACTTCCACTCTGCGACATCATCAGGTAAGTGTTTCTATAATCAAAATGGATTTGATAGCCCTATGGCAGACCCCTTTTACGGGTACTATTTTAGACATGGATAGCTCTAATAGGTGACAAAATAAGTCGGGATGCATTCCACTACTTGAATAGCGATTTTGGAGGGTGCATTCATATGTCAGTATGGGAACAGCTCTACAGGGTTGCTATATGGCAAAAAATCTTAAATGTAAGAGTATAAGTTTTCCCCTTTCCTTTGACATGGGTTCAAGTTTCTGAAATTATCAAGAAAAAGCAGGCTAGTGGAATTAAGCTTTTCAAATGGATGCCATTTGCAATGCAACAAACCTCTGTCTCTTCACAAATCTGCTACCTCAATATTTAGCATCAAAATATGCATCATCCTTTGTAGCCCCTTTCTTTTAAAGATCCTCACCTAACAAAGCCGACTCGGTATAGCTATGTCATTCTTCAAGAACAGAAATACTTACCAAAACGTGGATTCTTTGGTGCCAGAAGCATAGTTATCATCAAGTATCATCATTTTGTTGACCTAACTGACTCATAGATAATGTTTGTTTGTCTGGATCCATAGTTTTTACAAATTGTTATTTTTACTGGAAGAAAAAAAGGAACCATTATTCTTAGTCAATCCAATCATTACAGAGTGGTGATATATGTGGATTTAGAAGATCGGGACGTAGTTCATGAGATGTGTAAATGGATTGGTAGTGGAGATAGGAGAGCTCAAACTTAACACTTTCAGCGCGGCTATTGTTTTTACCATACACAAAACAGATTTTTCAGAAACCTTTGCCAACTTTCAAAGTCTATCTCAAGGATTACTGCCCCAATACTAGGAATGTTTGTATTCATTTTAATGCATTTCACAAGGTGATTCCAAATATGGTGATGAAAATCAATATTTTTGACATTTTTGAAACATCTTGTGAAATTTTGGAATGTCGTCTGCAGCCGCCTGCCGCATGGAAAGTGTTAAGTATAATTGGAAAAGATTTGCGCTAAATGCAATGTTGAAAATTTTATTTCATTCTTTGAACATTAGCTGTAGTCTTAGCTTTTTGCAGATTGTTTTATTTTAGTTTGGAGCAAATAGAAAATCTAAATTTTAAGATATTTCAACAAGAGATTGGATTACAGTTAAAAAAAGTATCATAGACACGTCTTCCCTTCATCAATGGCTGAAACATGGAATGCCACTTTACGCATCTGTCTGTTTGCCCAAGTGAGGATTTCACGATCTTGGCATAAATGTCTTGTATTTTTGAAAGCAAAAAGATGATCTGCTTTTATCCACATAGTTGCCTCTCAGAGGAAAAATTGTTATTGTCCTTTGCCAATCAGTATGATCTAATGAACGTCACAGTGAATGATGATTAATGAATATAATATTATTGTTTCATATTATATTTGAGATGAGCAATCAATGGTTGATTACACTAGTATTTCTCGCACCTGTACCGATAGATACTGTTATGCTCCAATTAGCAAGGTGTTGATAATATCTTGTTAGTGCTTGCACCCTTTGACATTTTGCTCTTGTCCATATTATCAGCGAACCATACCTAATCGGACCTGTCTGGTCTATTTACAAGAGGCTGGATATAGAAATGATATGACATAATAACATGAAGGAGATGGGGTAGAATTAATACAATTTTTTTCTTCAAATAATATCTGAAGCAAGTACCTTTGACATTAAGATGCACTCTCCTCAACACAGCCGCAAAGTGACATCTTTTCACATGGTTGACTTTTTTGGTGTTATGTTTTCTAGAAAATGTTTAGAGGTTGGGTTAGCAGTCTGCTCCGGAACAGGAGCGCGTTCGGCTTGAGGGCATGCTATTTAGTGATGAACTGCCATCAATTTTTACATGGCGATGCATCAAGTGACGGAAATCTTCCGCTGGGTGACGAATTAGTTTGATATTTCAATAGAGGGCGGGCTTGGGAACAGGACTGCGTTTCCAATAGAACGGCCTCCCGTCACAGATTGAAGAGAAAAAATTTAAAAGATAAATAAAATCACCCCAACACAAAACAAACAACAAAACACACACAAAAAACCAAAAAATAACCCCCAACAACGCAAGAACAACCAACAACACAATAAACTTCCAAGCTATTCTCATTAGGTATAATTTGCGTCAGGATGTACAAAAACCAATGAAAAGTATGTTCTTGATATCTCAATATAGCTACAAGTATCTTTAAGGAGTTTAAGGTACAGGGCAAAGTTACATTGCAAGATTGAACAGGTAGTACAAAACATGATCAAGTGGTAGTACTCAAGGCCAACATTACCCTAGATGTGATACTCAAGGCCGACATTACCCTGGATGTGATCTTCAAGATATCTTGCTGGTACATGTCAAGAGGTTTACAGAGACATGCAGGCTTCATTCCAGATGATAATTTCTTGTGTAATTTGGCTCTTGAATGACGTTGGCTTGAATGGCCGCTGTCCTGCTCCATTGCATTATAATGTGACGTGACCATTTTAGCTCTTAGTTTATGTAGAAAGTATAACGTCTTTCTAATAAATAGTCATGCCATATAGACCCTGTACCATACTAAGGCTTACACTGCCATCATGGAATGAGTGTCATTACCGCGACTCTCCTCAAAATTTAGGCTTGCTCCCTTATGAAGTAAAACATAAAAACCTTATATTTATAAAGTCAAGCAAGCAGTTCAAGATTGATTTCTGTTGCTCCATAATGTGTTCCGCATGGGAGACCTGTTTGAGGAGACACCCAAGTGGCGTCTCTTATTCTCCATCTTTGCCAACATTTCATATCTAAATCTCAAACACATGGTTATTTATCTCACTTTAAGAAATATAATAGTTTACAGAAATCAATATGCATGTCATTAATAGCACTTCTTCATTATCAGACTGTAACATATGAATGTATTAGAGCACCCTTCGCAATAGCTGCTCTTGGACAATATTCATAGTAAACCTTTTCACTTTGCCCGACGATCGCTCGTATTTTGACTGATCATCATTGTGCAGGCTACCATAGCAGTCGTTTGTATTGATTGGTTGAGTTTTTCAGCGGTGATCGGTCATTTCCCCTGCTTGCATTTTCCGCGGGTCGATAATGTTGATAGGTCCTGGGAGTTAGCATTGAAAGACGATCGCTAATGATCGATCGTTGGAGAAAGTTCCCATTCTTGGTGTGAATGGGTTTTACGGTCGATCTGTAATATTTTAGCCTTGTTTCGAACGACTGCTTAGTTTCAAAGAAAACAACGATCGATCGTTCAAAGATCGATCGTCGGGCCGGTATGAAAAGTTTAATTATGATCACTGGGATCACTATATTTTTAAGGTTTCCATAAATGTTAACAAGGCAACTATTCAAGAGAGGATCCCCTTTTGGCATTTAGCCCAGTAAAAAAGTATTATTGTGTTGCCTTCAACAACCAATTGTAGCACAACTAGAGACAATTTTAAGTGAGGGGTGCAGTAGTGTTGTAAGCATGTTTCTAGAGGGTGAAGACTCCTTGGGGGCCTGCTTTCAGAGTAAGCATTGATGACCAACACATCAAACTATAGTTAGATAAATTTAAAATAATACTTTCAAAATTAAAAAGTTCAAACACATGCAAAAACTCTCATAATTCTTTTCATTTGAAGGCAACATAACATTTTGCCCTCCTTTAAGGCCAAAAAAAATAATCATGTTTAGCGTCCCCGCCCGCTTCCTTTTTAGTGACCACCTCCTTTTCTTTTCTTTTTTTTTTCAATTAAAAAAAAAAAATCGTCTTTTTTTAACTTTAGCACACCTTGTATGAAGCTGTTTGCCCCATGAAATTAACTGGTTCTCTACTTCTCAGAATTCAGGACAAGACATAATTTTGGTCTCATTTTCTGTTTCATCTTGCCCATTAGAAGCCAATACGTAATTTCTTGAGTCCAAGTGGCGGTCATTTTGAAAAAAGCAGGCAACCATCTTGAAAAATAGCCCGGCCAGCTATCTTGACAAAATGTGTCGGGCGGCCATTTTGGGGAAAAAAGAAAAGAAAAAAGGTCCTCCTCCTTCCTCTTTTTCAAAAAGGCAGGACGCTAAACATATTTTTATTTTTATTTTGCCTTAACGCCTCAACAAACCATAACTAGGTCTTTACGTCAACTCCCAACTGTGCTTGTGCGTGATCATCCATTAATATGAGATGATACTTATGAGGATTCTATAGACTTACTATCTTTGTGTGACCCAGATATTTTTGAATGTGTTATTTCATTACAGATTCAATTATTAATGATTTAGCGCGATTACATTAGGCTGTGAAAATAGATTGGCAATGTATGTGTGTATAAATCTCATGGGGACCAACTTTGACACATTTCACAAAGAGCAAAATGAATTTTGGTTAATAAACTGACTTTGCTGTATGTTTGCTCCCTTATCGGATTGCCTGTTGCTATCATGATCTTTTGCCTATCAAATCTATCACAAAATTTAGTTCATTAACCCAATTTACAGTATGAATACCTCACTCAACCCTGCCACTTGTTAACTAGGCCTATCAATCAAGGTTGTAAATTGTACCAACAGACAAGGTGTGGTGAGCATGGAAATTGAAGGAAATCAACAAATATTGATCTCAATTAACGGCTCTTTCTAAACTGTTGCTACAGGTTTAATTTGCGTTTATATTGAAGTAATCCTACTTTGTCAAACTATATTCTGTGAAATATGTGACCTTAGTGACCTTACTCAGAATGAGCTGCTCAGAACATGTACCCCGCATAGTCCACCACCTCCTCCCTCTCCAAAAAGAAATACATTGGTAAGTAAGATAATCCACAGCTTACTTTGATGAGCAGCTCAGAACATGTACCCCTCATACCCATCTCCTCTACCCCTCCCCCACAATTAATGAATTTGTCTAACACATAGTGTCAAGGGTGATAATATTTAAATTTATTGTTTCCAAATGCAAATAAATAGTTGATGCGCCGGCATCAACAAAAAAGAAGAAAAAAGAAAAAAAAAATCAATTTGGTCCTTCAAACAACAAGTTTGTTCTTCAGACTTGGCCCTCTTCATCCCATCCCCTAATTGAGTATCTAAAGTTACTGACTGTCTGGGGTGGGAGCATGGGAAAATCCAAGCAAAGATTTGCAAAAATAAATAAATTACAATACAAAACACAAAGAAATAGCTCCCTGTAATGGATGGTAAAAAAGGGGAACAAATCAACTAAAGAGGGTTTGTTGGATCCTCTCATATGCCTCCCCCACCCTAGTCAGGCAGAATATGAAATAGGCCACTAAGTAAGAAGAGTACCCACCCCACCCTACCCTTAGGCATCACTGTTAATTCTTCTTCTTTCAAAAACCAGGCAGAGACAATAAGATAGGTATGTCATCTTTCCCCTCAAGGAATGTCATCACGTATGCACAAGATCTGGATATTGCTTGTTAAAGCGACCTATATCATTCATACCCATCTTTAATTTCCCCTACAGATACGGTCTGGAAAGTTTCTTCATTTTTAATCTTTGAGCGGTAGACCAACCATGAATCATCCAAAAGCTCTTGCAAAGTGGAAATCGCGAGCGTATTGTAGTCTGCTGATTGGACAGCTGGACTATTCGTCACTCCAGGCCAAAATTTGTAAAATCATTACCCTAAATTTGGTTTTATTGTGGTATAATGGGAGTGTTTTTACATGTCCTAATTTGGAGTTAATTGGATAGTGTGTGGTTTTGGTTAATTTGCATAACCCCAGGGTAGGGATGTATCATTGTTATGAATAATGAATTAAGTGTATTGTTACCGAGAATGGCTTGGGGAGTCAGGCGCTCATCATCATCCCATCACTAGATGGAGGGTTTTGCCGATGTCGGCGGTTGGGACGTCGTGTAAATCAACCTTCCTGCGGAAGTTGGAACCATGTTATGTATGCGTATCTGAAGTGTTGAAGACATAATTCTTATATTTGAGTCATCAAAACTAACATTAACTGTTCAAATGCACTTTTTAAAAGGAGTTGCAATTCCATAACAAACTTCACATCAGTTGCTAATACTTATTAAAAAATGGCTATTAGAGACTGTTCTTGATATATTTTGATAGGTATTAAAATACCTTTCTGCTTTTGGGATATTGGAGTTTCAAATACAATAGCTTTAACTTTACTTCCCTTTATGTGGTATATTAGATTAAAAGGGTCAACATTTTCTAGGAAAATATTTACCTGTATATTTCCAAATCCCCATTGTTTTAAGAGTGATCATGTTAAAACGTTTGTCTAAAGGTTTTGCGATATCAATGGCAATAAACGGCAAGGTCAATGACCCTTTTCAAGCTATGTTACACACATGATAACCAGCATCATCCTCAAAGAGCAGAGTCCATTGGCCTATGTACATGAGTGCACAGAGATATTGATGTAGTGAATTTGGGGCATTATAATAGAATTAATAGATTGAACTTTGTTTTGGAGACGATGATTTTAGTAGCTGTGGTATGTTTTATGTGTCTAAAGTTAAATTTGCAGCAGTGTTTGGCAAAATATTTGATTATTGTGAGAGTAACAAAAACCCATCCACCAAACTATATAACAAGGGTGGTATACAATTGGATCAAAGATTGATGAACTGACTAGTCAAGCTATTCTTGATGCAACGCTTGACCATGTTAAAGTTGGAATAGAATGACAAAGTGCTTCAAGTTTTAAAGATTCTCTTTTGGAATTTCTTCAGCTTAATGATCAAAAGGTAAGTGAGTGGACTGAATAAATTGGAATAACTTTCTTCATAGTATGTGGTAAGTTGTTGGACCACTTCCCTAATATCTAGTTTGTATAATATAGAAGATTTAATGACGAACTCTGACAATAGTCAGGGGTGGATCTAAAGACTTATTTTATCTGGGGGGCTGAAAATGATGACGATTAGTTAAGTGAAATGAGCTGAGTGAGTGGAGCGTCTTGCGGCGTGGAACAGCATGTGCGCGTGTGTGTGGGAGGACTGCTTCTCTCCTGGATAGGCGCCTGAAAGTACATTACCAGAATAACAATTTCAAATAGTCCACAGTCCCATAGTCCATAAATCATGAAGTTTCTTCACAGGGAACGGTTGGTTTCCAAACTGATGCACCAGCTAGCTCTCTATCTCTTCCTTCCATCTCCAATATGGAAGGAAGACGAACACTTGCAACATTACTGTCGTAACATCCTCAACAATCCACTGCTTCCCCTGCCACACAACGGTCAAGAAAGGTTATGGCACCACAGTCAATTGCATCTTGTAGACATTCATCCTATGCATATAACTCTGTTCGGTAGTTCAGTCACATAGTCAGGTTGACATGGAGCCAGCAGATATCTCTACCATATCACCCTTTCACCTTTCTTAACACTTTCCACGAGGCAGGCGTTTGCAGTCGACATTCCAAAATTTCACAAGATGTTTAAAAAATGGCAACATTATTGAATTTTATTACCATGTTTGGAATCACCATGAGCATGCATTGAAATAAATACAAATATGTCTAGTATTGGTTCAGTAATCCTTGAGATAGACTTTGAAAGTTGGGAAAGGTTTCTGAAAAATCTATTTTGCATAATAAGGTAAAACTAATTAACATGTTAAGAAGAAGGAAGCAGAATGCTACGACTATCTTGTTTGGAAAGTAGTAATTTCTTCTTAACACTTGGATAAACAAGTCATTCACCCAAAGCTCCAAGTTCATCAAGGGTTGTTAGCTGGTTCAGTCCTTGGCTAACTCACGTTTCCTTCCCTCCATGGATAAACCAATAAGAAAACAGATACAGGTGGCTCAATATTAAATGGATGTGCTATATAAATCTGTCATTATATATTTGGATGGTCAAGCTACATGGTCATAGTTTCACTGGACCGTGTCTATAGAACCCTCCTTCCTGTGATGTAATGCCATGATTTCCGGATGCCTATGTACTTGTCCCATATATCTCACATAAGATTACTGATATTTTGTCATCTTTATATTCAATTTTCAACTTCTTCAATATTGCTAATGAGCTGTATGCAGAATACATTATTATAATCGGTATGATACTGTAAAGCACAAACATTTCGCAAATCACCAACATCAGCCTTTTCCGCAGCATGAACATTTCATGAAGGCCCACTTCAATTGGTGCAACATTTGGCACTGTTACCTTCCTGAAGTTATTATTATATCTGTTAATGCCAACTAGCTTGAAGGTGCAACATTTGGCACTCTTACCTTCCTGAATTTATCTGTTTTAATTGTTGTGCAATTACCAGATACTACCCCCAAACTTCAATTTCATCAAGATTTTAATTCATAAAAACAGGTTCCAAAATGTGTAAAAACAAAACATTGCTTCGGCGATCATGCCAACGGATGGTGTTGGGGAGTTCCCGGTTTCAGTAAGAGAACCACTGAACCAGCAGTATAGATTTTCAGATGGGGCTGGACAGCCTGATGTGCGTGGTGGTCTACTGGACTGATGTTTAAAAAGTATGACATTCGCGTACATGAAAACTGCAGTCGCGAAATTCGTGAAATGTTGATGCACACAAACATTTCATGCTTTACAGTATATAGCTGGGTCACTAGATTACTACACAATCCACCCATACTGTTCCTATGCATGCCCATATAAGGAATATTCTAACTGGGGTAGGAAGAACGTCATCAGAACTTCCGCCTAAGTGCGAAATCCACCTTCAAGCTTGACGCAACTCAGATCCTTAACGTAACTCAGTAGTAGATGGTCATCCCATGGGAGCCCATTTTCTGGGCCATTGACTTCACAAAACAAACCGATTGATAACAATTTTGGAGGAAGTTTAAAAGCATCCTCTGTGTCTATGGAACTGGATGGTGACTGGGTTAAAGGATTACTGTAAAAGTAAATGTTCGCGCTTTGCACATTTTGAACAATTTTGCTTGTTTTTTATTTTTTTTGCAATTTTAAATTTCCTTTCATAGACCTACATACAAAATGAATATACTTGTGCGTTTTTATTTTTGGGCTTGCTGAGTTCAGCGCGGAAAGTGCGAAAATAAATGTGGCACGAAAATGTCCACTTTTACAGTATATTATTTTTTATGAGAGATGGAATTGATAACGATTGTAATTGGGCAATCTTATATAGTGGGTTTGGATTTGGATGTCAACAGGCAATTTTGAACGTTTTTCGGTTGATTCTCGGCTGATACGCACTATATATTATGAGACGATAATATATAGTTTGGTGCGGGTCTTAATACATACCTTCAGTGTATATGACCATCGCGTTAAGATGTTGAAGCGCGCCCTACACAAAGTTGCTGGCGTATGCGTTGTACATACTACGCAGTGATGCAGTGTGTATGAGTGTTAAAGAACATGAGTATTCAAAGCAGGCAAGCTGGTAATCAACTCACTGGATTTGCCAATTTTATAAAAGGGGAAATTTGTTGTTGTTTGATTAAAAACCTAACAAAAATGATAAAAGATAAAAATAACCCAATAAACTAAATAAGAATGAGATTGAAATACACGACTCCAAATATGTACAGCCTGTATACATTATGAGACCAATGTATAGCAAAACAGCTACGAACTATATTTTATTCTCTAAATTGAAGGATCCATTGTTGCCATTTCCCTATTGATATGATTGAAATTTAGCAGAAAATGTTGGTGAAATCTCTGTTGTTTCTCTCCCATTAGGCCCCAAAAAAGAAGGTTTGTCTCAGATGATGACATGAGAGATTGAAAATCTAATGCGGTCTGCGGATTTTTTCCATTTTTTCCTTTCAATTCAGACCTGTAATCTACCTGATTTTTGATGAAATAAAAAAAAAAAAATGAAGAAAAAAAAGTTAACACAGGTGGTTTTGGTAACGTCCGCGGGTCATTTGAGACAACCAATTTTGTTGTTGTCAGTGGTTGATAACATTTGGGGTGTGTGGGGATGGGGTGTGTGTGGAAGGTATTAGACCAAATGGGTTTAGACCATATGGCAATAGACCGTGTGGAAGAGGGGAGTGTGGCTTATTTATAGAATAAGATATTTTTACAAATGCCTACACAGGTGGCATTTAGATGGCCAATCCAGGAAATTAGGAACTCATGGTATATCAGGAGTGGGACAAAGGGATATATAACTGTACATGTGTACCTGATATTTCACATAGGTGAATTTCCGTTCCTTTAGGGACATCTAGGTTTTGTTGAAGATAAAACTATTTCAAGCATGTATGTGTGGGTGATTCATTCACAGGTGCTGCACGTGAGAAGTTACTGTAGCTGAACATTTCTTGAATTTGAAGAAAGAAAAAAAATGGTTATGTATTTTTTTCAATTTTTTTTGAAAATGTTTGAAAACTTTAAGAATTTTTTTGTTGTTGACATTTTCTCAATTTGTGTTGAAAATTCATGTACATTTTGAAAAAATACACACAAAAAACCTACGTAGAACAAACATGTCCGACCAACCGATCGTACCTAAAAAGTCTGTTCACCCGTAGAACAGGTTTTTGTTGTTGCATTATTGGTCATGTTGTATTTGGTTTTTTTCTTTCAGTCAGGAGATTAAGAAGAGCTAATTTGTTTTTTTAATTTTTTATTCTAGTTATGGGGTAAAAGTTACCTGGGATGGAGAGAGGTGGAGTTTCTCAAATTCAACATGTTGTACCACTGAGCATTACCCTGGTAGAAAATCTTATAATATGTACTCTGTTATCTGTACAACAAACAACAAAATACTTTTAAAATAGATGTGCAAAACACATACAGTTTGTTTAGTGCAATATGTTCTAATAAGGAAACACAAGTAATTTTCATGTTCCCTTCGTGTAGCGAGATTCAATTATTTCCCCCATTTCCACCATGTGTTGTGAATTTAACATTTTCCATATTTAGATCATGTTACGATTTCCCGTGTTTTAAATGTTTTTGTTTTTGAAGTATCAGGCTAGACTTAGAAAAGGACAGTTACGGCTCATGGGATTTTTTACGCAATTCCTTGAGATTTTTATCAAGCTTAGTGTGGAGTTTCATGTTTCCTTCAATGTATATTTCAGTAATGGGGGAATGACATGCATGTTTTGGTCTAGTCTCACACTCCCGATAGGAAAATAACCAGTAGTTATTATTTTTGTAGGGGTTTAATGAATGAACATTAATTAATTCCAGTGCAGGGGGTGCCATAGATTTAGAAGTTTTGAGTGTTGAAAGTAGATTTTGAGATCACACTATTTGTCACTGCAGTCAATTTACGAAAACCAAAGTACAAAAGTCACAAAATCGCTAAACATGTTAATATTTTTCTTAATTCAGACTACAGATTTGGATTAGAAGCAGTGGCGGCACTAGGGGGGAAGGGGCATTGTTCCCGTCCCCCATCTTCCCCCCCCCCCCAAAAAAAATCAATTTAGTTAAAATTAGAAAAAAAATAGACAATTTTAGCATTAAAAAGGCATTTTTTTCCACGCTGTGCGCACATTTTCTTTCCCCGCTGTTTCTTACTAAAATAGGTTAAATTAGACAAAATGTTGACAATTTTAGCATAAAACAGCTAAATTTTGCGCAAGCGTGCATTTTCATACCAAATTAGTTAGTATTAGACCAAATTTAACAATTTAAGCGTAAAATGGCCCAAAAAATGTGCCCGCATCATTTTTTTTTTCATGCCCCCTTAAAAAAAATCCTAAAAAAAATTATGAGTCTGGTGCCGCCACTGATTGGAAAATAAGCCAATTAGTTTTAGTCTGAAAACTGTAATGTGCTTCCAAAGGGAGTTTGATGTCTGTCCTCACCTTTGAATAACTATGGGGGTAATGGTTTGATCGGGGAGGGGGGGGGGGGGGTGTGATAGTTTGATGGAATAACTAATTTACAGGGGAGAGGGTAATTGATATAACAGCCTATCGAAAACAACCATGATTCCCTTGTGATTAGGGTGTACTTGTTTTTACTTTCAAATGTATCAAAATATTTGTAGTACAGATTTATGCGATATCCTTGTATTTGTCTCAGAAAACGTCAGATTTTTGTGTGCAAATAACCAAATATGTTATTTCCATTTCTTATTTTTAGCTGCCTTTAGGGAGATCGTTTGATTTTAATAATCATATGAAGTTGCAATATATCATAAACATCTTCCGTTCTATGCCAAAGAAGGATGATCCTAGGGATAAAAATGTTTTACAAAATCTCGTGTAGGGTGACATACTATAAGCGACGGAAATCCCACTCAATCAGACCTCTCAATTTTATGACAAATGTTGTGAATCTTAAGGCCCTGTCACACCATAGCGTATGGCCTGAACGTGGCCTGAACGTATGCCGACGTATTCAAAAAATAGCTCGACAATTGTCAGAGTCCGAGAACGTCCAAGAACGTCCAACTTCCCAACGAATTGCGTCAACATCGGTGATGGAATGGACGTATCCATAGCGTATTAAACGCATACATAGCATATGACTAACGTATTGATAGCGTATCACTAACTTATAACAAACTTATCACAGCGTATCACAGCGTATGCGATCGGCGAGCGTATGACCAACGTATTCGTAGCGTATGTCTGCCGTGCTCGACGTATCCTCAGCGTATCCTCGGCGTACAACGAACACTTGACTTATGCCGTTGCAGAAATTGAGTTTCGTACACGGCGGGACAAGTGTTGCCAGTTCAAGTAAACGCAGCCTAGATGATAACTATTAAAATATCTAGAAGGGTAAATCTATATGTCCAACCTATAACTTAAGACGATTAACGTACCTCTAACGTATGTCAGCGTATGTCTAACGTATGTCAGCGTATGTAAACGTATGTCTAACGTACCACGAACCTATCGGGAACTTATGCAGAACGTAAGTTACGCACACGTTGAGTACGTCGAGAAATTTTGAACATGCTCAATAATTTTTCGCGGGCTCGACGTGTTCCAAATTTTTTACAACGTATCACAGCGTGCTCTTAACGTATACGACGTATCCCAAACTTACCCCTAACTTGTATCAGCGTACACAACGTACGCCAACGTATTTTTTCGATATTTCGCAAACGTTGTTATACGTTCAGGCGATACGCCATGGTGTGACAGGGCTACCGTATAGCTAGCGCGCATTCGGCGTTTTGGGAACTTGTGGAGGGTTTAAGTATATAAATGGGTCCCTTGAGTATCTCATCCTCACTTCTTCATGGTCTGTCTTGGCCTTCTTGCTTTTTCCTCCTCCTCGGCCACGGCCCCTGGTTGCTTGCTTCATCTTGGGAGGCATGTTAACTGCTTGATGACATCGGTGGGAATGATGTAATGTGAGATCGGCGCGGTATTTATACGTGCTACAGCGGCATAATAAGCCACGTGTTCGTTGTACGTCGAGGATACGCTGACGATACGTCGAACACGGCAGACATACGCTACGAGGTGGCGCAGTCGGTTAGAGCGTCGTACACTGCTGTGCACCGTAGTTCTGTTGGTGGATCGTTTATGAGTGAGAGTTCAAAAACGATACACCAACACAGCCTCGTCCCCCATGCCTCCTTCAGACCGTGCAGACTGAAGTTGGCATGTTCATGGCGCACCGTGCTTCGGAAGGTACGTAGAAATGTTGGTCCCGTGTATCGGAAGAGCTATCCCCGAGCACGTTAAAAGGTCACAGACTCCTTCGTAAAGAGTAGGGGATCATCCCGGTCTGTGTCTGTACACACACATATAATATGTATTCATATACATACCTCCACTAGGCGTGGCGCACCAATGGAGTAAACAAATAGCCAAGAAAGAATGATGGAGGCAACTAAGCTGCTTCCATCGTTCCGTCCAAGGACGACCGATGATGATGATGATACGTTAAGCATACGTTGATCATACGCTCGCATTCGCTCGCATACGCTGTGATACGCTGTCATAAGTATGTTATAAGTTAGTGATACGCTATCAATACGTTAGTCATACGCTATGTATACGTTCAATACGCTATGGATACGTGACAGGGCCTTACACGATTGCCCGGCATAAGGTGAATACGTGAGAATACGTCGAAACTCGTTGGAAATACGTCAGGCATACGTTAGACATACGGCACATATACGTTATCAACTCGTTATCACTACGTTGGCTGTACGTTTCCCCCCAGCCTACGTTCATCAACGTATACCAACTTACGAGTAACGTACCACTAACGTATGTCAGCGTATGTCAACGTATATTTAACGTATCACAAACTTACCGGGAACTTATGCAGAACGTATTAAGAACACGTTGAGTACGTCGAGAAATTTTGAGCATGCTCAATATTTGTTCGTAGTCCAAATTGTCACAGCGTGCTCTTAACGTAAACGATGTATCCCCAACGTACCCCTAACTTATATCAGCGTACGCCAACGTACACCAACGTATTTTTCGATATTTCGCATACGTTGGCATACGTTGAAGCGATACTTTATGGTGTGACAGGGCCTTTACTATAATTTGTCTTATGGTGTATGTTTGTATGTTTGTATCCATAAAAGGCTCCCTCATTTTACGTCTAAACGCCATGAACGTTGCACTGATGAAAGATGATTATAATGTGAGTGTTATAAACTATAAATGGCTGAAAACCGTACAGAATTGACCGAGATATGAGCAAAAGCGGGAAATCCAGGGCCTTTTCAGCCGGGCTTTTGAGACTATTTCTACGGGCCATGTTTGTTTTTCTCTGCGTATACTGTAACCATGCAGTCGGCGCGCGTAACACATAACGCGTCGCAGTGCGCCATGCAAAATAAACGCGCACACGCACTATACCCACGCGGGCAGGCAAATATTGGAGAAATACGCTACGCCACGGGAGTTGGTTACGGTTTAGGCCTTGGGGTTGAGACAAGCCATGGGGCGGGGGCGGAGACGAAGACGGGGCGGGGACGGAGACGAAAGCGGGGCGGGGACGGGGAGGGCCCGCGGGGACGGCTGGTGGCGGCGGGCGGGGCGAGGGGGGTCTAATGAAGAAATGTAGTTTGGAAGGCAGGGGGTAAATGAAGAAATGCGATACTAATGCGTAACACTAACAGGGAGGGTCACAAGGTGGAGGGTTGAGATCAGCACGGGGTGGGTGGAGGGCGGGGACGGCGGGCCAGGCGAGGGGTTTAATGAAGTAATGTAGTTTGGGTGACAGGGGGGTTAATGAAGAAATGTGATAAATGTTCGTATAGCTACTTATATGTTATTTCATTTTGTAGGTGTTCTATCTGGTAGGCGCTACTTACTAGCGGGAGCCCGTTCGAAGAACAGGCATCCCGCTAGTTTTCAATAATTTTCAAAACTTTCATAACCCCCACCCCCCAAAAAAAAATCAAATTGTTAAAGAAAATATTCAAAAATAAAAAAAGTAATTTCAAACAATTTGTTAAAAAAGAAGACATAAACATAAATATGGGTAGAACAGAGGTTTTTTATCGCCTTATGTCAACTGAAAGCGTTTTTGCCAACATCAGTGTACAGGCAACACTAAATGAAATACTTGAACAAGACTTAGGAGAATGCATACCCATAAGCCATTACTATATAGCTACACCTTGCATACCATTACCTCAAAAACCATCACAATCGGCAGAAAAATCTCATTGTCGGCAGGTGAGGACTTTACAAATTTAAATTAAGTTTGAAACCCAATGCTCACCTGCCTATTAAAACCCAGGTATGACTGATAGGCTAAATATTACGAAGGACGGATGAAAAAACCTTGAGCTCACTCGCTAGGTCAAGAGGAGTATCGTGGTATACGGGACAGATCCATTGATCCGCCCGAGATCACGTCAAATTACCGAGCCGTAGAAAGAGAGAAATGAGGATATAATGTTTCTGTTTGATATATGGAGGTGGGTCGACAGGATTTGATTTCATGGTCCAAAACGTGCTGATTTGATATCTTTTTGTATGGAAACGGATGATTCACTGCAAGATTTGTGTGATCGGAATTGACCTTACCTGTTTAATATTCACCTTTAGCAAAGATTTAGTATCGGTTTTGTCATTTAACACAGGTGTGGAATATATTGTATCTTTACAAATTTGAGATAATATAGTGTACAAGTATTTGACCTGATTCATGTTTTAATCTATTTTAAATAAATAGGAATCTTACACATCTGAATGGCTTGTGTATCAATGTTGTGTCTGACCTTTTTAAGGCATTTCTTGTATCAGGATAAGAAAATGAAACTGACAAAACAACATGCATATTATTTATTCATGATACTGGTCAATATTGATTAAAACACCATCTTTCTTGTACCCCCAGAGTAGATTTTAGTCATATCTTTCAGAAAGAAAAAGTTTAAGGTACTTGCAGTTTATCAATTTAATATTTCTTAAAACAGATTCCTTGACGATCTTTAATGAAATAGAATGCAATGAGAAGAAAGTGAGGTCTGGTCAAGAAGGTGTATATACCAAGACATGATATTCTCCTCTTATAACCATTGCTAATGGTCAGAACCCAATTAGAAGAAAGAGCCCGGGTCAAGAGGAGATTCCAGATGCAATATTGTACTCATCAGAGGAAGTGTATCCGTCATACCGTTCGGATGACGTTTCCTAGGAACAGCACGAGATGCCAGGTAGTCCTTTCCTTCCGGAATGGGCCAGGTAACCCTGGTAATGCCAAAAAAATAAATAAATTGTGTTGCCCTCAGCGACCGACCCTAAAATCGTAAAAACTAGGGTCACATTTTTTTATTTTTTATTAATTATTATTATTTTTTTTTTTTAAAGTGTCTATAGAAATGTTACTATTTCTTGCTTGAAATGAATAAATAAGCCTAAATAAATGTTTTTTAGACTATTGTCACACTAGAAACATTAGTTAAATTGACATATGGGCATATATATTTCGGCCCAAAAGGAAGAAGAAAAAAATGGGGAAAAAAAATTGAAAAAAAAGAAGAAAAAAAGAAAAAAGAAATCCGACCGACCGACCCGAATTAAAATTTTTGGCACTTGAGGGCAACACAACATTTTTTTGTTGTTGGCCTAATTGTCGGCATGCCTTGATTGGATCATCATCCTATGCAAATGGCACGTGTAATACAGGGGACGATGAATCATCCAATGGGCATTGAATGGATCGAGTTGAGGGCAAATAGCGGGCAATTTGGTTTGATAGAATTGAAATTAAAGTGAAGTATCAGATGACCATCTAAGTGTATTTTTACATTAAAATATGGTCAAGTTGATGATGGATTTGAGCAATTTAGTGTGTGGAAATGCGTCAAATCAAAATGACTAATTTTCAATAGTCACAATGATATATGACATAAAAGGGGCTGCGTAATAATAAAATATTATTTTTAATTTACCATTTCCAAATTAAGGTAAGATACTGTAAAAGTGAAAATGTTCGCGCTACATTTATTTTTGCCCTTTTTGCGTTAAGATCAGCAAGCGTGAAAATAAAAACATGTAAATATATTCCTTTTGAATGTTGGTCTATGTAAGGAAGCTCAAAATTGGGAAAATAAAAACAAGCAAACTTGTTCAAAATGTGTGAAGTGCGAAAATGTCCACGCGAAAAAATGTCCACTTTTACAGTACTACTTATTTCAACAAAATATTTCAAACCAATCATTAGATATAGGCAAGGCAAACAATATATCATGACAATCCTTGTGGCTTTTTGATGTCACTGATTGTCATATTACGATTTCTCTTGATCAGATCGAACCAACAGAAAGAATACAAGGACAGGTCTAAAATTAGAAGAAATAAGCCTATGGCATACTGGTCAATGTTCATAGTGGTTGCAATTAGTTACCTAGCAGCCGATTCTAATGCATTAAACAGTGTGTACACTTGACGGCTTTTGGCACGTTTCATAACGTAATTCATCCTTAGCGAGGAATTGCTTAATAGATATGTTTGCTTTAGTGCTAATTAAAAGTATTTCTGTGTTGATGGAGTAGAAATACTTAGGTCAGAAGGATGGCAATAAAGTCAATTGTGTCTGAAATAATCAATCTGGAAAAGACCTATTTGTACATTTTTGTCAAGATGTAATTGTGACAAAAATAAAGTGTAATAGTTTCATGGGTCACAGTGAGCTATAGAAGTTTAAAATGATTTTAAAATAATAAAAAGATCATGTCTCCCATGGTTTGTTTTTTATTTGATTGTGTCAATAAAATGTTGGTATTTTGCATCAATATATTGTGTGTTAATGTTCAAATACTGGCTATGCATGTAAAGCATTAGTTGATGCGGAATAGATATCCATTTGCTTATCCTCCATGTGGGACATACGAAGATAAGAGTATTTTTGCGACTTCTATTGTGATACGGTTCCTTCAGGCCAATACTCAATGTCATCAAAATGCACTTTTGGCAAAGATTTAAAGAAAACATTTATTCAGTCAGCTATCGAGTCAGTAATTGAGTCAGTCAGGCAGGTAGTTCATCGACCAATTCATCTTAGGTAGATAGCACACAAATAGGAGGAAGTTGGTTGAATAGGATGGGGGCAGTTTTACAGGTTCAGAGGTTTAAGGTTTGAATTGAGATTTGTATGTGTGAATGTGAAGGATTGACCTGGGGTGCATTCTGCATTGAAAATACAGGGTATATACTAGACAGCAACATCATTGAAATCTCTTGCATATTTATGCTTACAACCGTTATGTGTACTTGTATGTTGGGTAGACCAGGATAATCTAATTATATTCTTGCTTGAAGAGTTTGATAGATGAAAGATTATGTGTTGCATGCACAAGAAAATGAACCTGAGGGTTGAACCATAATACAATTATATTGCAACATGCCAGGTATATACAGGTAACTGCCCTGTTGTATGTCACGCATCTTGTTTCAGTATGTTTCCAAATGCTTGATCTTCAGTAGATAGCAAACATCTTGTGCATTGTACAATGCACAAACAGTCAGACTGTTTTGATTAGGCAATTATAGATGTGTAAACATAGTCAAATTGTAAAAACTGTAATTACAAGGATTGTGATAGCATGAAATGTGGAATAATTTTCAATTTAAGAATTGTTTTTCCGCTGACTACATCCCAGTATCATAACTCTGTAGCGCACTCTCCCTCTCTCTATGTAGATAGTATACAAGTCACTGACCTGAAGGGATGGATATGAAATAGTGGAGAGATGCTAATATTAGATGCATCTCTTATTGTTTTTTCGCAGAATAGTCAATCCTTTTATACAAAAAAAACATAAAACAAACAAACTGTCATAGCAGTATATCATCCAATAATTTGTAATAGCAACACATCCGTTATCAGTTATGTTAGAATTTTCTTGTATTTATAGACCTGCCCACTGAAATCCCATATATGAATACCTGTTCTTATACTGGCTTGTTGTTAGCTTAAAATGTCACTATTCGGTGTGTATCTTCTATTGCAATGAATTAATAAAGAAAGTACTAGTGTAATGGATAAGATTGCGTTTTAGTTTCATTGACCATTAGTATCACTTGTATTCGTCGCATTAGTGGTGGTAGTGTGGTTTCCATCAATAAAGAGATAGTATAAGATTGATATACGAGGAGGCGATGTATGGTGTGTATGATACGGGGTGTTTTGAGTGTAAGTTTTTAACGGTAAGTGATGTATTTCTAAGGAATTTTAGCCGTTTGTGTAATGGTAGCATATAGGTCATTGGTGTGGTTGTCCAAGCTAATCTAAGTGGATATTGAAATTGATTGATTAGCCAATTATTTAATTAATTTGTTTGTCAATAGCTTGATTGATTTCACTGACATCTAGTAAATAACACTGATTTTAGGTTTGACTGATTATGTGTGTGATTGAGTAACAGATTGACCAGTGATTTGATGATCGACGGAATTGATCAACTATCTAGATTTCTGATTGATTGATTTGATCAATGGTTGATCAATCAATCAATTGATTGATTGATTGATTGATTGATTTGATTGATTTGATTGATTCACTGAATGATCCTCCCAAATTCAATCACACAAGGAAACTGTTTCATAGCTCCTGAAGAGAAGTGGTGGTTGGAATGCCCTATAGTCGTCGTCAGAAAACTTTTGCACCTTTTAAAACCGACAATGCACACGATCTAGTTAATGAGCGAGTGGGTAGGGACATCCATGACCCTTAGATACGATCGAGGCCAATAGGATTACAGATGCCGCCACGCGTCGAACTGCTTAAAGAAAACGCTGTAATGAGCTGTTCTACAACGCACTTCCGTGTTTACGCTGTACGCAGTTGTCACAGAAAAAAGTTAGATACGATCGAGGCCAATAGGATTACAGATGCCGCCACGCGTCGAACTGCTCAAAACTGCTCAAAACGCACTTCCGTGTTTACGCTGTATGCAGTTGTCACAGAAAAAAGTGCCGGACTTCTCAGACCACGACTATAGTTGACTTAAATACACAGAATACACAGTTCAGGATAATAGCACACACGTCTGCCTATAGAACACTGAACACTGTCCTCAAGGATGAGCGTATGACGGATAGTTTTTAAAGACAATCTCATCAGCCACAAATCCCAAACGGGCGTATTTGTCACCTTCTTGACGGACGGACCACTCTCAGTGTCATGCAACATATGATCTATCCATTCATCATAAGCTATTAGGATAGTGTTTCACCATAGCTTTAATATTCTTACCTGGTAGATAGCTATAATTCCAATGGGTAACTAGAGCGGTTCTCGGGTTTCGCGGTTTGTGGGTTTCGCGGTTTACGGGTTTCGCGGTTTGTGGGTTTCGCGGTTTGTGGGTTTCGCGGTTTGTGGGTTTCGCGGTGTTTGGATTTGGTGGTTGTTATTCGGACGGTTTATTGATTGAGTGAACAATATTCGGGAGATCAGTTTGTTGCAGTTTCTTAACATTATTATGTTAGGGTCTTACCAGAACCATGGAGGACGGGCGTTGATTGACAACATGGAATGAACACAAATATGAGGTACTCACCCATAATTCAATTCGTCAAAATGTTACTTAAGTACATATTCTACCGTTTTCATTTGTTTCATGGATGATTCATCAATGGCGGAGGAGAATTTTGACATTAACATTTTAGGTTACAAATGTGTAAATATTTCGGTTGAATAAAAAAAGGCTATTGAATTAAATTTGAAGAATTTGGAAACCGGGAAATCCGTAATCTTCCTATGGAAATTGAAGGTTCGCTTTGTAAATGTGGACATCAAAATGAATTCAAGGATTGCAAAGGACATGGGACTTGATCATGTATACTTTGATGATTGGGCATTTTGGCAATAATCCATGAAATCATACTTGCGTGAAGGCATGAAGTTGAAAGGTAGGTATAAACACGATTTCCTGATATATTCTATTTCGAAACGGCAGACCTCTTATTACAGTTTAAAATAGGGGTATTTATTACATGTTTTGTTCAAATTAATATAGTGTGAATTTTAACAGAGACCTCACCATAGTAAAAAAAATCAGGCAATGATGATTTGTTTAAATATTTTAACCAAGATATTTGTGTCCACACTATTTTCGGTAGCTTATACTGTGATCTAATTTTTTTTTTTTAAATGCGTGTGACCAGGTACAACCACTCGGACGCAACATAACTATACATTATTAAGTAAGGGGCAAAGGTTCAGAAAATGAGACAATAATAAAATGGTTGGTGTTGTAGTAGGCTTAGATTGAATTCTAAAGTTCTATTCTGAAGTAAAGTATAGATTATATTTAGGATTCAGAATGATGCTACAAGATATACACTACTTAACAATTACTCAAAAAATGGTATCTATTCGTTATGGACCGTTCATTATTTATGGTGGAGCTGGGGGGGGGGGGGGGGGACAAATTCAAGACTCGTATGTCAAAATTACCTAACCCCCCCCCCCCCCTACAGCTGAAACTGAAAATTACATTACCCCCCCCCCCCCCCCCCCCCCCTACTAACCAATAGATTTTTACACAACCCCCCTTCAAAATCAACTTGTCACATACTTAGGGGATGTATTTTTCTTTTGCCCATGGATTCGTTGGTTGTGACCTCTGAACGGCCAATAATTATGACTAACTACATAGCGAGCGTGGCGAGGCGGAACATTTGTCATATATTTATACATTTTTGGTGTTTTGTGAGTCTTTATAAGCCGAAAAAAGTTAGAACATCCAGACAAAAACGTATGAAATATTCTTGTGAGCTTTGGTGCAGAACTGTGAGTAAGACGAGGTGAAAAGCATGCAAGAAATTACCGTTTTTAATCAAATTGGATTTTGGAACATAGGCCTAGGCTAGTAACATGTTTTTATACACCTCATGGCTCTAATGTTTTCAACCATTGATGATTATATATATAGGTGTTTTTCCAACAGATCGTCCGAGCAGGGCGTGCACAAAAAATTGCTGTACGAAAGTAGTCTCATCATAAGTAGCCTACATGTTTTGAAGTTGAAAGGTCATAAGAAAATGTGCGCGAAGCGCACAAAAAAATTGCATTTACACTCCAAAATAGCCTCTAAAATCACCCCAATCACCACCATCTTTATAGTTAAATAAAGTTACACAACCCCCCCCTGTTAAAGAATAAAAAGTTACATAACCCCCCCCCCCATTTCAACATATGAAAGTTACATGACCCCCCTATATTTACCCCCCCCCCCCCTCCACCATAAATAATGAACGGTCCCTTATTGATATTTTTGATATTTGTAATTATTTTATAAAGTTTATAACGTAATAGATATACTTTTATAGTATAGTTGTTTGTGATATTTATTTATGCTTGAAAATAAGTAATGACAATTTTTCTTTATTCCGAAGAGAAGTGTTTATTATTTTGCATGATAAGACACAATTACAATCCAATTCGTTGGATTACATACAATCATAATTTTATATAGATATTTTATTAAGTATTATTTCTATCAGGCTTTTTAACGGTACGATAAACTGTGTATTGAATATTGATGCCTTGGTTCAACCAAAGTACCCGGATGCGTCCAATATTCTTCAATGCGCGCATCGTGCGCTTTGTTTTGATTTGTTGTTCAGGCACAGCGGGTTCGCCGATTTTTACTGCGGGTAGTGGTAGCAAACTTGTTAACATGTTTGATGATGTTTTTATTCGTTATAAGGGAGATCAATATTATGCTCAAATTGTGAATTTTGATTTGTATTATTGTCGTGTATGAATCTGGTCAATACATGCGTATGTTTTGTTTCTCGAAAAAATAGAAAATCAATGCACTTGCGCAAATGTTGATATACTCACAATAGCACCCCTGCAGGGTCGTACCATTATTCACACATCAACATCAGCGCGCGTGCATTGATTTGTCTAATTTCTCTCAAAACAACACTTACGCATTTATATTGACCTATACCTATTAAATTATTTTCAATTAATAGCCTTCATTGAATAAACTTCATTGAATTTGGATAAATGGAAATGTATTGTAATAAAAATACAGCACGATATTATACATAGCACACATATTCCATCATTTGTATGAATGTATTTATCTATCTATTAATTTATATAAATATAAATAAATAACTTAATTAATTATGCAAAACACTTAATTTATTAACATTATTTGAAAATCAAGTAAATGAATAGAAAATACAATTAAATCAACTTAATTATTTAGATGAATCACTATACCAATCTATAATTTATTTATTTATTCTCGAATTAATTAATTAACTTATTAATAAGAATGTTAATTAATTATTAACTTATTGATGTTGTCTATTACTTATTCCAACAGTTCATTCATTAATATTATTTAATACTAAAAGCAAAAATGAATATATAAATGTTAGTCATTATTCAAGTAATCTATCAATCGCATTTCAATAAAATAAAACAAATTTAATCATTGATTGATTATTATATTTCTTGTTCATTGTTTTTGATTACATTTACAAATATATTTGATAGATAAATCGATGGGTTGTTTTCATTATTTATGAATTTCTGATTATTTATTCTTTAACTAATTCTATTCATTGAATGCATTTATCGATACATTAAATAACTATAATTCAATTGAAGATTTATTGTCATGAAGCTTTGGACAGTTTCAAAATAGTAAGCGTGTGCTGCTTGAACCTAGTGGTGATTGAACAAGAACATACGAGGGTTTGTCAAAATGTAATGAAAGTGATCTTGTTGCGAGTTGCAAGGGGCATTGCCATTGATTGAAATTATTTTCAATTAGCCCACTAACAGGGGCGGACTGGCCACTGTGGCGTTGTGGCGATTGCCACATGGGCCGCTTGGTTTTGGGCCTCTCAGGGCCGGTTACTCAAATTTTGTGGCCGTGCGAAAATATGTGACTGTGCGAAATGTTGTGACTGTGCGAAATTTTGTGACTGTGCGAAATTATGTGACCGCGCGAAATGTTTTGACCGTGCTAAATTTGTTGAACCTACCCGTATTCGAAACTAAAATTATTAGGAACCGTTTATTATTTCCACCGGGTCGGGACGGGAGTAATTGATGAGTGGGATCACGCAGTTTTTAATTGACAACAAATAAGGGGGTCATACGTTTTTCTAATCAAGAGGGGTGCGCGTCAGTGTTTTTATCCGGATTCGACGGTAAAATTCCAACAGCTTCCGCCCCCGTCCCAATAAAAAAAATGATATTCATACAACAGTTTATTCAAATTGCTTATGATTCATTTAGCAATGGGAATCATATGCCATATAAGTACCGCGAGTGTGCCTAATAAATTAAGTTTATGATATTTAAGAAATTAGTCTTAGAGTCAATCATGGCAAATTTAAGTGTGAATTGCAAATTTTCAGTATTGAGTTACTATAGTCATGTCGGTTATTTCTCGACAACTAGCTAAAATTGGCTTGAAGTTGGTCTAAAGTATAATTGGTTAAAAGCCAATCAGGCAATCATTGTGTTTCTTGCACCCGCCCTGTTTATAGGCCTATACTGGTCATGCCACGCCACTGCGTAGACCCTACTCATTCTAAAGGGAGCACATCAAAACTCGACCGCCCGGCAACCACCGGTTGTTCCGTGCAGAAGTTCCGTGAGGTTGCAGCCGGTTTCTATTGTTCTAAACAATGATATGCGGTCAAACCGGGCGGAACCGCCGGTTGTCGCGCGGTCGAGTTTTGATTTGCTCCCTAATCAAATATTAAAAACAACCCAGTTATTTAACACTTTCCTCGCGGCAGGCGTTTGCAGACGACAGTTCCGAAATGTCCCAAAATGTTTTGAAAAATGTTAAAATTATTGAATTTCATTACAATATTAAAATAAGTGCAAACTTGTCTAGTTTGGGTTCAATAGTTCATGAGATAAGTTGGGAAAGGTTTCTGAAAATCTGTTTTGTATAATGGTAAAACTAAAAGTAATAGCCGCGTGTGAAAAGTGTTTTAAAAGATCTATTTTTCGAGAAAATCAGTCTTAAAGGTAGATGTTCCGATTGCTGGCCCGATTTTCAACTTGATGTTTTCTATTTTACATGAAAGGTCATCTTTAAAATGGTCGCATTTCACTAAGTTTGAGTTGCATAACTCCAACGGTTCTATTTTTGGAGAAGCACATGGTCACAAAATATTTGCCCATTGAGTAGTACACAAACTGTTTGGTGGTTAACCACCTTTGACAGTAATTCACCACATTTTACCCTATGATTTCTAAATGGAACATTTCTGGCTCCTAAGATTTTACAGACATAATGAGAAAAATATGGGGATTCTTCTGATATTTGATGTGAAAGCCCCAAAAACGTGATCGGAACATACACCTTTATAAAAAATATTCTCTCAGCCCAGTTCCTAAGCACCCCTCCTTCTTTTGAGACACTGGACGACACACCCTACCACTAACAAAGTTGAGTGCCACCGCCCCCCCCCCTTGTCCGCCCGGGACTTTACTTGTACCAAACATAAAACTGAAAGCGCACAAACACAAACCTGTACGTGCGGGGTGTGATGTCTTGTATACATCCGAGGTACGTGTAAAAATACTATTGTTGATAGAGGTGTCTTGTATGAATTGTGTAGCCTTTTTGAGAGGGGGTTATTATATTCTATTATAGTCTATTAATTTAGTATAGTATAGTATAGTATAGTATAGTATAGTATAGTATAGTATAGTATAGTATAGTATAGTATAGTATAGTATAGTATATTCCATTCCATTCCATGATTCCATCAATTGTAAATTCATGATTTTTAAAACTTGGAAATAGATACCAACGGGCGAATCCATCTCATCATGCTCATCCGAGTCCAGCCCTGTCTGCATTGGAAATTGACGGCTACTTGATGGCGCGAAAATTGTTTAGGCTACTTGATGTTGAAGTGGAAGTTTATTGATCCAATTGATCTTTAGAAAATGTTTGTTTGTGTCAGGGTGTTACGGAGTTTTTATGAGCGCAGATAATTGGTGCCTATTGTCAAGATTGTATCCAAAGGCCAAAAACATCGTTACGTTACCCTTCCAAATCTTAAACATTTCCGATTGAGTTGGTCGATTTGTTTTCAAACTCATCCATTTTAAACTTGAATAGAGGTCAATATGCAAGCTGTCAAAGAATGACTAAGGGGTGCGTGGGGCGTACACCTGTGTTTGTTGTTGTTTTTTTACTCAAGTCAAGGGTAAATACTTTTGTCCAAGTAACTGTCAGCAAAAACTATTACCCCTGGATCGGATACAAACATGTAAAAATGTACTAAATGTAAATCTGATGTAAATGTTTGAAGCATAGGCCTATTCATTAATTTTAGTTAACAACTCAGTGAATAAAATAAAAGGGTGTAGGGCAGAGTTATGTTTTAAGGGGAAATATTAGCGGTTTTATGTTGAACAAAATTATTGAAAATAGTCCCGATATTTTTGCTAATTTTGTACTTGTGCTAGGCCTATAAAAAAAAATCCCGACCTAAGATTTTGCAAACAAATGTTCAGTCTTTTTGAAAGGGTAACACAGTGTTTGTTTTGACTAGGCCTTATATGTTATGGGAAGTTGTTTGAATGAACGGCTTGATTGTCTAGTTTATGCAAATTAGCTACAGACCTAACAATAGCGTTGGTTTTGACCAATGACGGTGGACGTTGACCGTGAAAGATTTAAAAGAGATGGGCAATTACTTATCTATACTTACATTATCCTTGTGTATAACGACCGTCTCTGCACGCATCGATTAGCTCATCACTATCGCCATCTATGTCGAAGTCATGTATGATACGTGATCACTATTGTTATGTAAATGTCCACGCTCTTTCCACGTAATGGGCCCAGCGTGATTCAGTGAAAAAGGCATCCAATTGTTACGTAAACATCAAACAATTGATTATCTATACAGCAAAGATTCGCCCTCATACATCAAGTATGGTGACGTATAGCAAGTATTACAATGGTATAACTAAAACCGCGACAAGTCGGGGGACTATGTTTGTTATGTAAACATCAAACAAAAATAGCAACGCTCATGTATCCCCGGGAAGGGGGGGGGGGGGGGTACTCAGATTTGGTTTGGTCGGGGGTGGGCCGCTGGAGAATCAAATCCCCTATACCCATTTCTAAGGGTGATTTTGGATAGACCCATGTCTAAGGATTTTTCAGTTGAAAAGCCTACCCATGGCTAAGGATGTCTCATGAAAAAACGACCCACTGGAGCGGCACGTCCCCGTATGCCTTACATACGTGAGTACCACCCCCGAGCATGCATCGTTGTATTTTACTAAGAAAAATATGCTTCTCAAGGCAAAAAAATATTTTTACTCCTATGAGGCAGATTAACCCCAACTTTGAACTCGTCCAAGTTATTTGCGATTTGTACATGCTCACAAAATCCGGAATCCATTGATGGATTAATAAAGACGAAATCGCAAACACAATTTTTTTCTGAGGCAATCTCTAGGGGTGGTACATAGCCTAGCGGTGAACAAAATTCAACAAACTCAATTGCGCGTAGTGGCGTTTGGGATTGGGGGATTCATATAGTTTTAGTTTCATGCTCTATTACGCTTGAACTCTTTCCGCCCACACACATGAGTAGTAAACTACAACAAAACAAAATTACGCCCCTTGATTGGAAAAACGGTGATCCACGCTTGCGATCAGCGACGGAGCGGATGGAGTATATAAAACATTATGGTGATATACGGGGGTACAATAACTAGAATCGCCGCCATTTTCTTTGATGTGACGATGTCGGAATAGAAAATAAATATCCCTATCGCGGGAACATTATCCCTCATAATTCTCCAAATAACCAGTCACTCGAACTCAGCGGAGATAAATACTGTACCAATATCGTGTCCACAAATCTTACTAATTCAAGCTGTATTTTTCGAGATATTTCGCACACAAACTTCGATTTGAAAATCTTAGGATGCCGGTACCCGTCCTCCAATAATACTTGATATTGAGATATGTAGAAATATGACAGGTAGTAGGTATTAACAGGTGGCCTGTGATATGGCAAATATTGAAATATCATCATTAAACAGAGTGGTGATACCGTTATTTGCACTTTTTGTAATTTTTTTCTACTTCTGGGAGATGTAAAGCAAAATAGTGATTCATACTTTACTTAGTGATTCAACTTTGTGTGACACCTTTTTCGTGTGGTTCCAGTTCTAAAACAGATGAAGGATATTATTTGGCAGTGTGTGGTGTGTAAGATTTGTAACTTGAGAATCTTAAAAAAGGGCTCTTTGATTGGCACTATTGTTATACATTTGAGTTAAGCAACAAAATGCTATCTCCATAAGATGCTGAGCAAGACTTACATTATTAAGGGTAAATATGCTATCTTCAGTAGATAGCTGATGAAGACTAACAGCTTTACGGAAAAATGCTATCTTCAGTAGATCACTGATGAAGATTTATGGTCTTAATTTCTATCAGTTCTTACTTGCAATTCATAGATCTTACAATCCATATATCTCGTACATGGATTACTCATTTATATGTACAATCCACAGTCTAAAACCTTCAGTGTAGATAACATATAGTACCTTAGTGTCATACTTAAAAAAACTTGCCAATAATATCCACATGACTATTGTAACAGAAATCTTCAAATCATACAGAGAACCAACATAACCATCGAAATGCAGAAAACATTTGTGTGTGTTTGTAAGTGGATAAAATATCACATTTCACACACATTTGCGGGCAAATCACAATCCCAAGTCATCTATTGCAAGACAATTTTCTTTCAAATTTGACCCGCAGATAACCCTTCAACAGAAGATGTTTGTATGTGTGTACGAGTTAGCGTGCTGTAAGGGTATTGAATATCCCGCATTAAGTTGTGAAAATAGTAATTGGATGCGCCGTTTTATGCCTTTATGAATGAATGAATCACCCCTGGTGACCAGGTATCTATGGGATGCTACTAGTTCTGTCTTGGCAGCAACCCCTTATCTTGAAACTCCCGAGGTGAAGTGGGTTTTTGGATGATGCGTTTTCAAGATATAGAGGAAGATGGAAGAGAAGAGCTCTTTTTTATAAATGAACTTGATGAAAAGAAACCATTTCATATGATATTAGGATGTATGTTTTTTGTACTTGTGGCAGACAAAATTGAATATACCAATAACTCAGATTTGACTCGCACCTCCCAACATATCCATTTTGACGTAACAGGTCACATTTGTTTAACACATCAAAGGATGTGGGCTATCACTATAGAAAACTGCTTGTATGCCCAATGGTGTTAGAAGCTAAATATTCAAAGAAAATTAGAAAAAAGATGAAGCACCGATTAATATTATTCCTACGTCATATGAAAGAAACTATATTATAAATTTGTCTAAACTGCATCTAGGATTCACTATTTGGGATCGTCTGACCACTGGGCAAATTCCCAACCAAATATACCTATCATAAAAATTAGTCGACTTAAAAGTGAAATGTAACTATATTTGCAACAGGTTTAAGCAACCTTTCTACCACTATCTGTTGCACAGTCGAAGAGACAGAATATTGTCAAAACGTATTGCAATTATTTCGCACTAAATATAAGCATTCTATAAACTGAAAGAGTCAACCTGCATACTCCCAACAGTGTATCTCCCTAATGCAAATAGCCTATTAATAGTCAATGTCCTGTTATTGCGAAGGACAATACACGTAGCTAGGTTAGTTTGCATTTGTGGGTCACACTATGACCGTACACGCGCATATGGCCGGCCATCAATCTATCTATTTGAACATCTCTATTTACTTTATCATCGCTGCGATATTTGCAAATTGAGACCAGTAAAAATATGGCACATCTGTACGTGGGGATGTTTCGGGTTGAACTAGGTGCCCCAGTTATCGATCGCTCGTTTAGGGAGTTATCTACCTGGTGGACGTGTGTCTAATATATCCGGAATTGTCATTTTTAATGTATTTTTGATGAGATTTGGGATGAAATAGCGTTTCAGCTGGGATTTTGATGAGGAAAACGTGTCGGGTAGAGAGTAAAGATGAATGTCAAAACCGTGGCTTAGTAATTCATGGATCATTCAGATATATATGTCATTTTGTCTGCAGGAAGTCATTGTACTATGAAACCATATATCGTCGCTGTTCTGTCAAAACCTTGCATTCTTTCCAGCCCTTCAGCATGTATAAAGTAAAACTAAAGTTATGCATTGGAAGTGTTGCTTTATACATTTTCAGGGGCAAGAGCACTTTACAAGATCTAGATAAATGTGTCTGTGACCCTTGAACATGTTTAGAGGTTATGCGTAGGAAGTATAACTTTATACATATATTGAAGGAAGGGCCAGATTGAGATTCAAGGTTTTGACAGAACAGCAACGATAAATTGTGACCATTTATGTAGCACCTGGATATACTTTAGCCCCATGAGCACTTACTACCTATCTAACAGTGTTTCTGATTGGATAAATTACGAAACACTCATTTGAATAGCCAATTGAAATACAGCTTCTATAATATTTCACTTCAATCTATATCAGGGATACAATTATTTTAGCAATGTCTGTGATTGGTGCATTAAATGTAATATTCATCATATTTCGTTTGCAATTTCGTCTAGTCAAATTTTGTTTGCTCTTAAACAACCCAAATCTAAGTCAGGTTTAAAAAAAAGTAAGTTGGGATGTTACATTCATTAATGGGAAAATGATTTGATTGCTAAAAAAAAGGTTGATCTATGTATCAACGTGTCTTGTACGAGTGTCTTACTCTTGTCGATATGTTATTTTAGAAAATAATTATTTAATGCATTTCCGAACTTACTTATACTCCATTAAAACATAAAATGCCTCTCAGCATTAAAGAGTGATGAGTTGAAAGATATATAAGATGATTTCATCGTGCAAAGTGTTAAAGTTAGTTCATTAGTGATGATTACTTCTGGCTCACCTGAGCTTCAGGTCACTTGTGTATTTATATTGGGCTTGATAGTAAGTAACACACTGCCTGCTAAAGTGATGGACATTTGTTAAAGTTTTCTTGCCGAACGATTTTTCTTTTTGAGATTTGAATGAATGGACCGGGCTGATATATAAATGATAGAGAAGTGGACTGGTAGGAGAGGGATGGTTAAGTGTTGAGCTCCAACTCTACTGGGACAATATGGTGAATTGATTTTTACTAGTGTCACAAGTCCACATTGGAAGAACTTTTTCCAGAAGATTTCGGGAGTCAGGATGCCATAGAAAATCTCATCTTGACATATTTGTCTGTGTGGATGCCATACCATTATCAAGTAAACAACACATGATCTAATACATTGTTCATTAATCTTAGTCAAACGGAAACGTTGTTCCACAATTATTTGAAGTTTGCATCAATAAATCAAGAACTCCTACCGCACTCAAAGCGTTGATACAAAGTGTGGTGTTGAGAAGGGAAAACTGTGAAATTACTTTTATATTTTTAGATAACAAGTCTGATAGCGAACCTGATATCTCATGGGGTTTAATGTAATCTTGCATTTTCTTGTTATTTTCACAATCTTCCTGGGTCTTATTTTGGACAATTTGATAGCGATAGAGGAAAGGAATCAAGTATTAATCGGCATCGGATTATTTTCAATCAAAATAAGGAGATGTGTACAGTTACAAAAATATGGTCTGTGCAAATATTGGGAATAGGATGTTTGTTTTGTGTGTTCCCTACTGACGGTCCAAAACCTTCCGGCAGACAAACTTCTCCCATAGAGAAAACATATCCAAGAAGGAGGAATAACTAAGAGGAAAGGAAAATGAGAAGTGGCAAGGCTAAAAAATCATTTGTCTCAAAGCTCCCGCGCGCGTTAGTTAATTGATGCGCGTTAGAAAAAAGAAGAAGATTTTTTTTAAATTTTGTAATTTTTAATTTTTCTTCTTCAAAAAACAAACAAAAATAAAAACCCAAAATTTCACCGATTTTTTAGATTTTCATTGATCACATCATTTTAAATACAAAAGGTCACTTTTACAAGGATTTCAATATTTTATATTTAAAAAACCCGAAAAAACCCGCATTCCGCATTAGGTTTTGAAAAACTGAAGAGCTTTGAGACAAAAGTTTTTTTTTAATATAGCCCAAATGGACAAATATATTTTGGGACTAATGTACAATATTAGAGAAAGCATATTACTCTGTGTGTGCTTTCCAAATATGATTACATTGTATTCAGTCATATAATACTTATAATCGAAAGTCAGATGGCAAAATGCAATAACGCTTTCCATGCGTAGGATTTTGTTGCAATTTTGCCGATACAAAAAGGTCAGTTTCATCTGCACAGGTAGGTGTTTGTTTGCGATAATTTGAGTGCCACGACTGAGAATAGAAACTGATTTGACCTGTTGTTTTTCACTTCATATTGTTTTTGTATTGTCATCCGTTAAAGCTCAATCAGCTTCTTAAAGTGGTACTTCTATTTCGTAATTCAAAATACCAATCTGCTTTTTCTGCCAATGCTTTAAAACAAAGTTAAACGTTAAACATTTATACGGTCTTTTTGACCAGTTTATGAATTACTTTACATCATTATTTTGTGTTGTTGCTATCTTAGGTAGATAGCAATGAGTGTTCTTTAGTGAATGCAATCTTCAGCATAGATAGTAATGGTTGTTCTTTGCATGCATCATCGTTAGTAGATACCATTAGTTATTCTTTGATGATGCTATCTTCAGTAGATAGCAGTGATTGTTTTTTGATGCATGCAATCTTCACTACACTGTAGATACAGTGTTTAGAAAACAGAGACATGAGTAGTGTTTAGGTATTTCCATGTTTAGCATTTAAACACTTTCTAATCGAAGCACATACAAAATATGGTCTTTGACGTTAAACGCTTAAATTATTAGAAAGTGTTTAAATGCTAAACATTGAACTACCTAAACACTAACCTTGTCTCAATTTTTGAAACAATGTATTAACGCTTGTTATCTTCAGTAGATAACAATATTTTTCTTTGTGTGATATTTTCATTAAATAGCAATGGTTGTTTTTGGCGTGTGCTATTTCCAGAGTAGGCATTGGTTTTGCTGTGTGTGTCATCATCAGTAGACAGCAGAGGTTATTTTGGTGTGTGCTATCTTCATTAGATCACAATGGTTTTGCTTTGATGTGAGCTAACTTCAGAGATAGATATGGTCATTGATTGATGGGCCTTCAATGTTTCAAAATAATTTGAAATAAATAGGCCATTTTTGTAATGATTTAGTTTTCAATAAGTCACAAAGGTTTATGTCCTCTTATCTGAATGTAGGATTATTGATGATGTTATCAGCCATGGGGTAAAAGAATGAGTCAATATAGTAAGACTAGGAACGTATAATCTCAATTTAGATAACTGGAATTGGGCCACATTTTAGGATACAAGCATTTTAGATTTGGAAGTCAATATAGTGCTATCAAACCATGATGCAAATGATTGAGTAGGCTGAGTTATGCCTGAAGACTTAATGCTTCACCCACATCCAATGAAGTTTACTCTGAACTCCACCTACTTAAAATAACCCATCAGAACTGCACCCCATAAACTATTCAAACAATTTGTCAACCATTTTGCATGTAAAATGGTGGAATTTACGTCCAATTCAAATCAATGACAGGTTCAGGTGTGAATGGGCATTTTCTAGTTGATTGGTTGATTGAAAAAGAGTGGTATATTTTCACATCTTTAATTTGTCACATTTGGCCAAATTTAAACAAGTTCATGTATTTATAGTAATTTGCATTTTTGAGCTTCTTTACATAACCCTATTTATATTCAAGAAACCCTATTTATATTCAAGAAACACATTTGCAAGTTTTTATTTCTGCGTAATATTTAATGGTACGTGAGAAGGTAGAAAAATAAAACATGGTGCGAAAAATGTCCACTTTCACGGTTAAGTGATCAGGCTTCATCACTTGGGACAATTATTTCTTGAGGCTGATAGATGACCACAGCGTATCAATGGATGCCGTACTTACAAGAGTCTTCTCATTACATTGTATTCTCATTACGAAAAGGTGGTGCAAGCAACAAAATTGATGAGAGGGCGGCCGACTTTAGTAATTGTTTGAAGGTGTCAGGTTTAAAAGCAGTAAAGACATTAAATTGTCCATACAATGTACAGTATCTCAAGTGACAGTTTGGTTGTATAGATGATGGTCATGCAGGATTTTTTTCATTCACTGATCACTTTTCTAGCATGATTCTTCTTATTACATTGTATTCCCATTACAACAAGGTGGAGCAAGGAACAAAATTGATGAGAGGACGGCTGGCTTTAGGAGTAACACTGTTTGATGGTGTCAGGTTAAAAAGCAGTAACGATATTTTCCATACAATGTACGGAATCTGAAGTGACAGTTTTTATGGTCATTCGGGTGGGTTTTTTCATTCATTCTGAACTTTTCTTGCAAGATTCCTCTTATTACATTATTTTCTCATTACTACAGGGAGGATCAAGCAACAAAATTAATGAGAGGGAGTTGCTGGCTTTAGTGGTCAAATTGGTTAACGGTGTCAAATTTGATGCTGTTAAGATATTAAAACTCTTTTTACAATGTACAATATCAAAAGTGGCAGTTGTATAGATATTGGTCATTTAGGTTTTTTTCTTCATTCACTGAGTGCAAAATTGATGAGAGGACGGCTGGCTTTAGGAGTTACACTGTTTGGTGGTGTCAGGTTTAAAAGCAGTAGGAGTTACACTGTTTGGTGGTGTCAGGTTTAAAAGCAGTATCGATATTTTCCATACAATGTACGGAATCTGAAGTGACAGTTTTTATGGTCATTCGGGTGGTTTTTTTCATTCATTCTGAACTTTTCTTGCAAGATTCCTCTTATTACATTATTTTCTCATTACTACAGGGAGGATCAAGCAACAAAATTAATGAGAGGGGGTTGCTGGCTTTAGTGGTTAAATTGGTTAACGGTGTTAAATTTTATGCAGTTAGGATATTAAAACTCTGGTACAATTTACAATATCAAAAGTGGCAGATGTATAGATACTGGTCATTCAGGTGTGTTCTTTCTTCATTCACTGAGTACAAGATGGAAAACAATTCTTTCTAAAATGAGATGTAAAAAGGCACTTATTTCATTGCACCTATTGTTTTTTACAATTTATTTTAGTCTGCTATATGAGAAATAATGTGCATGTTATTAAAGTTATTTTGTGTATGCCTTTGAATAAAACAGTATACTACTGCCTTTTTTTCTCTCCATATTTTTGTGTGGTGTTTTTAAGAAAAAAACTTAATAATTACAATACCGTCCATTTTGAAAATCTACCGTATGTGTATGTACGTTACACACATGCCTATTTACAGTTATATCATTGTCAGTTTTGAGCTTGACAAACCAGGGCATCCTTTGAAATATACACACTTCACTATCTCTCTTGAGTCCAAATCAAATAGATGATTTTGTTAACAAAGGTCATCTGTCAATCATTGCAGATGTTTTTGTTATTTGTGTTGGGATTCGGAGTGATCAGAAAATTGGAATGATTATTTGCATCCAAGGTTTTGCGTAATCAATCATGGTGCAGCATATAAGTGACTTGGTCAGAATTGCGTTAGATTCACATTATGTCCCAAATTGAAACCATTTAATGGTACTTAATTTGTGTCCCCGTACATAGAAGTGTAAAAGTTAAAAGCATATTTGTGGTGGGTTTTTTAATTTCACGCATCTATCTGTAATAAATGCATGGAATATTGCAGCACAAAAATTCCCATTTGTATACATTCATTCTGAAATAAATGCTTGCTTATAATAGAGGGCAGTATTTGCCAATGCCATGGGAGAACACATCCTCATCATCAGCATCCTCATTATCCAGAGTTATTAAAGAGAGATGACAAGACTGTTATAAATTGCACAAATCAATCATTGAAATAGTAAATAAGTTATCAACTATTGAACTTTGATATTTGGAAAATAGATGGATGGACCTACTTCATGAAGAGGATTAACAAAATTATGAGTTGAATTTATTATAGAGTTGAAATCTCATCTGTTATTATGATATTTGTAAAATAAACAGTGTGTATAGTTTATTAGATTTATAATTATGTGATGTGTTTAGTTTTATGGTAGATTCAACTGGGGTCTTCGAAATTAGGCTATTCCATTTGAAATCCATACACCCCCTATGGAAGACACTACATTAATCTTCCACACAGGTAGTGTCGATTCCAAATGGAGTCACCAATGCAGGTAATGCCCATTTGAAATTCACACTCACTGCATGGAAGCTAAACATAAGGAAACAAATGGAATAACCCAATTTTCACACTGATACAACCACCGAAACTATGTTTGAAACCAATATGGAAGTTGTTCTTGATGCATCTCAGAATTCTCCTCTAATGTAGTAGTAGATGGCTATAGATAGGAATATTAGTACTTAACACTTTCCACACAGCTATTAGTTTTACCAAATACAAAACAGATTTTTTCAGAAGCTGTTCCCAAATTTCTAAGTCTATCTCAAAGATTACTGAACCAATACCAGGCATGTTTGTACTTAATTCAATGCATTTCCCATCGCGATTCCAAATATGGTAATGAAATTCAATAATGTTGACATTTTTGAAACATTTTGTGCAATTTTGGAATGTCGTCTGCAGACGCCTGTCGCATGGAAAGTGTTAAATTGAACCATTTTCAAGTATAGTCAGATCCTACCTGTTTGATTTTGTACGAAATCATTTTTACAAAAAAATTGATTTTTTTTATTTATTACAAAAACCAAAACTTTTGGCTTCGATCACCTGACGCAAAGACATTATAAAAAGTGTGTAGACAGGCGTGACTCACATCCAATCTTCCAGTAGTGGCAGAGGAAGAAATCGTGCTAAGTACAAGGCAAATAAATACAAGTGTCTTGTAGCAGGCTTTTATCAATCTGGGCCGCTACCAGCCATCACGCCTAACCATCCACCATTTACCTCACCAAATTAGGCTAATGCACCATCATGCTTCAAGATTACACGGAGTTGATGACTCCATCTCATGATCTGAGCAATTTCAGTTACAATTTTGCCCACGGCAGTGTGTACACTGGGAAGAGACGCACGGGAAGATTTTTCAACCAGTTAATGGGGTGATGCCACTTTAAGTTCTAGGATTCTGTGAACATTTTAGATGGTAGTGATATCTTTGGTATAGAAAATGTTGCAGAAAAAATGTTGATGTCAAACGAAGATGTCATTTCATGCGACTTAGAGTTAATTGATTTATTGTATGTTGTTCAGAATGTGATCTGGGAGTAGTTTGATTGAAGAGGGTTAGAATAAGTATTAAGTTGGGAAAGTTTGTATTTCAAATTTCAAGTAATTTAGTTGCGACATGTTTGAAGGATGATTCACCACAGAATCTATCATTTCCTTTGCCAAAATGATAAAATCTAGTTTAGCACTTACAGAATGTACCATTTCAGATGAGGGAGATATGCACATAGAGTAACATAATGTTGTCAATTTAATTATAGAAGACTCCATTCATAAAATTGGTCGAGGCAACCGGAGGGGGTGGGGGTGGGGGGGGGGGGGGGGGGGGGGGGGGGCAACTATTACACTGTAAGGTGTAATAAGGTGTGGTTTAGGTGTGTAACGCATTAAGGCGGTCTAGAAAAATTGGTTCAACATTTTTCTCAATATTTGACTCGTTCGGGGTCAAATTTGGGAGAAAAACACACACACACACAATCCTCATTTTATGGTGAATTTTGGCTTCAGAGGGAATACACGTTTAGGGGATGTCTGGAAATTCTTGGTCACACATGCTTAGGCCCCCCCCCCAAAAACCACACCACAACAACAAACAAACAAACAAACACCATCTGTTCAACGGGCAAATTTGCATCAATTATTCAACCAAAAATAATAATCAAATTTGTACTCATTTTCATTTTAATTAAAATTGTCAAAAAAATTCTAAAAACTAGAAATTTTTGAAGAATTTTTTGTTAAAAAAAATGGGTCGGTCGGGCCCGTAGAACAGGTTTTTGTGTGTGTATTACAGCCAGCATGATATTTGGCACTTCCCTGTGTGGCCATCTGAGTACTCCCTCCCCCAGGTCTTCTATGGGTAGGCCTACACCATTCTCTGTAGTCTATCTGGCCATCACGAGACAGTGACGTAACTGCGTATTCTACTAATTGCAGCACATAACGTGCCCACCTACTCGAGGCGCTGGCGTATACACACGAGCTTTGAAAGACATATGATGCATACGCGCGTGTAAAAGCTGCGCCTGTTAAGTTACGTCACTGTCCAGAGGAAGCCAAATAGAGTATAGTATTCTAAATAGTAAGATGATTGCAGAAAATATGAACAAGTCCAACGTAATGGTTCAACTGTGAACCAAATCACACACAGGCAGCACCAGCTGGAAATTATAGATTGTTTACAGATGACAGCATTCAGGTGTGACATTATTACGCTATCAATAAGTTGTGCGTAAAAGCGTTTAGCTGCTCACCGGCTGTATCAATGATGGTATAAGACAAATGGCAGTTGATACAGGCTGTGCATATTTTATGTAACCATTTTGGGGGCCAGCAGAGGTTGTGTCAACTGTAAAAGTGGACATTTTTGTGCTACATTTATTTCACGGTTTCGCGCTAAGATCAGCTAGCGTGAAAATAAAAACGCAAAAATATATTCCTATTGTATGTAGGTCTATGTAAGGAAGCTCAAATAGCGAAAATAAAAACTTTTTTTCTTCTTCAAAAATGTGCGAAAAATTCCACTTATACAGTATTTAATTTGTTAACTGATTAAAACTAAGCCTTTGATTAGAATTTACACCCAACTGGAGTGGTGGTGGTGGTGGTGGGCCTAGGTGTGATTATTTTTAAACATTTTAGGTGGGTCCTTTTGCTTATTTTCCATCATCAGTTATAGCTCAATGGTTTGGCTAAATAATCTTAAAACATCCAGCATTTATTTTGTTGATATCGAAGTGAAGGCCTTATTATATACAGATACTTATATATGAAATACAATTATAAATACAATTTATATTTTTTTGACAGTTATGAAAGAATACAACTTTGATATCTGAATGTATCTTACTTTGAATGATACCGCAGCATTTGTGAAACATACTATAGTTTTACCGGTAATATATTCCTTGATTAATTTATAATTACCCACAAAGTCACTTATTATTTATTATTTCCCTATTATGTTGAGCATGCTCAGAGGAACAAAGTGGCCTCATGAAAAAAAATAAGCTATTATAGCCCTGAATGTGACTTCTTAATTATGCTAGGTATTAACAAAAGGTTAGTGACGTTGAATCTTGACAAATTGTTCACCAACGTATGATGTTGCAATTGCATGTGATCACACACCTTTTATTAACGAAACATATTGTCTGTCTACAACCCTATTACACCATGCAGGGTTTATCCTGTAAACATGAATGTGCCCCCCCCCCCCCCCCCCCCCCCCCCCCGCCATTGTCTTATCTAATTAATGGATGCATTGACTCGTTATCCGCCATACCTCACATAGCCATTATTGATTCAGCTAGTGATATCACATACATGTAATACAATCCATAGGAAGTCAGTCAAAAATCGATAGCGTATTTAGCAGGGTGTTGTTCGATTAGTGTTTTACCCCATCGCCGTAAGATACAGCTTTTGTGGAATCATGTGAATCTCGTTGTTATTATATTTGTGGGATGTCCGTGGTGCGAGAGGGAATATTGAGGATATTACGATGCATCTGTTAAACAGTGTGGTGAGGACAAAATGCATAGGCTGACACAGGTGAGGTAATGGTGGGCATTGTTTGTAGGACAAATTATAAATGTGGTAATCATGGTCAATTAGTGCAACTGTAGTAATTGAGATTGTTTTGAGCGAATGTAGAGAAGGTTAAGATGCATCTATTAAACAGATGTCATGAGGATCAGATAATATGCACAGGCTGACACTGGTAAAAGTGTGCATAACATATTTAGGGGAAAATTGCAGTTATCATGGTGATTGTGATTCTTGTGAATTGGTTTGTTGACGATTTAATAATTGAGATTAATGAGATCTCTTATTCAGTGTAGTTCAGTTGATTCAACATATCAATCTTCATAAGTTAGATGAAGGGCACATTTTGGGATGAATTGAAAAGAGATGGGTAGGAGGGGCAAGGGAATAATGTAGCCTGGAAGTTTCTTGACAGATATGTTTCCTAATTGTGCCATATTTAAGGTCTTCAGTTGGGATAGGGAAGGGGGAAGAAGTAGATAGGCATATGGTCATGGTGGCATAGTCAACTAACGATTAATGTACATGAGTTTTTCATTTTATTTTAGGTTATCATGCAGTTAGCCTGTTGTGTCAGGCTCGGCTGTTTGATCCCACATAATTTGTCCGATTTATTCTGAGAACACTGTAACTTGCTGGCCCGGTTCTGGTTTTAACTGATTCAAGTACCTGAATATACTGGCCATCGTTTGTAGACATTTCAGAACATTTGTTGGTGCCAGTTCTGAGAAATAGAGCTTTGAATATTATTATTTACTATAATAGCGCCCTCATCGGCCACATTTCCCAAAGAGTTACATGTAAAATGTGTGTCAAGTAGAAAATGCCGATAATTTAAAAAGGGCTCCAACAATTTTCTAGAAATGTTCACCGTATACTCGTATTCATTAGCGCTACCTAAATCAGGTCAAACCATAAATGGGCCACTATGTAATCGTTTTTTATCCCATAATTTTAATTATAAATCGGACAGTCAAACAGCCGTGCAGGAGGGGCTTGGGGTGGGGACAATGTCAGCACCAGGTCTCCTATCCAACCCACTTCGCCAAATTAATTGAACATGAAAAAAGGGGTCTCATAACCCTAACCCTTTTGGTGTGGTTTTTGGGAATAGAACTATCAGTGGGGGAAATGGGTCGAGCAATTTGTTGGGAGTGTGTGGGGGTGGGTGTGTGTAGGGGGGGGGGGGGGTGTGGTGTGTGTGTGTGGGGGGGGGGGGGGGGGCTAACTCAATAACACCATAGAAATAGCTAATGTTTCTATGTTTTTCATACTTGGGGGGGGGGGGGGGTTTCTGGCAGTACTGGGATTTGAACTCAGATCGCCTGCGTGGCAGTCCAGCCCTATCTAATTGAGGGTCATAGGGTTAAGAAGAACGATTTTTGATAGTGTCAGTTCCAAATATTTTGATTTTATTTTTTGCCTGGACAATATTAAAAGGTGATTAGCCTACTAAATATGCTTGATCCATATATGAAATCAGTATATACTTCACAATGATTGATAGCCTAATAATAACAGCTATATAACCATCATTAGTAATGGATGGCTTAGCAATATAAACCAATATTTATAATGCATCCGATCTTTCATTATAGACTTATGAATAAAATATGACTGTGGATCATGGGATGGACACACTTGATGGAATATAATTGTGTTGTGCGTGCTATGTGCAATTGTATATATTTGATAAATGTGCCATCCAGGCAAGTCTGTAATTGAAGAAAGTAAGATGATATCAGGGGTATAGGTCTATATTATTTTGGAAAGTTGTCACTTTTCCCCTCAGGTACTTAAATATAAATTCCCCCCTTTTCTGTCTGTCTTCTTACCCCTATTCTCCACACTCTTTTCTTCCCCTCCCTTTTCTCCCTTACTCCTTTCTTCCCTCCTCTTCTCGCCTTTCGCCACCGCTTTCTTTGCCACAACATACTGTTAAACCACATAATTTGGCGAGGGATTGAATATCGCGAATTTTGTGAGAGATGTGGATTCGCGAAATTAAATACCTGCAAAATTGACAATTTTCCATTGAAAGTCACGCGAAATTAAATGCCCGCTAAAATAGCAGTAATTCTAAATTCGCGAAATAAAGTATCTGCGAAATTATTGTGTTTTACAGTAATTGAGTATTTTCCCCCGTTTTTCAAAAGTGTTGATCCCCTCCCCACCCTCACAGCATGGCATTTTCAGAATATTATATACCCCTGAAATGATTACATATTTCCTATTTTGTGCTATCTTCAGTAGATAGCAATGGTTGTTAATTAATTAACTCAAAAATATTAATTTATTTTGACTTATAATTATTAATCTACACTGAGATAAACCAATGATTTTAAAAACATAAAGAATATTACACTTTATACTTTAGAAATACACAAGCAGGGATACTATTAACTTTGGGATAGGAAAGTCGTATACTAACGTACGTAGCGAAAACGGACCCTTTTGCATATCTCATATCTGAATAAATTATGGTTTATCGTCCGGAATGTGTCGGTGACCGGCGTTTAACGCGTTTAACAATGTTTTAACCAGGTAGGTTAACGGCAGGTTAAACGGGCATGTTAGTCAGCATAGGTTTGGGGGCGCTGCAGACGACGGTGGCCACGTGAAACCTAAATTTTGAATTCGTAGTGAATAACACGTAATCGCGAATTTTAAACTATCATTTTGACAAATACATCATAATTAAAAGGATTTTTTATCGTTAACCGGGCGATGACTGTTAAAAATAATTCAAAATGGTGCACTCCCGTTGCCAAATTGGGGTCGTTTGAGAGACGCTGTGGCCAGCGTTGCGTCGTCTGCTACTGCTACAATCATCACGCCTGATCGGTATAGCGCCCCCAATTCTATGCTGACTAAGTTCAATTTAAAAGTGGACCCGATCGGCAAGCTCAGTGACATACCCCTGACACAAGTCTCAACAAACATCACAAAAGTCAGCCAGTGATTATTCTATTGTACTCATTCAGTGTTGATGCAGCAATTTAAATGTGAAACAATAGCATCAATGGTCGTACACATTCAGGCAAGTTTACAAGAGCAAAAGCAATACAGGTGTTACACTGCACCATGCATCACTCGCTAGTAGCTAAGTCAAGTTTAGGTTTAGGCACAATGTGAGACAATAGCATTTTGGTAACTAACATTCCAGGATGTTAACATGAACAATGCAAAACGGGGTGTTATGGTGCACTGCTACTCATAAGTAGATAACATAGCATTGACAATTGAAGTTAACAGGTGCATGTATGGTGCAACTGAGACAATGGCACAGGGGGGAGCTTACATGTCTTAATGTTAACATGAACAATGGAAAATAGGTGCTACCTCTATTGTGCTCAAATGTTGCTATGTAGCAAAGACAGTTGTTATGTAGCAACTATGTAGCAATATTAAGTCATGTTCACAGGTATTGGCCCAATTTGAAAACAATAGGATACATTGTTTGATGTTAACATTCCACAATTGAAACAAGTGTCACAACTACATGTATGTGCCCCTCCACTCATAGGTATAATGGTTGACAGGTGGAGCATGGGGTACCTTACATTCTTGAGTGTTTACATGATTAACAAAGGAAACAGGTGTTGTTGTTCTGTCCTCTTATTATAGGCCATGCAGCCCATACATTTTGGTTGTAAACATGTACATCTGTAGTGGAAATATTTCCCAGGATTGGTCCAGGTGCCTGCTTATTGAGGGGATAGCTGATTGGATAAAAGTTTGAGCAGTATGTGGAGCTTACCTCAAAACTATAGAGGGCAGCATACTGTTTCAGTGATCACAAGAATCCAGAATTTACAGCTGACTTGTGTGTTACTGTTATCGTGGTTATGATTGCTGAGTGTCCTTATTTCATCTACTATGTACAAGGTGAACTGTACAAAAATCAAAGGCTTACTGATTATGCTTAGAACATTTTCAAAACATTCAAGTTATTTGGAATAATGTCAAAACATTCATGTTTCATTTCATCAGACTGGGTAGGGCTATTATGTGTAGGACTTCACTTTTTTTTCTCTCTATCTAATAATCATTTCATTTTTATTTTTGCCTTTTTCCTTCTCAGATCTACACAGACTGGGCCAACCATTTCTTGGAGAGGGCCGGTCGTAAGAATCTGATCGCTGATCTTCAGGTTGACATCGCTAATGGCGTCATTTTATCACAAGTCATTGACGCAGTCCGTAAGTAAACACTTCTCTTGTTATCGGCATGAAAGTTTAATCTAATTGGTGATATGTACACACAAAGGAGTTCTGCTTTCGTAAATTTTCACAAACTGCTTTATGAAGGGGAGGAGGGGGGGGGGGGGGGGGGGGTCTTGTATGTATTACTTTTTAAAAAAAGTTATTTAAAAAGCTAATTTTTCTTCCAAATACCATAATTTCCCAAGAATGAGATTTTCTAATTACTCATTTTACCCGAGGCCTGCAAATCAGACTAATTAACTAGTTAGTGCTTAAAATGAGTTTAGAGTATTGTCTACTTTTAACCACGTGCAAAAATGTATTACATTTGACAGAAAAAACATGCCTATACACATTTCCAAAACTTTCTTTTGTAATATTATCATAATTATTCACTTTTTCTGTTCTACATTTAATTTGATCATTATTGTTTGTTGGTATGTTTTATTTATAGTTAATGAAAAGATCCAAGACATCAACATCCATCCCAGGACATCCAAGCAGATGGTAAGTGTTTGTCATTTTTAACATATCCCGAAATGCATCTGTGGTTAAGTAGTTTTGAAGAGTAAATGTGACCAGATTCATAAAACAGACATCATGTCGGCAAACATCATTTTGAGATATAGGCCTGTAAAATTGGTGAAATATATTATTTAAGTAATAGGATCATTTGCGCTTTATAAAATCTTATCATGTGACTTTGACAGGGTGATTTCGTCAACAAAGCATAATGTTTATGTTTAGAGTGTGCTCTTTCAACTCATATATAAAATTTAGATTGTGGAGTCTTACCACATGACCTTTTGACATGGTGGGTCTCAAGTGTTCACCATTTTAACCCTCCCAGGATCCGTCTGGGTTCAAAGTAATTAGATCAAATATGTCAATTATGAACAGCAATTTGTAGCACCATCCTCATATTTTCTATTTAGAGGATGATGGAGACTCATCGATTTGGAGAAGAAGAAAATAATAATGGAAAAAAACCTTATTTGTATAGCGCCCTCTGTTGACCAATCAATTACTGTGAGTGCTGTTGGAGAACTTGTGAAAATTGTATACTGCCCTCTCTAGTGTATGTTTAATAATTACACTGGATGTAATAGCTAAATACAATGTGTACTGTCGCGGCAAAATGGTGCAGTTGTCGGTAAAATGTATTTTGAGATATTGATAACAAATGAAGACAATTTTACAGCAAGTTTTCTTCAAAAAAATCAGAGAGCAGTATCGAATCTTAATCATGTGTAATTTTGCAGCATTAAACAAACTCCTTGGTCCGTATGCACAAAGGAGTTAGACCGGGTCTAAAGTTAGACCTGGTCTAAGTGAAATTTATTCATGCCTCAAAATCTGTTTTCCTCTGCATTTTCATGAGATATTTTGTGCTATTTTTGAACTTTGCATCAGAATCTTTACAATTTACTAGCTTATTTGAGAAGGAAATGTAATTAAAGGTGTGCTTTCACAAAAACTAAAATCCACTTAGACCAGGTCTAACTTTAGACCCGGTCTAATTTTAGACCCGGTCTAACTTTAGACCCGGTCTAACTCTTTTGTTTAGTATATTAGTTTGTTATCTCAACTTTTTCTTTGAGCGACAAGCACCCTTTTGCGGTGACAGTACGCATATTAGTATGAAAGGATGGTATATTTGTGGTGGGTCACTTAAAAAATGTCAAGTTGGGAGGTGAGAATTAAATTTGAGTTACATAAAACCATTTGAAATAGCACATTCTAAGCGGCTTAAAAATGATTTCTTGTTGATACGATGGAAATAGGTCTTTGGAATCACAAATTATGAGTTCGAGAAAAAGAACAAATATTTCCCAAATATTCTTTCATATTTCACAATATTTGTTATGAGCCTCTATCTCAAATGTTTTCGAAAAAACATGTTCTTTTTCAATTGTGATGTATCTGTTCAAATTTGAGCTTATGCTTATAGATGATTACATATTGAAATAGACATGCATCATTAACCCAGATACAAGAACAATTATATCCTCTCAACTTTGCACGATATCACTTCACGTTCACGACCAATTATTTGAATCCGGATTGAAATGGAAGGTAAAGATAGCCTAGAATAATACCTCAATGAGTGAGCCTTGCTTGCCCCAACTACTTCCAGCTGAGAGGTAAACAGCGTAAATGACATGAATCAAGACATTCGTCCGTCCGGTGCATCTCCGACACGCCGCCGTGCGCACCTGGTATTTGTTTCATATTACTGTGACATTTTTCTACTGAAACTTGGCTTTCTTGAACCTAGGCGTTTCTAGAATTTAATCAACCCGTGTGTATTTACTTATCGTTACAAGATGGGTATGGCGGGGTGAAATGAAAAGTACGTAATCGTCTATAGCTGTTCTGCTCAATTATTTAAAATCTTCCTGTGTGTTATTTTTATTTTATTAGTTGGGCTCAAATTCTCGGATTAATAAAAATCTGTTTTTATTGTGTAAATCTTGACATGCCCTAGTTGTTCCTCTCTCCATGAAGACCTGATTTCTATATCAATCAAAAAGAGGTTAACTAAAATGATCCAGTGATGGTTGCAGGCAATTTTCGGGGCATCTTCCGTGTTGCTATCCTACTTCTTTCAATTATACGCTATGTAAAATATTTGAGCTTGAAGAGGTTACGATTTATTTGTTATTGGCTGGATCTATGGATTTGGGGACTCAAAGTTAAAAATGTCAACTTAAAAAATAGAGTTAAAAGTTATGTGTTTAAGTGTAGCACATGATTTTATAGTTTATTCTAGTCGGAAGTAGTTCTGTAGCTCATAGTGGTTTAAAATGATTGGTTATGAAAGCTGTGGGCAGTTTGTCTGAGGAAATATATCACGTTGCATTTGTTTTGGGCTAATACAATATTGAATTTAAGAAACATAGCTGTGCATCATGCAAAACAGTGACCCAATTTTATTTCAAGAACATAATTGTTGGTAGGCAAGCACGCACATGAGTGAAGATTTGGAGGTATCTCGGTGGAGTCCGTGAGAGCGATATGTCTGTCTCATTTCGCTCAGGTGCATAGGTTATTTGCTCGTCAGAACAAACTTTTAATAAATCAGTCCGCATCTGCGGTGTCGCTTCATGTTCGTATCTATGTTAAATTCATGGTACCCAGGGGAGATGACAATATCGTAATGTGCTAGATCCCTGGAGGGGGAAATGTCTTAAAATGTAAGAGATGGAAAGTAGGTCACGCACACACACAATTATCCTAAATCAAATACGCTCCACACCTTAACGCTAATTTGATGATTGCGATATTCAGTGACCATAACACACTTTATTTTGACAGCCATCTTTTATTTTTAAATTCATTTTGACAGCCATCTTTTATTTTCAAGTATTTTTGATAGCTATCTTTTATTTTCAAGTATTTTTGATAGCTGTCTTTTTTCTCCATCGGCGACATTCATGTAACAGACACCGTTTCTATCAATATTGATGCGATATGGATTTCTGTGCTTTAAAACGGAACATGAATGTAATGATTCTAGGCAGTTTGTAACTCTATTTCCGGCCTACCGCTGTTGTCATCCTGTCATGTTTCAACGTTCTTGTCTGGTTTCGGTCCGATGGCAAGGAGTGTTTATAGTGTTTCTTAATAAGTAGCCCAATTAAAAGAAATCTTGTGTTTTCAATATTGTAGTCCAATAAGGTGACCAAATTGTGAGTTTTGATAACACAGTGGTACAAACAAAAGTAGCCCAAGTAGCCCAATTTTCGACAAAAGTCACTTATAGATCTCCTTGTGATCATCAGAATTAGCCCAATTGGGCTTCTTAATAGTGGATTTGATCAAACTTTGTGTTTGTCACAAAATAAATAGATGTTCTGAAATATGTTCCAATATTCTGGTACGTCGGAATGGATATTTGTTTTATCGTTTTTTCCTCAAAATGATATCCTTTCAGTGACTAAATGCTTGGATAAATAATAAACCCATCCATATATGGAAATGCAAATTATGGTGATACAGAAAATCCCATTCAATATTGATTTGATCAAAAGAAACATGATTCAGGCTATGTGTACATTGATGCTGCATTGTGAGCTTATGAATTAACATGGTTACGTGGTAAGAATTGATTTAACTCAACTAATACAAATATACTTAAGATAGACAGCACAATTGTGACCACTATTTCATTGAATTTGTGATAATAATTAACGATGATGATTGGTTAAAATTGAAATATATGAGCTGTGCATGCAATAAAGTCGCTTTTTTGAAAAAATGAAGGTCGTTTCTTTCATCCTATCCTGAACATGGTTGGTGCCTCATAATCAATTTGGGAAAACAGAACCAAAATGAATCTAATATCTTAACCCTAACTCCCACGGCTATGTTTTTGCGTGTATATATCGGGGGGAGGGGGAAAAAGTACCATTTTTTTAACCCGAAAAATCACCAAGCACCCCTCGGGAGTCGATCCCGGGACCATTCGCACCCAAGTCTGTGCCCCTATCAACTGAGCTAACTCCCCAGCGCACATGCGGCCACAAACTTCGTGGCCACATATGCCTGCGGTAGGTGACGTAATTATTAATCGAGCCAATGCAGCAGCACGCGCGTGGAGATAGTTTTATTTTGGTTGATTTTGTATGGTCTAGTGGGGTTAGGGTTAATCAAAAAGTTCATATTGCTCATATCATGATCAAGTTTATTGCAATCTCAAATTGATATTGTACCTGTTCAAGTTTAGAGGTTTATTTTTATTTTTTATTCTTGCTCATGCCATTGGGCCTAGAAACTAGTTTGAAAAATTGTAATGTCACATATATATGAATTGACAAAAAGAAAAGGGGTCAATAAATGTGTGGGAATACTGTAATCTCTGCTCCCTGGTAATGGCCAGTCATAATAAGAAAATAAAGATGTTTTGAAAGCGTATAAGCCCAAGGATATAGGGATGTCTTTACTTCAGCTGAACTCTGTGTGACCTTCATCCCTCTGTCTTACCGACACACAGATGGGCAATACAAATCTTGGACACAACTAAAGGTGGAGTGGGGGGGGGGGGGGTGTATCTGAAATTAGCCCTAGACTCACGTCTCCTCAATAGCCCAAAACAGTTTCCCTCTCAATATTGGCAGCAAAGGCCAGACTCTAGTCAAAGGACTCTAGTGTTGGGACTTAAATCGGTCGCATCTCGCTACACATGCATCTCGGGACCAGATATAATCTGAAATGTGAAAAATACATAATATTTAACTAAAATTAGAACAAATATTTTTAACTGCGCCCAGTGGCACTAATAGCAAAGTAACAAAATTGAACAAATAACTTATGTGGGGAGGGGTCTCTTAACCCTATAATGATAATACATTTAGATAGGATAAAATCCTCCACTGTCATAATGTCTGCAAGTGGATCAAATATCAGGGCCAAATTTTACCCGCCGACTTAAGTAAAAGCCAACAAGAATCTGACATGCGAGATAAAAATAAAGCTTATGATTTCATATTTCTGACAAGCTATTATAATCTCTAAACCCTGCCACATTCCATAATTTTAGCCTATGGGTTACCTACTAAGTTAATGGCTGTCCTATGACTCCACACATTAATACATTTGGCAGTTTGGAGTCGTCGTCGTATCTTCGGGCATTTTGTCTGCCTTTTTGAAAGCGGCGAATGATGCTCTAGATTTACTCCAAATATGGAAATCTAATCTTGGTGGAATGTTTGAAGATGCACAGGAGCATATCTAAGTTTGTATGTGTGTATCTGTAACAGAACACAAAGGTTTTAAATGGGTCATGTATGGGGTTCGGTGGAGTACATTGCATGCTTTTACAGACCTCCGGATTATTCTCAGATTTTACAGTATTTAGGTCAATCATGTTTTGAAAGAGAATGCTGAAGTAACTTTGTGTCATTTTTATGCACACATAGCTTTTTAAATCAAATCACCATAACATTTTGCATTTTTCAAATTTTCAGTAATCAATAATTTTTGTGTAAAACAAACAAAATTTACAGTTATGTACAACCGCAGTAAAACGGTGCGGTTGTCTCTGAAAGAACATTTTGAGATCTTAATACCAATCAAAAGGAGCTTTTTGAATGCTTTAAAATTACACCTTGGATACTGCTTCTGATTTTGTGAAGAAAAATTACTGTAAAATTGTCTTTGTTTTTCCATGCCTACATTGTAATTCCATCAATATCTCAAAATGCATTGTCCCGACAACTGCACCCTTTTGCCGAGACATTACACATTTTTATTTTCAAATTGAATCACTATTTTCTATTATTTTGTATCCCCTGTAAAAAATAAATACTTACATACTGCATATGCCACAAAAAACCTATCACCATGATCACAATGAGTGACATTTAATTGACCTTTTGAAAGTTACGAAATTCTTCTTCTTCCATTTTTATATCATATAGGTCTACTTTTAGAAGTTGTACTTCAGTCATTTCAAGAATTATTTCTGTAAGATTGGTCAGCATTTACAGTTCTGAAATAGCCTCCAATACAAATATAGACTATCACTATATTCCACAATTGCTAGCTGGAAACGTAATTTAAATTCCAATGAAAGCTAATTTGTCATCTATTGTGGAATGGGTGGGTTGGGGTGAACGATAAATCCTATTTAAGCTGCCCACCGAAAACCCATCTTTGTAATTAAACGTGGCATTATAAGTGCCACTTGGTTTTGCCTCATGTGGTGTGTGTATAATCAGGGTCATTTGCGATATCAGTCTGTAGTAAATTACAAACGTAATCTATTTTTGGTTACGCACATGGGATTAATTACGTTATTTATAAGTTGGCACATCCCGAAAATATTTCCTGATTACACCTTTGTTGCAATATGTGACGTGATCAAGCGAAATAAGTCACATGCCGGCAGATTTGAATTTTGATATTTGCCCATCATTTAAAAAAAGGTGCAAAATGCTGCAGTATGGTCCAAACCACACTAAAATCAAACTTCTAATTTTTAAGTTACAAACTGTTTACCAACAGAGAAAACAGAGTAAAACATAACAATTTGTCACTTCTTTTTACCTGTAACTCAAAATCAATATTCCCGACATACGACTCTTCCGCTTGATCGCGTCACATATGTATGTGGTATTGTGGTATGATTGTTTTCTTTGTTTGTGTTTGTGGAATGTTACTGATGTATTTATTAATCTTTTAATATATTCATGCATGAGTAGGAATATATATCAGATGATAACTTGAAGTTTATAAAGAATACTGTAAAACCTCATATTTTATGGGAATAAATTGTCACAAAATGCAAACATGATCTATTTTTCTGCCTATTACATTTGGCGTACCAGTATCTGAAGATTTCAACTTCACGTAGTACCTACATAGAAATGGTTTGAAAGCTTTGTTTTAATTTTGCATGTATGAGCTCCAACTGCTATACAAATTTGTTGTGATGATATTTTGTCATGATCTGCATGATATAATATATTTGATTGTTTTTGGCAAGATATATAATTATAGTAACACTTATTCGTGAACCATAGTAGGCTTCCAACCTGAGTTGGTTCCTTGTGTGATATATCCACAAGTGCACTTGCCTCTCAACTGGGACTGTGAATACTTTCGCTTTGAAATATCCCATAAAATAAAATAATTTTGAAAGTATTCTATTAAGACCACAGATTTTTCAATGGTGACTTTTAACTCGTACAAATGCATGGTGATGATACCTGGGAATAAAGAGATTTCTTGTTTTTCCTTTAAACAAAGATGAATGGGAATAACCGGATTAGGTATCCAACTATTTATTTGTCTAAATTTCATTTTGCGCTTCAGGCTTTACCTGTAAACCCGATGCCATAAAGCTTGATATTCACACCAAATGTTTGCCTTAAGTAGCCAACAGCACTATGAATTCATACAGCGATGCATGGTGTGCGATTTACCAATTTAAGTCACTTTTCAAACTTTTAAAATAAACTTGGGAGCTGAACTGTGTTTGCAGTTGTTCGCTATCCAAACACGTAAACACCACAATTTACTCCAGGGCTGTGTGTTTAAACTCCCTTAAAATTTAGCAGATCGATTGCCTCGGCGGGAAAAAAACTTGCCGAAACACTTTGGGATAAAATTCCACTCATCTTGTTCTATAGTGTCATATTTGGTAGCGTGCGCTGCGGTCGGGCGATATGTGATACGTCGGTAGTGGACTGCCATGGAAGCACCCCTTTGGGTTTTGCAAATTGTTTCGTCAAAATTTGGAAGATGCGCCCGGTAGGAGGGTCACTTAAAATAAACCGCTTATTTGGGTATGGTTGGTCAACTGCAGTGGAAAACTGTTGGTAGAAAATTGATGGTTATGAGAATGATAATAGTATGTTGTATTGTTGCACGAACCATAGAGCAAAATTTTTTAAAAAGTTCTAAAGAGTTACTATATTGATACCATTTTGTTATCTTTGCCATGATAGGAAAATACACTGGGAATTTTTTTAATTTAGGGCCCTATTGGCCAATTGAAATTTGATCCAGAATATGTTGTCTTTTCGCCTAATAGCATTTTTGAGTGACCTTTTTGAAAACAAGACATTTATGAACATGAATTGAAGGAATGAAGCAAATTCATGTGGAGGTACATTATGAAACATGCTGATCGTATTTTTGTATCATGTGGAGAGAGGTAATGGAACCATGTGTGTGGTATATAGTCTTATATTTTATTAAATCATAAATAGAAACTCTAAGTATGTCATGTGAAAGATTATACCTATTCGAATGGGCTATTCCAGTTGAAATCCATACACCCCTTTTGGAAGACATGACCTTAATCTTCCACACAGGGAGTGTAGATTTCAAATTGAGTCACCCATGCAGGTAACCTCATTTGAAATTCACATTCCCTGTGGGGAAGATTAAGGTCATGTCTTCCACAGGGGGTGTATGGATTTCAAATGGAATAGCCCAATGTTGCTGTGAATCATGATATCTAATATTTGTTTTAGCTCATGCTGTTTTTGCAAGTCTAAAAATTGTTTTCAGACTCACAAAACTTTATTTTAAACACATGGTTCCATATCTTGACACCCCTTTTGCCAAATGGAATCACCATAAAAGATGCGTCGCTTGAAAAAGGTCCCTTAGCTTCTCCAGTTGAATTGTGATCACAAAAGTTATGAGAACTACTAATTGATAGTGACTCATAGTCATATACAATCTTTTGACAGTGAACTTGATTGCATATCATATGTCATAGATTAGTGCAATTATTTTGTATTGCGTCATTTTTAACATAATACACAAAACAAAAGCGCAAAATCTAATCAATGTTGTTTGGTCTTTTAGCTGATAGTTAATCAATCAATTATTGGACCAATTTGTCACGCATATTGATCTTCACACGTAATTGCTTTCATATCAATTATACCAATGTTTGGGGATGATGCAAATGCGTTGTCATAGCGATAGGTATCATTTATCACATATAGATAACCAATTATTGAACCGTCTGATTTTACATCAGAAATAATACGAGTGGGTAAATCACGTCGGTCAGTGTAATTTCGGTTCCATTGTTTTGTCTTGTTTGGGATATTGTATAAGAATCTCGGATATATATCTGGACTAGCACATGAGAGAAGGTAATTAGTTTTCATAATTATTAAATCTTCCCCTATCAATGCTATCTTTTTGTTACAATGGGGATACTATAGTCATTTTTAAAATTGCTATTATTATTGTAACTCATTTCATTTTGAGGCATTTCAACACCCTCCTGGTTTATAGAAAACACCCACTTGAGAGCTTAAAATAAGTTTTTCTGGATGATTTGAATGTAAACAAATCCAATAACTATTGAGGATTACATATTAACTCTTCACTATTTATTGGATTCTATCTTCACTTCAGTTATTGGATTGTCTACAACAAAATCAAATCATAGACCCACTTTAATTTTCAAACCTGCTTCTTCCATCCTTTTTAGCAACATCATTTCAGGATAAGATTAACCTATAACTTTTCTGTTTGCTCATACATAAGCAATAATGTCCTTATGATCATCCCACAACCTCATTTGTAAAATTGTTACCCATCTAAATAAAAAGGTGTAAGTATTCTGGCATCAATACTTGATATTAAAACTAAATTAAATGTGAATGTTTGTTTATAATATACATTTTGCTCTCAAGTGATTATTTCACCTGGGGCTAAAACAAGATATTCCGGGTCAATAAAGTTGTACCTTATCTTGTTTCAGTCCCCATAGATGCCATATCACACGCCTGACATCAGTCCGTTACACATTAGGATCTTACATTCATTGATATTCGGCTATTCCAGTTGAAATCCATACACCCCTATGGAAGACTTGACCTTAATCATCCCCACAGGGAGTGTGAATTTCAAATGGGGTTACCTGCATGGGTGACTCCATTTGAAATCTTCACTCCTTGTGTGGAAGGTCATGTCTTCCATAGCCCATTACTGAAGTGATTGCTGAACATTGTTGAAGCAGTTTGAAAATACTTGCAATTTCCTGCAAAATCAGAGAAAATTGTGTTTCTGAATTCCCTTAACATCATGACAGAGCATCTTCGTTTATTGTATAAAAGTCACAGAATTCGGAAACCGTTATTTCACATACTGTTACTTACTCAAGGCTATAACAAGATATCACTTAGTATTCCAGCATCAACATTGGAAGTGATGACTAACCAATAGTCTCAGGGTCATGATTGATTGGTTGTCCCATTAGTTGCGCTTTTCGTTAGGTTGCATAAGAAACACAAATCTTATTTACATATTCATTATTCGTTGAGTAAATATATCGATTACGCTGTCAGCAAAGCATATCACTGCTGCAACAGGAATGGTTTCTTTATAGCTAGCTTTGCTCATTGTGACAGAAATGGGGATTGGGTCTCACTTCAGATTTCATATTTATAATAGGCGACTGAATAAACACCCTGCTCTGTAAGGGTGCAAATGTGAGACTTTTCCCCCCTCCAAAATTGTATTCAATTCTTTTTGTTGTAACTTGTAATTTTTTGTATTTTTCATTTGTAATTTTTCCCTGCCCACAGGGAAAAACATAGGAAACTATATGCTTCTTAAAAAATCATTTTACAAACATGTACCGTATCTTAAAACTTTCCAGGCAGGCAGGCAGCTGCAGCCGACATTCCAAAATGTCACAAAATGTTTCAAATATGTCAAAATTATTTAATTTCATTACCATATTTGGAATCACCACGAGAAATGCATTAAAATAAGTACAAACATGACTAGTATTGGTTTAGTAATCCTTCAGATAGACCTTGACATTTGAGAAAGGTTTCTGAAAAATCTGTTTTGTATTTGGTAAAACCAACAACCGTGTGGAAAGTGTTAATTGGGCTTGCAAATCAAGCAAATCAAATGCACAACTACAGTACATGTACCTGATTGTACAGGTGCGAATCAGCCACATATTCTAAAATATTTTTTAAAGCTGTTTATCATAACATTTTAGTTGTAATTCATCATGGCTGTTTAAGAAGGGGTTTTTTTTCTCCTGTTAATTTGTGGGCTTAATCAATGCCAGTATCAAGTGTTTTTTCCAAGAATTTCGCTCTGCTTTCCGAGTTTCCAAGAGGCAGATTGGGGTAATATCAGTAGCATAACAGAAGTAAAATTCATACGAAAAGAATATTTTGTATAATATACTTGTCCGGTCAGTGAAAGTGTCTGAACCTATGAGAAGGTAAAGTAGATGGCAATAGGGAATTCAAATTACAGGTACCTTGACCTGCATACAGCCATAAGAATAGGTGTCCTGAGAAAAAAGAAAAACATTTGAAGAGAAATGAATAAATAAAATAATGTTTACATTTTGATAGCTTTTGGTTTTGCGTTCATAGTGTATTTAAATTTGTTTTGTACAGCTTTGCTAAGAATGTTAATACAGCCGTGGCCTGCACTACAGCTTAATGCGAGAAGTGCATGATATGGAAAAAAATACACCTGCCCGTAACTGTACAGATTAACCAAGTATATTTTTTATTTCCTGGCCCCATTAACAACTGGTAATGCAAATATCATCAACACCTTTATGGTCATCATTTGAGGGTAAATTGCAAATGAACAACTAGGATGAGTCCTCTTGAGAAGTAAACTGTCCCAAATGGCATGTGACTCATTCCATCAACGAACCCGACCGACCGACCTATAGCGTGTTTTCGCCACTTCAGTGGCTGGATGTATGGCTATTTCGTTGGTAATCGACATGGGTGTTTGGTTAGGAGCTCTACTTTACACTCTTAAAAAATAGAGTCAAATTGATTAAAGATGGCTTCAAATATACACGCAACCTAAAAACGGGTCAAAATTTGACCCTGTTTTTTGGTAGTGTTTCGGCAGTGCTCTTGAAAATCTTTAACCTTTACTTTAGAATTGTATAACCTTTCCGTTACGTGATAGACAATTCCCTGGTTAATGAGATTTGGCAAATCAGTAGTTCCTAATTAGGTTGATGGTGATTTGATGAGCAAATGTGATAAGACTAAGAGTGTACAGCCCTAGTCATAGGTTATGAACCACCACAGATAATGTCTTTATTTTCCGGCCATATGCAATGCTGAACCGACTTTGCTCATCAGGCTTGTCGAATTGTGTCAAATCTTGTGAGTATTCATGAGGGTAAAACCAGGGGAAATGGTGAAAATGGGAGGGAAGGACATCTCATCTTATATTTGGAGAAAATAATATTCAGGTATTTTGTTGTTGAAAACAAATAACTGAAAAATGGTTAATTTCCTATTAAAAAGCTTGTCATTTGTATAGGGTCAGGTTACCAGGTAATCGTATCATAATGTCTCACATTGTCATTTCATTTGCCTAATCAAATTACCCCTCGCACTCACGAGGGGAATACATACGTAAGATTGTGATATGTTCAGGATGAAAATGGGAAGGAAGATGAGGAAGACTATCTTCTTATCTTTGGAGAAAACTATATCTAGATATTTTGTTGGGCTAGATCTGCTGAACATTAGGCAAAAAAAAGAGTTAACTTGGCCTTTCAGGTCAAGAATATTGGTCGGATGGTCGGATTTTTTATTTATTTTTAAAAACAAGCAGATACTACACAAAAACACTATTTTAAAGAATCTTTAAACATGCATAATTAAGAAGTAGTAAGATTTAAAGACCTGCGCTGTGAATAGAATTATATATACCTATGCACAGACCGTCGCCCAACTGACACTGGTTTTCGGCGAGCACATGTAAATTCAGCAGAAAAGTAACTGCTGTCTATAAAACGTTTACGCAAGTGAAATAAACATACAATGCGACAGTTGATATAAAGTATGTAAGTAAATGACGATTTTATGTATTTATACCGTATTTTAATGTAAACAGAACATGTTTTGCTATTTCTTAACCAAAATATGACTTTGAAAAAAGAAGAAAGAAAAAAAATAGCGACCCTAGATTTCCGATAATTCGGGTCGGTCAGAAAGGGCAAGTGAACTTTTTTCTTCTTTTTGCCTTATAATGTTAGTAATGGTGGAAGTATGATTTGGTTCTATCTGTGTACATAATTTCTAGGAAATAAATGATGAATATTCTTCCTGGTATCAATTCCCACTTTCACAATAAAAACTTAATTTGAAAATAAATTATCAAGTTCTGGGTGCCCCAAAAGTGTTGATACCTTTTTAAAGCTTTGTATCTCCCTCAAAATAATTCTGCAACTCGTCTCTATCCAAATATTTTTTTAGTATATACTGTGAATTATTTTAGTCTAGAGCTGTAAAGCTTTAAAAAGTTATTGAAACTTTTGGGACACCCTGTATATCTTTGCTTAGCTCTACATAGGATTCTGGATGGAATTATTGCTGTAGACTTAGGGTGGGAGACATGTAGGATTTGGACTTTGCATGAATGATGTACACACAAAATTAGTTAAAAATAATATAATAAGTGTTTGTTTTATCGTAAATAGGAATGTAATATTTCTTTACAGATGAAATAATTTTTATATAGGTTATTTGGTTGGCTCATTTGATAGAGACCATAGATCTATGGGTTTAGTGGAGACGTGCGGCTTGTTGGATCAAACTTGGAATTTGCCATTGAGCTTGTTATAGATCTATAGGTTTAGTGGAGACGTGCAGCTTGTTGGATCAAACTTGGAATTTGCCATTGAGCTTGTTTGAACTTGCAGTGTTAATAATGTTTGGCTTGTGTTTTGGTATGAAATATGCTCATAAATTTGAAAATGCAATCAATTTTAAGAATGGGGCTTGCTTCAATTTAAAACAAAATGAAAATGTAGTCCTCATGAGAGACTTATAGGAGAACCCCAAGTTCATTTGTCCTCCCAGAAATGATCCAGTCATTCAATTTAGGTCAAATCCAAACCTTTTGTCACAAAACACTCAAATTCAGGGTAGGTCAAATCAAACCATCGGGCAAACCATCTTTCAGAAGGGGCAACACTCATTTTCTTTTTTTTTAAAGAATCTTTATCATAAGAAATTATAATTAGGTCCTTTTGAAGTGAGCTATTGCAGGCTTGAAACCAATTAGGTATTCTGATGACCACAAAGTTAGAACCAATTAGCCTATGTCAATCCTTATAAATCCCCTCAGACACATACATAACTGGTACTATCAAGTTTTATAGGCACTACTTAATAAGGACAAAGACTTCTCAACCTACAAATTAATCAGTGTTTTTTAGTAAAGCGTGTCTAATTATTTGGATTTTTAGCACAGCTGTCAAAGTGATTAGTTAATCAACAAGTTAAACAGTAAGAAGCGTTAGTGAATTATTGGCTTATTTTTATTTACTGCTTGCAACAAATGATGTAGAAAAATAGTATTGATCGTTTTATATATATTGAATATCATAATAAAAAGATAGGTAAATTAATATTTTTGTGACTAACACTAGATACTACAAAGACACTCAAGAGGTTTATAGTGCCCTGCTGATCTTGTTGAGTATATCTGCAGTATAAAGACAAAAGAATTTATTATTTTTCAGCCTAGCAACCATGCATTTCTCTCATTCCTGTTTTGAGCACTACCAACGTTCAAATGTTTTCCCAAGTTCAATTCTCGTAATTCACACATTAGTATTTGTTAATATTAGTATATCACTAAAATTTCTTTCTTAAGGGCATTGCAAACACAGCTGTTTGTATAGCAATATTGGGGCCTATCAAAACATGATCATATACTGTATACCCGATGTGTGACAACGTAGGAGTATTAAAGCCCGATTCTGTGTTGTAAGAATGAATTAAGGGATTTAGTGTTTTACCTTCGTACAGGGGACTGGTTTTGCCAAGATTTTGACCAAGCAAAGCAGCACATTTGGGCTACTTTCAAATGCTGAAAGTGCTCCAGGTCCAGAAGTTCCCTCTTGAAGCATGTATTTGACATAGTTGCCTTGGAAAATCTTGATTTCTCTTCAGGAGCAGACTAGTTTCCCAATCTTTCAACCTGGTTGTTGTGGTGAATTTGGGCTACCTTTGGTTACATAAAGTTAAACCCAATTAACCCTGATAATAGATATATATGTTGGGCTACATTTGGGCTCTTTCCAATATTTCTTTTTTTGTAAATTGGGCTACTAATTGGTCAATATGTGTTTGCAATTGACTGTCTTGCCATCCCATGGACAGCTGCATCAAAAGTTGGTTGACGTGGGAACCATCAGGAGAGATTAAGATGCGAGTCTCTAGTTCTAATCCTATTAATCTATGTGTCTGAAACCCAAGATGAAATCCAAGTAGCGAGGTTAACGCATCATCGTAATTATTGATGATGAAAAATACATTTTGATGTCTTGTATTGTGTGATGTAGGTATATAAATGAGTTGAGATGTAGCGCATATGCATATTAAATTTATGTGTCTTTTTGATAGATGCTGAAAAATGAGTGGTTAGCTGTTCACCCGATGCAGTCTGATTAAGAGTTAGGCGCCTACATGACCTTCAAAATTATTGGTTATTTGAAAATGTAGGACTACTTCTTTCCACTTTATTATTTTTTATCCTTTTCCCCCCTATATCTTGTTGTCCATATTTTGTTGATCCAATGTTTTAGCTTTAACTGCAACATCAAAAATAATTTTCGAAAATTAAAGAATATAGGAATCCAGTCTTAGAAAATTGAAGACTAGTAAATTGAAGAAAAAACAATTACGATACTGAATTCAATTGATAAATGTATCATGAAAACAAAAACTAAAACAAAAACCCTCACCAAAATAAGAAGAAGCAACAAACTAGGGATACTATACAGATTGCTATTACCATCATCATCATCATCGCCATCAAGGTCATCATCATTATCAATGTCACGGTTGGCTTTATATCCTTTCCACATGAATGGCGATTTACCAAGAACAGCATCTGTCAACGCTGGATCAAATAGCAAGTCCTACTAAGCAGTGTATGATTATAAGTATAGTTGTATCCTAAAACAATGAACTTGAATTTCATCATAACATTGCATTTTAAATGGGCAAGATTCATTCATGATGTTATGGTTGATTACTTAACACCTAGTTTAGGGGGTTGTTGGTTGGGAATATATTTTCTTTTTCTTTTTTAAATTAGTTTAAATTTCTATTTAAAAAAAGAGAAGAGATCTTCAAAAAAATTGCAAACCTTGTTCAAAAATGTGTCAAAAATATTTAGAAACCGTTAAATATGTGTCCAAATATTTTCAAAATGAAGAAAATATTCCCCCTCAAATTTGAAGAAAAACACACAATTATAGACGGGTCTGGCCCACAGAACAGCCCCTGATCTTAAATTCCAGTAAAATTGAGCAAGACTTAATTACTTATGTATTTGTGCTAGCTTTTTAAGATTTTGATAAAAAAATAGATTTTTAAAGAGTATGAGCAGGTGTGGAGCTAAATGATCTAAATTTCAAATTATTCCGAGATTGATATGTAAAACCAATAGGGAAGGAGGTTCATTAAACACAGACGACAAAATCAACCTAGTTCCTGTATACATTATGCCGTGCCACAGCCTCAATACCGTGAGGAGAATGATGAATAACATCATGTCAACATTGAGGTAGTCATCCCTATAGCAAGTAATGGTACGGTCCAATTGAACTGTTCAGTGAGTCTCCACTATGTGGTAAACCATATCTCGCTGCAGCGTTGGACCGTACTCCTGCACAGCGCACATGGGGGTTGTTTATCATTGACAAGCCAGTAATTTCATCACACAAATGCATCCCTCCTCATCATCGGCGCGGTCATAGGGCATTATCTATGAATCAATACCCAGCCGATCTTGGCCATCTCATCGCCGCAGGGCATATGCTATGCTCTCCAAGTCTATGCTCAATTGGACCTTACCCACTAATACAAATGGTACTCAGTCCGGCCAGCGCTCTGTGTATCTGACCAGCGTGAAGCCAGATTGGAATTGACAACCCTCTGTCGGAGTGCCCATGACCATCTCTATCTGATAACGGTGCTGAATCGGCATACCGACACGAACCCTCATGAATATTTAACGAGAGGCCATGGCTCCCCGCACGTGCCGGTTATATCTGTTGACAAGCCCCTGTTATGGGCAGGTAGGAATCCTCGGAGGAGATAACTATCTTATCATATACTGGTCTAGCTTGCTGTCTATTGCAAGGTCTAGGTAACCTTTTATAAAAACAATATACTCATATACCTTGCCAGCCAGCTATTTCCCATTGACGGGACATGTGTGTGGATTTATATATTTACAATCAAGTGCACCTATATGCTGAGGCGCCTTCAGCATGGAATTATATACTTATTTTCATGGATATATGGATACCTAACTAACTCTTGGATTTATATAATTTATGATATTTAAGGTAAGAATATTATACTAAAAAAATCATAGATTGTTATTTTATATATTGTATTAAAATCCCCTTAGTATTTGAGTGTTATTATTTTGACAGTGTGCTATACAGTGTCGCGTGCATCTGCACAAATACAAAACCATCGTTTTAGTCATCATTCAGGGTGACTGGTTCATTTATTAATACGACTATAAATAATAGAGGAGGAATTGTTATTATATGACTGAGTATTGTCAATGCCGCAGCGTAGGATGAATACTGACTAAGTAACTAGTGTTATTTATGTACGATTCAGTTGTAGTAAAATGCATAATTTGACACTATGTGCACATCTACTACAGATGCACGTTTTGCCTCTGAATCATATTATTATAGGCGAGAGGTTGCGTTAACTCAGTCATACCTAGAATTCATTTAGTCATCAGTTGCACATTTTCATATTGACAACCTATTGCATTGCATTTATTGTCTTTATTTAAAAAATCATTGACAGAAATGAATGCTTGAATAATTTCTTTAATAACAAGATAATATGACACATTGTTTACTATGACTGGTGTAGTTGACAATATGGCTTAACTAATGAGGTCAAGTTTGTCATTGGTTTATATTACAAGTACATGTAGAATTTGAATATGGTTATATTTTGGTTTGTGTGTAAAAACAATTATTTTTCCTCGCCTAATAGTCACACTAGTGATGACATAGGTTACATTTCTTTAAAATAGATTTGCTGTTAAAAACTGATCTTTAAAACTAAAAAGTATATATTTGCTAACAATTTGTTCAATACCAACATTTGTTAAAATGATACATGTGATGTTGAAATTGTAAATTAACATTTTGTTCAAAACATTTTGTATCATAAGCTTTACTTTTGTATAAATGAATGGCCGTCAATGTAATTCTAAACATTGATATTTTCAATTGGTTTGACTCAAATTTAGCGTCTTGAGACTCTTATTTATCATTACGTTTGGCAGACGACGATGGCCATGCGATTTCATCATTCCAATATGGCAACGGGAGTGCGCCATTTTAAAATATTTTTAACAGTCATCGGCCGGTTAACGATGAAAATAATTTTTAAAATAACATTTACAATGGAGTTGGTTAGCCAACTCCAACGGTTTTGGATAGGAAAAAAATTCTTCTAATTATGATGAATTTTTCAAAATGATAAGATTAACATTCGCGATTACGTTTTATTCCAATACAAATTCAAAATTTAGGATTCGCGTGCCCACCGTCGTCTGGCGTTTGGTAAAATATATTTGCGAGCCCACCAATGTCTAACTAACATTATTGGTAAATAAAAACTGAAACTGAGGCTCTCGTATTAGGAAATGTGGGTTTATCTTTCTGAATTCTATGACACCAGTATTCATCACCTGATAATGAGCTTGCTCTATTTCCTGGTGCTAATATGAAGATGGGGATTATATTACTATTCAGATATGGTTGAAAAGGATCAATTGTATAATTATGAATTATGGAATTTTGACAGATTGAAGACTATAATTGTCTCTTTGATGAATTGATTAGCTTTCTTGTCTTATTATATTCATGCTTTTATTTATACACTGCTAAATATATGTCTGGCAGCAATTAAAACCTTCTCCCCGGCACATATTGGTAGGTGATTTGTAACATTTTCAAAAATGTTATGTTTAGATTCTTGAGTGTTTGAGAAAGTTGAGCTTTTATATCATGTGACTTGGTTCCACACAATCTATGATTTGTCCACGTATTTGGCCAAATTCAACTATAATTTAATGAATACCCTACAGTTATAATATTGAAACCAAATCGGCTGCATATTGATATTACAGATATGGCAAGTTTAAAAATGTCAAAGTGCAACATGGGAGGAAACTTCAGAATGTAATATTTTAAGTTTTCAGTTTTGCTCACGAAGGAGGCGTATTCAAAGTTTATTTGACTGTTTAACGTAAAACAATTTGAAGGGTTCTGAGGATCTTTGAAATAGACAAAATCTCAACACATCATAGGAAGAGTACACATCCGTGTTGGATTCAACACAAACTGTTCAAGGTGTCACTTAAATACAAAACAATTTTAAGATTTTCAAAAAAGTGCAAACCCAAGTTTATCAAGTCTTTAAATCTTGACATGTCCTGTGCTACAAGTTAATATGATCCGTTATGCCAGATAAATTGGGCTGATTGCCTCAGAATCAATCAATTAAGGGCCTATATTTGAGACGCAAAATCCGTGTAGACTTCCTATGCCCTAGATTCTGTAACCCTCTGTAGGTTAGACCAGAAAAAAACCAGTACTATGGATAGACAGGCCATTCAAAATAGGTTGTTGAACAATTTTAACTTGTTGACATTAAACAAACAAAATAATTCATATAACTTTAATAAATTTACAAACAAATTCAAATTGTATAAAAATCCAATTTCTTGAAATGGTTTTTTTTTTATGTTTTTTTAAAAAAATTGTTTCAAAAAATTTCAGGCATCTATAACCCTAACCCTACCATATACCGCAATATACCACGACTGGGCGCGTTGGTACCACCCGGCGTGAAGTTGTTGTTTTTGGTCGATTTTCCACATTGAAGAGAAAATTCTGAAAAAAGTGGGGGGGGGGGGGGGGGGGGGGGGGGAAGTTACCACCTAGGGTTAAAAGAGATAAAATCAATTTCAAATTTGTTGGAAAAGTGTGGGATGGCTGGGTCTGTATAATAATTTTGTTTTAAGTATGATCACTTAACGAACCATGCCATTTGACACATTTAAACGCTTAAGATTTCCCATTTGATACTAGACACCGGCAAGACTTGTGCAAATCGTATGTTCATACTGTCATCCCTCTGATGTATCTAAATACGACAACAGAGTTTGAAATTTTCACTTGCGAAGAACTTTTTTTGTTGTTGATTGATGCAGAAAACACTCTTTACTCGTATCTGAATTCTAACAAAAATTGGTTTTTGTGTGGGGTGTGTGTGTAAGCAAAAGCCTTATTTTGCATTTTTGCATTTCCCTTAAAATATTGATAATTGATTACTTGAAAAAAATTGCTATGCAAAATTTATTTACCATTTTCGACATTCATCCAGAGGCCATCCAACATGATGTAGTCATTAACAACATATCTATTGGTCATCAATTGTCTCGTCGTACATCTTTGGTATCCTTCCAAGTCTCTCTATTTCAGTCATACTCATCAGTGAACTTTGAACTCTAGCATATGTGCAATTCCCACGAAGCCTCGCTCCGTAATGTTGTAATTTATCGGATTTTATTGGTCATATTAAACATGAAAAAGTGGTTGTACTAACTGTTATTCAATTTTATAACGGTAAAACATTCTTTCACATAGCAAAATGTTACCCATAGGAATAAGAAATGCAAACATTTCAAAAAGCAACAATATGATTGTATTGGAAAACCAATATCTAGAGACATATTGCACTTTTGTAGATTTCTAAAGATATTTTATATTATTGTAAATCAAATAGATGACTCATTTAGCCTTTTATTGAGCTATTGAGGTGTATGTGCTCAGCCATGGAAACCATTTTCATGAAGTACAATTTTGATCATATCTATTTTATCTGCTGTATATTATATACTCATCGCATATAAAATCCCATAAGGGTGATACCCATTTCTGCATTGGTGTATGCATCCTGTACGCATCCATAGGGCAAAAAAAGAAGTTGACTTGCCCTTTCCGACCGACCCGAATTTTCAGAAATCTAGGGTCGCCATTTTTCTTTTCTTTTTCAAAGTTATTTTTGTTGTTGTTGTTGTTGTTGTTGTTGAAAGAAGCACATAACAATAAAGAAAGATGAACACTTGTTTTTGAGTAGGATCTGATTGTTTAAAAATCAAATTCAAAAAAAAAAATTCATTTTTTTTTTTCTTCTTTAAAACATGTTTTTGTGTAGTATCTCCCTATTTAAATTTTGGCATAATTCTGTTATACCCTACACACCAACATCGGTAGTATGTGTCATTCTTAAAAATCACGCACTATGAATACCCCTGTGAAGGGTATAACAGAATTACTCTTAAATTTTAAAAAAGAAGAAGAAAAAAAAGGAAATCTGACCGTCCGACCCAGACTCTGGCCCTGAAAGGGCAAGCCAACTTTCTTTTTTTGGCCTAGATTGTTTATCATTATCAGACTTGTCATTCAAAGAATACTGCCATTAGTTGGTATCACTATTCACTGTAAAATTATTTCAAAATGTCACACACGTTGCATTCAGAGACCCATTTCCATCCAATTTTACAATTTTCAGATGATTCATACAGACAAATCTGGTAAAACGTTGATTAAAGATATCATATTTAATCTTTATGATTAAAGATATCATATTTTCTTTGAAAAAAACACAACCACATTTCATTTTGTAAGGAGTTAGGCTTATTAAAATTAAGATTGAATGTGAATGCATTGGCTAATCATCAGCATCAAGTTTATGAGTGCATTGATTTAGTACTCTCTCATATTTTATGGAACATGATTGTGTTATTTTGTGATTCGGATTGTCATTTATTACCAATATATTTCATGTTCAATTTGCTTGTTGATTCAATCAAAAGAGGCCAAACAATCATGTAAGGGCAAAAAAAGAAAAAGGTTGTGTTGCCCTCAGCGACCGACCCTAACATCGCGAAAATTAGGGTCGGCTTTTTCTTCTTCTTTATTTTGCCTTCAATTTTTTCTTTTTTTTTAGATTTAAATTTGTCCTTATAGTGTCTAAATGTTTACTATTTCTTGCTTGAATGGATAAGTTAGCTTTAATAAATGTTTTTAAACTATTACCACACTAGAAACATTAGTTAAATTGACGTATGGGCTTATACCAATTTTGTCTTGACATAAACCATATATTTTTCAGCAAAAAAGAAAAAGAAAAAAAAAGATGACGACCGACCAAACAATTTTAAATTTTTAGCTCTTGAGGGCATCACTAACAATAAAACATGATAGATCATTTTAATATATCATTGTGTGTTATTACCGTACTGATTGATATTATGCAATCCTATAAAAATAACATAGCATTGTAGTACATGTATTCTTGTTGCTGACATTTTGGATTTTTAATAATATTTTTGTTGTTGAAATTTTTGATTTTGTTGTTGAAAATTTCATCAAAATATTAAAAAACAACAACAACTAAAACGTCTGACCGACTTACCGACCCTACCTGAGAGGTCGTTTGTCGTAGAACAGGCTTTCCCCCCCCCCCCCCCCCGCTGCATACTTGAATTTTACTAAATTGAGACCTATCAAGTGCCCTTAAAATAATGTTTGCTCTATATTTTATAATTTAGCTGCCTTTACTTGGATTTAACTAAATTCAGACCTATCCAGTGCCCTTAAAATAATGTTTGCTCTATCTATATACTAATTTTCGGTCCCTCGCCTGATTAGATAGTTCAATAATAATTTTGCACTCGCGTCCCTCTTCAACTGAAAAAGCGTGGTAATTGCGCCTCTAATACACGAGCTAATTAGATAGTTCAATACCCGTTTTTTCCCGTTTTCAGACATGCGCAGAAAGATCACATGTGAAAATCCAAAATGTTGAATTTATTTTACTCGGGTAGCTACTGTTCGGACACAAATTGTGGTTTTCGGAGTGAGTGATGACATATGGACTTCACCCAAAATATTTTCGTCAGGGATATAGCTACATTTCTGTATATGCGGCTGTTTGTTATTCTTAAAGATCGCATAGTAACAAGCATTTATACGTCTGACAAATAAAAATATTTCACGACATTTTCTAAATGTAAACAAAAACTCTTACACAGATCTTAAAGTGACACTTTCACATTAGTAACATAGATGAATGCGACGTTTGCTAACGATAAAGAAACTGCCAGTACCATGTCAACCGTTTCTATGTTGTGCTGCGCGCCCGCGTTTAACATGGCGCACGCGGTTCGGCGCACACGTATGATGACGCAGACAAAAAGTGTACGCGTTTGTGGCGCAAACTGCACATTGTAACGGAGCAGAGTGAAAGCAGGCAGTCCGTACACTCTTAGAAAAAGGATGCTTCAGGCTTCAGGGGTTCTTGGCTGTCCCGTATGGAACCCTTTATATCACCTTAAAAGGTTCCAAAAAGAACCATTTTAAGGTTCAAAATAGGCAAAATATGGGCAAACATTGGTCTTTCGAACCTCTAAAGGTTCTCTACAGAACCCTTTGGGTCCTTTAAAATCAAAGAACCTTTAAACCATTATACGGGACAGCCAAGAACCCCTCTGAAGCACCCTTTTTCTAATAGTGTACCCTAAAAGCCACCTCCTCCTCTCCGCACTTCCCTTACTTGATAATCTGGATATAAGGGGTAAGGGCACATGGGGCATCTGGATAAACGGAACGTGTGGTACATTATCATGATTATTATAGAGTGTCTGGATTATTCAGGGCATCTGTGGTATCTGGATTACGGGGTTCACTATAAAACGAGTCTCAAATTACCTGGATATATACTACATATGTATGCGCAGGTGGGCCACCTGTGATAACTGGATTTTAAGGGTGTACACTCAGGTAGTATCTCGGGAGGCTTTATAGAACACAGCAAACATGATAAAGGGACTACATATACTATACGTTAAGGCCCCACATGCCTATTGGAGGAATAATGTATTTAATGTAAATAGGCCAAACAAAACCCGGATGGCACACATTGTGCTCAAGTACAAGCGTGGAATGGTACAAGTGATCTTGATGATCATGATGATAGACTCCGCCGACCATAAAACTAAACGACCGACTATAAAACTATAACGCTCAGAACGTAGGCCTACTGAATTACCTGGATACAGTATGTGCATATGGGCAGTGGCGACACTTGCACCAGCACCATATGTTAAAGGAGGAAAACGGGGTGGCAGGGCAATAAAAGAATCGGGGGAGACATTTAAAATCTAATTTTAAGTAACTTTCAATTTTGACATTAAAATTCAACTTTTTATTATTTGGGGTACAAAATAGGTAGAGACATGCGCTGACAGAGTATAACTGGGTATTAAGAACACGTTGATGGAGTAGGCCTACTCGGATTAAGATCTTGGGTATCTGTATTATTTAAGAGCACATTGGGCCTAGGATCATGGTGTATTAAGGGCACCATGTTACTTACATTATATCAAGGGCACCTTAGTACCTGAATTATTTAAGGACATACTCTTGATTGATATTTATATAAACATTTATAACGCTTTGATATTACTGACCTCTGCCTCTTCTGATATGACTTTTACTGTCCGCTATCTTCGGCGCCCGCGTTTAATTTACTTGACTATGATAAAGTAAGGGCACCTGGGTATCTCGAGATAACGGCACACTGCAGTGGGCCTACCTTGATTATGTGGTATCCAGTGCATTATTAAGGGCACCTGGGGTAACTGGATTAGGGGGTAGGGCTTAGGCCTATGTGGTCCCTGGATATAATGGGACAACGGGTACCTGCATTTCAGGTCTCATGGGAGGCCTACATAGGTATCTGGAAACACAAACGTAGGCCTACCTAGATTAAGGCAATGTATAACCTGGATTATCAAAAGCACCTGCGATATTCGGATTATTTAGGGCCCCGTCTGGATTATGTATACATGTATAGGACATGTTCTTGATATTATTGTATCAAATTTTCTTACGCTTTGTTTACTTATTCCCGTGAAATCTTCTAGCGGGTCCAGCGCGAAGCGCTGGTGCCCGCTAGTATTTTATAATTTGATAAGTTGTTGTTATCATACTGTATTATCACCTGACTCGCAATCATACAAATTAATAGTTTGATTGGTTTTGTCATACCCATCTGTTGGGGGATAGATGAAATAGTTGAGCAACTGGGCAGTCTGGACTTGCGTTACTTGTATTATCTGTATGATGGGTGTATCAGCATCATCAATGTTCGTTGGACATGACTTTATAGGGTATGTTTGGGGATCAGGGCCAGGGATAGCACTGGATCAAAAATGTGAGAAGTCCCATGACATTTTTCAGGACCCCGTAGGACTTCAAAAACAAAATTTAAGGGGTCCCCCAAGAAATTGAGGGGTCCTGAAGTTTGGGTATTTGAAAAATTTACTTTTTTACGGGCAGTTTTAATGAATTTATATTGTGAGCAAATGATGGATATGTAATTTACAGAATTTAAGGTTTCCATTTCCATACATCGTCAAATTTAAGGGGTCCCTTCAATTTTGATCGGGACCCGCAAGTCTTTCCGATTTGAAACCTGACGCGTCACTATTAGAAAGTGAGAGGTCTAGGACGCGCAGACGCGTCAGAATGCGACCCCTGATCAGGGCTTATAGTGGGTATTGGAGCATGGGAAATACAGACATGTCTGAAAGTAAGATTTTTAAGTTCAAATTGTTGAAATTAACCATAGTTTATTTAGAAAAGGGCACCTGAACATTATGATGGGAGTTTTTAATCCAGACTTTTTACAGGGAATTCAGACTGCTTGGACTTTTGACTTATTAGTCATACACATTAATACAGTACTTGCCATTCAAATGTAAGCTGATTAAAACGTAATTCTAAAATGTGAATGACTAGTCTTGATTCTTGACCTTATGACTTTCCATGCATTTTTGGGTAATTAAGTATTTTGCCCGCTTCACAATTCCGATGGATTACCTCTTGCTTAGCATAGAGTGGTTTCACATTTGAGAAGAGTACAGTTGCAAACTATATATAACGTGGTTTCTGAGCCTGGAGTAAGATCAGGCCATAAAACAAGTCCAATATAATTATTTGTGATTAGAAAGTAGACAATGTGTCAAGAAACTTTAGGGATTAAACAATTTGTTACAAATCACAAAACCATTAAGTTTAGAGGGCAGCATGACCGACTGGTCAGACCAAAGAAATAAATGACATTCCTTGACCGAGCTTTGACAAGCTTAGGATAAGTGTATTATTAGAGTTTGTCATGTTACGGTTTCATTTCTGACAGAAAACCTATCCCTAGGGGTATGGGAGGAATTGAGCCATATGCCAGGGGGAAAGGGAATTAAGCTTGTACAAACTCCATCAGGGGTCATGTCTTTTAGTTTGTCATGTCTCAGTTAAGGTATATGTTACATTTGGGTTGGATGTTCAGGTCAGAATATGGAAAATGATACTTTGTACTGCAATACTACAATGTATAACACATTGGTTGGGATTAACACTTTCCACGCGGCTATTAGTTTTACAATATACAAACAGGTTTTTCAGAAACCTTTCCCAACTTTCAAGGTCTATCTCAAGGATTACTGTACCAACACTAGGCATGTTTGTACTTATTGCAATGCATTCTCACCGTGATTCCAAATATGGTAATGAAATTCAATAAATATGACATTTTTGAAACATTTTGTGACATTATGGAATGTCGTCTGCAGACGCCTGCCGCTAGGAAAGTGTTAAGAGAGTAGACGACAAAATTTAGGGAGCAACACAATGAGGTAGGTACTCAATAATGGTTAGTGAGTAAAATGTGGATAGCCAGAATCCAGGTATTGAACATATTAACGCTTGAACATCAAAGTCATATTCAGTTGATGAAGAATGAAATGTGATACACGCTTAGAAATAATGGTTCTAAAGTTGTCCTGCCAGGAGAACCCTTAAAGGTTCTTTAAAGAACCAAAAATGGTTCCCCAAACATGATACAGAACCATTTTTGGTTGATACAGAACCATTTTTGGTTCTATGAAGAACCTTTTGGGGTTCTTCAATTTTCAAGAACCTGTTTTGACGGTTCTATAAAGAACCTCTCTCATTCGTCTCTCGTCTCTGGCAGGACAAAAAAGGGTTCTTTAATTTCTTAGAGTGATGCATTTATTATTTTCAATTTCATAGGCTAGAGGATAGATAAAAATATCTGTTGAAAATTACACAATTTCACTGTTTTGCCCCTCTTTCAAATTCATATGTAACAACAATAGGGTTGACACTTAGCAAAAATATATTCTTATAATTGAGAGATGGCTATCCCTTTAAAAAAGTTATTTTAAATTTAATTCAATTTCAAATGAAAGGTCAGTTACTGTACTGGTTGATCATGTAATTACCAAACTATAAGGAGTAATTTGTTCGTGTTTTAAAATGTGTGTGTGCTAACGTAATATGCATTAATTCTAAAGTATAGCAAACTGATTAGCATATTTGAAGTAGTCATTGAAATGGGGAGCCCAAAGCCAGAAATGACCACTTGAACTGTTGGCAGTGTATTTTATTTACATTTTTAAGTGTCCTGTGTTTCAGGGTTGTGACAGGCAGTTGAGGGTTAAAATTTGAAATAACGATATTGATGTTATGGTAATAAGATAATGATTTATGGTAATTTCACAGCAATCAAATATTTTTATAGGATAATTAAGGAGATTGATTCATTGATGTTGTAAATTATGGCAAGCTTGGGATAAAAACAAGTGTTTATTTTAGTTAGATGGAATAAGATTATGCAAAATTTAGGAACAAAGTGTTATAGATAAGCAGTGAATTTCGGATGTAATTTATATTCTGTCAATACTAAAGAAATTATAGGATACTTCGTCAGTTTGCAGAGCAAATGGTTTCAGCGCAATAAATCTCAAGAATTTTACAATGTAAATCTTACCATTTTTTTTACAAATTACCAAATAGATTTTTCATGACATATAGAAAGATTAAAAAAGATTGAAATGTTAATGTAATTGAAAAATGAAAGAATGGCTAACTGACTGAAGCTGAACCATGTTTATTGCTACTTCCATCCCCATTATGCTCAACTCAATCATGCATAACTAGATTATCACAGTTGCTATATCCCATACAAAACTTTGTATTTCTAGGCTATTAATTTGCTAATAATTCACATCACACTTTGCAATTTGCCCTAGATCCCATCTATAACACAACACCTCTTCCAACCTAGTATTTCCCATGGGATGTTCCCGTATATCCGGATCTAGCTCGACTAAGTTGATATTTCCTCGATATTACGGCCAAACCGGAAAATTAGTATTCACTGTCATTCTTTTGGCTGGCTGGCCCCATTCTGCATTGATTATTATACATACACTGCTTGCTTGCTTGCTTGCTTTAAAATGTCCTTACACCTTTGAACTATGTGTTTGCTCTTAGAAATTTATTGAAAGGAAAATCAAATTATATGATACTCAAGTAATATTAGATTTCTCATATTTTTATAAAGCACTAGATTTCATTTTACCAGTATGAAGAAGAAGAAAAGAAGAAGAAAAAAAAGAAAAAAATCAATCAATTTTGTACACACGTTTTCGCTATCCCTGGACAATGACCTGGGTGAGTGTTTTCCTAAGCCTTCAAATGATGGTATTCTAGGAAGTAAACAAATTGATATTGATGCACTGGAATAGTGAACAGAGATAATATCAAATTATAATACTTGATAGGAAGGAAACTCAATAGAAATATCATGTAATTGTGCTATCTACCAAAGATAGCATAATTGTGTTATCTACTGAAGATAGTTTGCAACAAGGACACTCAACAGAAATATCATTTAATTGTGCTATCTTCTGAAGATAGCATAATTGTGTTTTCTACTGAAAATAGCTTGCAACAAGGACACTCAACAGAAATATCATTTAATTGTGCTCTCTTCTGAAGATAGCATAATTGTGTTATCTTCTGAAGATAGCATAATTGTGTTTGTTTCTGAAGATAGCGAAATTGTGTAATCTACTGAAAAAAGCTTGCAACAAAAATGTTTTTAAAAGGACACTCAACAGAAATATCATGTAATTATGCTCTCTTCTGAAGATAGCTTGCAACTAGAATGTTTAGTTTGCAATTGAATTATATGCCTAATGCAAATTGGGTTATTTCATAAGCCTGTTACCAAACCATGTTATGGTTTCTTTTCCCTTAATGCAGGGATGATGTGACAAACATCATTTGCGATGTTTTGGATCTTTATTAGCAATTAGCCGAGTCCCCATTCCCTCTTTCGCTGCCATTAAAGTAATATTCTGTATGTTTGACATGTAGATAGCGTTATTCCCAATTGTCGTCTTCCAAACTGCACTGAAGCTTGTTGTAACGTCTCCATGCTCTGTTATAGTTGTATTGTGTGTTGTCTGTGTCACACAAAATGGGATCTTTTGGGATCTGACAAGGAAAATGTAAATGAATTTAATTGTGCTCTAGTGTGGAAAACATGTGATTCAGTGTGGAAAATTGGGCGCTTGGTTAGTATAGGCTTTTATTTATTCCCTCCAACAGTTAATTAATGAATGAGAGGTAGCGAGAGGACAACCTCGGTGGTCGTGGTAATGGAGAACCACTTGTGAATAAAAACGTTTGCGGTTTTGACCATTGCGTTTTGGCACTTAAGTCTGTGTATGCTGAGTGACCATACGGTTATTTTTGATATGCAAGTTAGAAGGATTTTAGATTTGTTGCTGGATATATGAATGGAATACAAAAATCACAAAGAGAAACAGCCGTTGATGAAATTGACATTTAAAAAATCTAATAGATGATTTTAGTTGAATTTGTTTATATATTTTGTTTACCATAGAACATCTACACATATAATAATTTTAGGAGTTACATTTGCTCACATTTTAAGTCAAATGTCATTTATATATGTGCTGACTAAGGATACATTCATGGTAATAAATTGAAGCAATAAATCCTTTCAAATATTTAAATTTAATTTAATTTATATCACTTTGCCGACTATGGATATAGGACTATACATTGTGAAATATTTCACGAAGTAAATCTCTCAGACATTTGAATTTAATATATTTAAGATAAATAGAGATCAAATAAATAAATTCATTTAAATGTTGGCATTGCACCTATGCTCTTACACACATACTTTGGTTGGCTTTAAAAAACCCAAAGAATACTTAATAAAATGCACACATATTGGTAATCACAAAGCTACAATATCACAAATCTGCTGGACTATAAAATGCCCTATCCTGTTGAGTTGCCTTTCCAACTCAAACCAATTGTTGGGCCGTATGTATTACTATTAGCATATTGTTAAATTGTACATCAAAACAAGTGCATTATTTTGATGGGATAGATTACATATTAACTCTTTCCATGCGACAGGCGTCTGCAGACGACATTCCAAAAGTTCACAAAAATTTTCAAAAATGTCAATTTTTTTGAATTTCATTACCATATTTTGAATCTCCATGTGAAATGCATTGAAATAAGTACAAACATGCCTAGTATTGATTCAGTAAACCTTTGGATAGCCCTTGAAAGTTGCAAAAGGTTGCTGAAAAATGTGTTTTGTATAAGGTAAAACCAATAGCCGCGTGGAAAGTGTTAATACGCCAACATCAGTAAGTAATGTCAGTCATAGCTTAGTGTAGTTTTTTGTGATAAAACGTGCAGGATCTATACACACACACACATGTGAACTGTGCCAGCTGCAGTATACAGTTGTAATGATTAATCTTGATTGCAGTTGTCTCCAGCTATAATTTATCACGCCAATTTGTAAGCTATTCATTCATCCATTCATATATTAATTCTTTTCAGTTGTAAACTATATGTGTGACCATCATTCGGAAAGATCAAAACAAAAAAACAAGAAAATGCAATGGGATGATATCTATTCTATTTTGAAAAGAAACAGATGTCCAGCGTGTTCCGCTATATAATCTTTTGGCGACAACCATTTTTGACACACGCGAATGACCAGTTGACCGGTATTGTTATGGTCCATCAAGTTTTATCACCGTAATGTGGCCTGTCTCCAGAAGTGACCACTGGACACCACTTACTTGAATTAGAAGACACACAAGACTTGCAGTTAATTTGACCAAATTACCAGTAATTAAATTAATTATACAAGGATGGTGGATGTGTTTTTTAATAAAATTTGTGTTTAGCTTATAATAATCGAGGAAATGTCCATATGTGGCAAAATAGTACAAATTAATGGTTCAGAATTTTATTAAAGCCTTTTAATATTGGTATTATTTATTGAAACTGTTCATCAAGATAAATATATATTACAACAAAGGCTTATATATATATATTTTTAAATTGTAATATTGTAAATAATTTGCAAGTTTTTCATTACATGGAAAACCCGGATTTGCATTCAGATGTGAAATAGTTCTGTAATCCGTGTAACACATATGGTTAGACATTTAATACGAGCATAATAATTTCCCATTTAAGGGTCATGGTCATTTCACACTATTTTCAGGCTTTTCACCAACAATGTTTTGTCCCAAAATTGTCTCTCATGACTGGATAATTTTTTAGCATAGACTGTTCTCTATACGAAGTACTCTAACCCTCCTCCCCTGTCAAGCAAATCAATTTACATTTTGCATCAAATGTACTTTTAATGGCGATGAGTTGTCAAGTTCTTTGTAAGATCTTCTTTGTTTTGTACCCAAACATACCATGATGAATAATGACACATGTCTTGGTTACGATAGAAGTAATTTGTGCTGTGTGGTTAGGGGGTTACATTTAATTTTTAAATGGAAACACTATGTTACGTTTGTTACAAAGATGTTGAACTGACAAAATCATGTTAGTTTTCTTAAATCAATTATAATCTCGTGCCAGTGTACTTTTTGTACAAAAGGACAGTTATAAGATGTCACTTTAGTATCAGGGTTAGATCGATGGCCCTATCATATAACGATAGGGGTGGGATAGGTTATTGCAATTGACTTGTGGATTTTCCATTGTATGAAACCAAATTGTAGTGTACTTTTTAGCATGATATATGTTTGATGTTGATCGAGCTTCTCATTGTGAGCTAATGCTAATGTCCTCTGAATCTGATAACAATATTCTAGCAGATAGCATGCAACAACAGTGGACATTTCCAAGCCACAGGTTATTTTTACATTTTACTTTTAATTCACAAAAATGTTGCATGTTTTTGTGCAAAAATAAAAGTATGCAAATAATAGATTCCTATCCTGGGTATAGGCCTTGATATGTGGAAAGAAACTTAAAATTGTGGATATTATGTCACAGTTATATTTCAATTGTAGAATTGGAAAATCTAAGAGTCCTAAAATAACGCCATCAACAAGTATAATGTATGCTGGTGGTAAGAATAACCTGCCATTGGTAATGGGCTATTCCATTTGAAATCCATGCACCCCCTATGGAACACAATACCTTAATCCTCCCCACAGGGAGTTAGAACTTCAAATGGGGTTACCTACATGGGTGACTCCATTTGAAATCTTCACTGCATGTGTGGAAGATTAAGGTCATGGCTGCCATAGAGGGGGTATATGGATTTCAAATGGAATAGCCCAATCCAGAGTTACAAAAGAAATCTCATCTCACAAATGCTTATGTTTTATTCAAGTCCAGGTCAAAATTAGGTATCTGATGAATGGCTTTAAATATAAGCTTTGATGTAGTTTGATGGACAATCTGCTATTGACTCAGTCATGAATATTTGCTATAGATGTCGTCTTTTCTTCTATGTATGACCATGAATGTTTAATTTACTATATGTCTTGAATTAGTGATGGATCTTCAGGGGGAATGCAATAACAACTCGGTTTGAATATTAGTCCACTGACAAGATTGTGTTCACACTCTAGCTCCAGAGATGACATGAAAACAGTTGCATAGCCAGGTAGCCAGGTTTTCCGGGGTATGTTCTGTTATGGAGAGGATGTATAGGAGAACATTGGCTATTTTAACCCTAACCACCTCGTGATGGTTTTGGGAATGAAACTCGGGGAGGGTGTTGAATATGCTCAGGTGGTAAGGTTTAAAAGAATACAAAAAAAAGTGTTTTATTAAGGGGACAAGCTGCCATATATACATGTGATACTGTCAGTCTCTCCTCTGCTCCACAAATTATTCTGTTCTCTGCTCCACAAATTATTCTGTTTAGTGCATTTTTGTGAAGCCCACTAGACACTCATTGCAACATTCTGGCACAATTGGAAGATAGTAACATTTTAAAACACTCAGAAGCATGTATTCACTCGATGCATTTTTGAAGTGTACTCTGAAATGTGTTTCATGCACATTTAAACATTGATTTTTGAAGAATGTTTCTGAATGCTTCCTTCTTGCTGACATTGAGAGCTTTCAGAAAGTTTCAGAGTGTCTAACTCTTCTTTTCCCTTTTCATGTCTTCCTCGATGCTTGTCGTCTGCCATACACAAGGAGAACATCAGTAGTGTCAACAGGCTTTATACAAAATGGCTGCCCAGTGCAAATCTTTATGTTTTCATCAATTCTTTTACATAAGAAAATAAGGATATACTAAAAGCAGCTATTTGATCAAAGAATCTCCGATACTATGTAGAATGGCTGCTCTGTGATAGTTTAATAAATTTGGTCTACACAGACTATAACGTTTCAAGAGATCCTTACATGGCAGCAATAGCATCATAGGTGCTTTTAGCTCTATACTTTACATAAGAGAATTGCATCCAATTGTAAGACATAGGCATGATTTGGATGCAGCTGAAGATACAAGCAGTGAGCACTTAGACAAAATTGAACCATTCCCTATGTTTAATTCAGGCATATTTACCATGCACAATCAGTATATCTTTACTTCCCTTGACAGAAAGTAAAAACCTTGAGGTTTGATAAAGTGGAGAGTAATGCCATTTGTTGCGTAGGAATTACATTACAAAATTAGAAAATAGTTGACTTTGGTCATTGCGTTATGCCAGTCACATAGCAGATTTATGCAATGCCGGTGCATGTTGTTGAAGAGGGATGGGAATAGGTGAATGGGGCCCTGTAAAGAGCAAGACAAGGAGATATGTTTTTTTATAATATGAATGAAAAAGGATTTTCATCATCTTAGAGAATTGTATCATATTGATGATGAAAATGAATTCTTTTTTTACTAACTTGGGGGACCCTCAAATTTAAGAAATAGGGCGAGTTGGGGGTGTAGAACTGTTTTCCCTAATTGACCTAATAACATTTTCTCAATACATACCAGTTTTGCAAGTTTGTCTCAAATGACATGAGAGACTGAAAATCTAATGCGGTCTGCAGATATATATATATATTTTTTTTTTTCAATTTGTTTGGCCAAAAAGTTGGATTTTGCAAGATTTTTTTGAGAAAATTGAAGGGAAAAAAATGAAAAAATTGAATTAACACTACAAAAAAAAGCTAACGCGGGCGGTTTCGGGAATGCGCACGGGTCATTTGAGACAAACTTTTTTTTTTTTTTGCCTAAAGAGATGTTAACATTTTTCAATTTCTCATGATGCATAATATTTGTTTTTGAGTAAACTGTCTCTGGCACCAATTATAGCTGCATCAGATAAAGGAATAAGATAGTTGTCTGTTTCTGACTGATTATGGCACATATTCAGTTTCAATGAGATGTTGAAATATGATATTTGGACAATGAATTCAGTGATGAATATTTCCCCTATGGACCCCATTTATTCACCACATTTGCGCATTCAGAAAACCATTAATGAGGAGGAAATAATGGCTAAAGTGTGTTATTCTTTGCTACCAGTCTGATGATGTGGTGTAGATGACAAAGTAATGGCTTGTAATGTTACAGACACGAATGAACATTTGGTGATGTTTTTGAAAGTGATAATGGGTTTCAAGGATGTTCTATATAAATTAGCTTTCCATGTGTAACTGGGTTAATGTGGACTTCTTTAACCATCTTGAACTCTTAAAGTAAATTTGAAATCTAGTTTTGCTAGATTAAATGTAAGTTGGCATTTCGGAATAAGACAATTTCATTACAGTTGGATTTAGTACCAATGTCCATGAAACCACAACTATACAAAAGTGCTTTCATTTTCTTTTACAAGATAATTTTATTATCTGGATGTATTTGGCACAACCCTTATCCTTAGTTGAATTTGACAGGACAGTTTCAAGTATAGAAACATCAAAATTGATGGCATCAACAACCAATCAAGTTATCTATCCATATATCCCCTTGACATCCGGATGGGATCAAGTACATACATGCATCGCTGTCATATACATTCCATAAAAGATGATATCATAACTGTATTATCTTGTTATTGCTTGTCAACATGGAGAAATACAAGTATCATGGAGAGTTAATAACTGGTGCAGTTGGTCAATCTATATAGGTCATGGGTGTTGAAACTTTATATTCTATGAGATAGAATCTAGAAATGCTGAGATTTAATCATCTGTGATTTGATTTCGCTCTGGACAAATCCAATAAGTAGTGAATAGTTTACTCAATTTTTAGTTACGTTTCACTGCATGCTAGCAACTTCATCAGACTGGCAACTCTGTTGTCTGGAGGCATCAGGAAGTGGATTTCCACGTTGCTAGATGATGCTGTTGTAGAGGGCGTAGCTCCGACGAGTTGATCGTGAATGATGTGCAGTGTGTAAGCCCTCTCATCTTGGTTGCGTGGGTTTTATATGCATTTGTTATGTTGTTGTGGTTTTTTTTTTTTTGCTGATCCATTCCAATTCCATGGTCATTTACATTCACTTCTGTCACGGCGGTATAGGCCTATATGTTTTTATCAACTTCAAATTGAGCTAGACAACATCAGCAAAAATGCAACTAACCCATCCATCCACTCCTGAAGTTAAAGAAGAAGTTGCAATATTGAATGCTTAGCCTGAATCGATTTTCTAAAGCCAAATTGATTTTTGTAGATGGGGAGGGAAAAATGTAGTGTAACCTCTAGGGATGTAGCTTTTAGCTTCATATGCGTGGACACTAGCTGTAACAGAACATATCGTGTCAGTACGTGCAAGAGAATCATTAACGACATTACTCAAGTTACAGTGTTTGTACTGGACTAGCATTTAAACTAAGAAAATTGAATTCCGAGAGAGGTGCATTGAATTTTGATAGTGATGCATTTTAAAACAGAGAAAAAGTTGGTTTTAAAATGTGAAACATTAGCTTGCTGAAGGTTGTTGAAAGTTTACGCTCTAAATCTTAGTAAACATAACTTCAGCTCTTAAATGCAACTTTGTAAAAAACATTTCCGATGCTTCGTCTTAAGTACACTTGTTTAATGGGTACCAACAAGAACGAAATAACAAACATTTTGACATTTGGCTTCAAGCTTTAATGTATCACTTGTAATACTAGAACAGAGAAATAGATGACATGTTGTAAAAAGTATTTGCAATGAAAGCCAACAGCATTTCCTCCACTTCAACTTACATATATTCATGTATGTCATATCTATGTTAACATACTTTAAACTGTGCTACTTTTGAGCTGTATATTTTCACAATTTGGCAAGAACTAGGAATATATAAATTTGATTTGTAACTAATATCAAAACTGTAATGATTTTATAATGTTGATTGTCCAATGTGAGAAGAGACCCAAATGTATGCAATAGAACTTGTGCAATTCATTCAGAGATTTATTTTGGAGTTTGCTTAATTTTACTCTAGCGTGAACATAGGGACCTATGCTATGATTTGTTTCAAACCTGAAGCAGTCACGAGATCTGAAATTAGTTGCCCGGGAGTGCAGGAAATGTTTCCTCATGTCAAAAAGGCTTCAGAATGTAGCGACCAAATTTCAAGGAAATGCTGTCTTTCAGAACATGTATAATGGATACCTTTAGGTCGACAATGGTACAAGATGCTAGGGGTAAGAATCTTGGGTAAGAGAAGTGCCTCTTCGAAAGCATGCTTTATGACTGCATTATTGATTAAGGTGAAGAGGTACAAAATAGGTCGTACGGAACTGATGGTTGACAAAATTTCAAGAACACTCTCTTGTTTAAACAGCAATTTATTTATTTTTTCCATTCTAAAATTTTGTAATTTTCATCATAGATAACCCTAACTCTACTACACCACACAGCAACTGGGCGGAAAATAGTTTTTATAACCCGGCGTGCAGGTTTTTGGGCTACAAAACGGACCCAGGCTATATAACACGAGGCGAATATACTCGCAGAGCGTCGACTGACAGCCGTGGTGTAGTGGCTATAGGATCTGGGCCCTGGTGCTGGAGGTCCGTGGTTCAAACCGGGGGGGGGGGGGGGGGGGGTGGTGGTCGGGATGACCTTTCTGGTGAATTTTGAGGGTCGGAAAACAAATCTGATGCCATGTGGTGTACTAGAGTTAGGGTTAATGTCTGGTAGGAAAAACCTTTATTTTGTGCAAGACTCTTGGTTAATCATCAATGCAATAAGTGTGTGGTATCACATACTTTAAGGGATGTTGTTGTGGTCAATATTTATTGAGATAATTTTCATGTATTTAAAAAAAAAAATTATAGCTAGATAACATCAAATTTTAGTTACAGATTTATTTTCTTGCTAAGATAACAATCTCATTGTAATCTATAACTTTAATCTTAATGCATCTCAAAATCCCTGATTATACTAAGTACTGTAATTATCAAACAATATCAGTTGGGTTCAATTTGGTGGTTACAAAACCGTTTCAATAGGTTTCAGTTTCTGGCAAATATTTACCAAACCGAAACTGGTTTGGGTAATGAGTAACAAACACCCATATTTTGCAGAATGTCAACCATTTTGACACGCTGAATGCCAACTAAACAACCTCACACCTGACTGATTGTTTCCACAATACATTGGTCTGACCACCAATTATTTTGATTCTGAACTAAACCTTGGACTTGAAATAAGGCCTGCAATTAAAATAATTACGACAGTTATTGTCCATGAATTACAAAATCTTACTCCATTCTGACACATCCTAGCTACAATGTTAATGGTCAGTAAATAGTATTTATCAAATTATAGCGAGGTTACTGAACTAGTATGACAAATTGAAATTTTTGTGCCACACTAAATTTCATACTTTTTGCTCACCATATAGTTGCACGAAAATAAAAATGTTTGAATATATAATTAATTTTATTGACAAACAAGGCACACAAAATTGTGAAATTGTCAATTTACTCAAACTTGTTTAAAATGAACAGGGTGTGCAAATATTTTGCATGTTGAAATGACAATTTTACCATACAGCTCTGAGAATGGACGGTCATTCACCACATTTTGAACCAGAAAAATCCTTTCTGTGATGTTTCTATATTTGTTCTGTCACAGTTATTATGGATCTCCATTAGATAGATATTGATATTGAACGAGCTAATAGATGTGACAATGGGGTATACACGATCCGTACATCTTTAGTGAAATCCGAGCCGTTGGGGATTTGACTGCAGAAAATATAGCCTATATGTTAAAAACACTTGAATGATCAGAAGAGAATTTGGTTAAAAAGTAGCGCTTATGGCATGGTTTGAAGTTAATAATCAACAGTGATTAAACTCATTCATTCACTTTTAGATGGTGACTTTTGTGGTGTCCTAAGGTTCATTTGTTCCTTCATACAGGAAGTGAAAGCAGATAAAGCTTAGGGACGTCAGTGAAATTGCCTCGCTAAACTCATCACAGACACGGCCCTATAGCGTATACTTGTGTGGAAATGTTTCCGATTTATACTGTACAGACAGACAACAGTGTTTGAGTGCCTTCATTAATCAACAATTTGGCAGAAAATGTAAAGATGGTTTGATTTAAATAAGAGAATCATGAAGTTATTGTAGGACTTGAAGATCCGAATGTTGGTTTTTTCAATTTAATTCCTGTTAAAAAACCTTTCAACATGATGATTCATGGACTACCTGTTATTGGAACATTCTTGAGGAAAGTGGACATTTAAAAAAATCGTTACATTTTCGAAACTGATTGTGGAATAAAATTGAGAGTATGAGAGATAGGGAGGAAATCAATTCCACATTTTCTCTAAGACAAACGGGCTCTGCTATCTTGCTGTAGTGATGGCATTGATTGTATGTACATAAATCAGGATTACCACAATATTATGATTTTGTTGAATTGTATGCTTTCACATTTAAATCAAAGACAATTATTAAATCCAACATGGATTCTGTGTGCTCTGACACCGTAGGGCAATTTAGGATTCTGAAAATGGTTGGTTGGAAATTAGCACACATCGCTCCTTGAATTTCACGCTGTTTTTTTGTCGTAGCTTAAGACCTGGGTTGTATGTAATGTGAGAGTTTATCATCAGCTGCTTGAGCAGAAATTTTAAGATGCTCCAAATTGTGGATGTTAATGTCTTAGAGGCCAAGTGTATTATGGCGGCTGAATGAGAAGTTGTTGTTGTTTTTGTTGTTGTTGTTTTTGTTTTTGTTGTTTTTGTTGTTATAACATCTTGTATTGGTTATCGGCATATTGTTTGCAAGTTTACCCAACTAAAGAAGTAATTACAAGTCTATCTGCCCACCAAGCGAGTGGTCTGTATTTTACTTGTGGTTGCAGGTTTTCACAAAGTGGATCGCATAAAAACAAACAAGAAACAAAAAAATATATTTGGAAAATAATAAAGTTTCCTTTCCATGCCTAAACAATCTTGATTAAAGGAGTAGAGTAAAGTGAATTAGAATTTAAATGTGGCCCATCCTCTTTCAAGGGAGAAACACACAAAGTAAGAAGAAAATATGCTTGATGTTGTTGCTGTATAATGTGCATGTGCATCAGAACAAGTTAGTGCCGATAATAGGGTTGATCAATCATAACGGAAAGAAAGGGCCTTAAAAATAATATTAATGTATAAACCTTTGAATATTTTATACATCTAGCCTTGAGAATATGAAATTAATATCACAACTGTGACAAATAGATATTGTATAATGAGGTTGGAAACATTTCATAGATGTCCTTGATCTTAAAGAAAATCCACATTGATGTTTTTGAATTCACTGTTGAAATCGATGCTAGCTTATTAAACTCATTACCTAGCCAACACAATTTCAATTCCAATTTTACGCCAATGATCCAATTAAGTTGGTAATTACCTGTTTACACGCAATATCTGCTATAGTGCCATTGCATTTCTTCATTTTGTATACATTTACGTCTTCTAGTGTGGCACACCTGTCCTGTGTATGCAAGGGCTTAGGATTGAGCTGTGATTTCTGTCTAAATTAGATATTGATTTCAGCGAAAGCAATAAGTGAATTTGAAATTGGGTTGTGATAACGGTTGATAGGAATAGGTGAGTAAGGACTATGGAACTCACCTGATATTATGCCTTGGAGATATTCAAACACATAGTTAGATTAACTCAAATCTGGTACATAGCTCTTATGATTGCTTTGGTTCTTATGATTGCTTGGGTTGTGATGGATGAAAAACAATCCAAATACAGAGACTCAATTTTAACCTGTTATATTATTCCCTTCAATCGCTGTTTGACCAACTATTTCTGTTTTAAACATTTTACTGTGTAAAGTCTAGTGGACTGGAATCTGGTGCATAGGTTTGTATGATATATTTGATGTTGTGGGCTTTGATGAGCAACCATCATCCAAAAGCATTTTGTCGAACAATTTTAGATTCAAACATTTTGATATGTATAGTAGCTATCAAAATATGTTGCAGTACTTGATATAAAAACCATTCTAGATTCTGCCTCACTGTTATTGATTTACATTGTTCAAGCTAAGTTCCCTATTTTTTATTTTTTTTATTTATTTATTTATTCGGAAATCACTTTCAAAGCAGCGGCACCCACCTGGAGGTGGTGCATCCAAAGAATACAAAAACAAGAGTAAAATACACAAAGTATACAAATAAATACACTGTACAATGATAATACAAAAGAGAGAAAATAAGCAAAATAAACATACAATCATGAATATCATGGATATTATATCATAGACAAAGATGGGTTAATCAGCTTATATCATGAATCGTAACGTGGAGTGTGTACATTAACTAATGTCATTATTATTGATCCAATTAAGTTGGATAAGGTTTATCGCTAATAGGTAAAAATCAATTGATTATCCTTTTCTGTTGCATTGTGGGATTGAAAAGGGACAAAATTAACCCCTTTTCTAATCCACTAAATGCATCAGAAAAGGATGATCAATTTATTTTTACCTATTCGCAATAGACCTTATCGTCATATGCATCCTCTATATGTTGGTATGTGATGCATAACCCTTCTCATCTTCAGATGAGTCGTTTATATACATTCTAAATGTATATTTTGTAATGATCATTGTAGAAAACAATCACAGCTATTTCAATGGCCAAAACATATCACAGACATGATATTTGCATAGAAGTAATATCCTATCTAATTCCCAAGCACCATTGCCTCAAGGCTGTATTGAAATAACCAGGTTTCTTTAAATAATTGAACAAGGCAAGTTGTTTTCAATCACCAAATTTACTTCATCCTTATATGACAACTCTCTCGACTGTTCAGTGATGGGGCTTAACTAAACATCCAGCGTCTCTCATCCGAATGGCTATGTACATTGCCACGGTTTTCATTAATATATCAGTCTGATTTCTAATGAAGTATTGATACAATTTCTAAGCGTGGTCAGCTTTGTTTCCATAGCATTAAAAGATGGTTTATGTGTTTGCTATTCAATTATTCTGATATGTGCCTCAATTGGGTGTGTTATTTATATTGAGATTTAGTATTGTATGTCCTCCTCAAAACGATAAATACAATTTGGTCAAATTCCTTTTTTGATTCTTTTAATAAACAACTCATAAATGGTATTTAAAAGTCGGTTGTATATTTCCTATCTATTGGATCTTTTAGCTGCATTAGTGAGTCAACTGAGTGTTTTATATATGTGCTATCTACGGAAGATAGCACTTTGTCATTTTAAGCCAGTTGTATATGTGCTGTCTACTGAAAGATAGGACTTTGTCATTTTAAGTCAATTGTATATTTGCTATCTACTGAAGATAGCACTTTGTAATTTTAAGTCAATTGTATATGTGCTGTCTACTGAAGTTAGCACATTGTCATTTTAAGTCAATTGTATATGTGCTGTCTATTGAAGTTAGCACATTGTCATTTTAAGTCAATTATATATGTGCTGTCTACTCAAGATAGCACACGGTAATTTTAAGTCAATTGTATATGTGCTGTCTACTCAAGATAGCACATTGTAATTTTAAGTCAATTGTATATGTGCTGTCTTTTTAAGATAGCACATTGACATTTTAAGTCAATTGTATATGTGCTGTCTACTGAAGATAGCACAAGTCGATTGTGTATGTGCTGTCTAGTGAAGATATCACTTTGTCATTTTAAGTCAATTGGATATTTGCTATCTACTGAAGATAGCACTTTGTCATTTTAAGTCAATTGTAAATGAGCCTGTTTCTATTCAAATGCAAAAGGGGGTTATTGGTGGGTGATTGAGGATGATTGGTGGTGATGGCCTGAATAGAAACACACAATCACCACCTTGTCCACCACCTCCATCACCCCTATAACCCAGTATTTCTGGGTTATTGGTGGTGATTTTAGTGGGGATCTTGAATAGAAACAGGAGGCTATTATTTTAGTGGTGATGAGATTCCACACGCCGCGTTATGCGAAATCATTTTTCTTGGTGCGCCCATGCGGGGGGTTACTAAGATGGACACATAGAGTGACAGTTTGCTTGGATACGCTTGCCTTGCGTGTATTTTGGTGAACTTCCGGCATCACCCCCTTTTGCTGTATCATCACCACCAATCACCATCTTGGTGGTGATGGAATAGAAACACGCTTTATGTGCTGTTAACTGAAGATAGCACTTTGTCATTTTAAGTTAATTATATATGTGCTGTCTACTGAAGTTAGCACATTGTCATTTTAAGTTAATTATATATGTGCTGTCTACTGAAGATAGCACAGTGTCATTTTAAGTTAATTGTATATGTGTTGTCTACTGAAGCAAAAGGCATTAGTTAAAAAGCATTTGTTAAGATAGCGCAGTGTCATTTTAAGTCAATTGTATATTTGCTATCTACTGAAGAAAGCATGGTGTCATTTTAAGTCAATTGTATGTTTACTATCTACTGAAGATAACATTGTGTCATTTTAAGTTATCCACTGACTGCTACACACTGAAGCTAGCATAGTTACATTAGACATTAACTCTATTCATGTTATCTTTAGCATGTCAGTTGCAATGGGCTATCTACTGGAGATGGCACAACAGTTTGTATGGCTATCTACTGGGGATAGCACAGCAGTTTGTATGGCTATCTACTGAAGATAGCACAGCAATATTTTATGTCAACTGCTTGTATGCCTTTTGCTGAAGTCAGTTGCTGTCTACTGAAGATAACACAGGGTATTAAAAATCAGCTACACTGTGCATCATTTCATATCGGGTATGATTGAAAAGGCATTTGTTAACTGGAAATCTTATTTGACATTTATGTTTTTCACATACACACACTCCATTCAAGATGAATTATATATGCTATGTGATGTCAGGTGCATTCAATTTCCAGTATTTACTGCAGTTATTGATTCCCTGAATGATACGAACCATTATTTTATTATCAGATTTAAAATCACACATAGTTTTTGCAGCTGCCCTCATCTTTTAATCATAGCAGTATTATAGTCCTAAAGTCAAATGAATGTTATATCAGTATCATCCGGGGATGTGTCCCGATTTGATATTTAGACGGTTGTAATTATACTACAGTGATGCAAGACCTTTGAGACATAAATGTATGTAGACTTTTATCTGTGGAGATGGGTGAGACATGTTGTATAATGTAAGGAGACTATGTATATTTATGTATGGATGGCCTTGGTGCAATTTTGTTTATTGGCTTGATAAATTAAATTGCTAATCAGTATAGACAGATAATTATGTTCTGCCTGCTGAAGATAGTGAGGTATTTTAGTCAACTACATCCCACAAGTATTATTGGTTACATATCTGCTTTTATCCATCGGGTTCTCTACTGATGATAATAAGTTCGATGTTAGTGTTTGTTGCAGTTAGCATATTGGGATACCCTTTCAAAACTATTGTAGATTCGTAAATATTAGTCACTAGATTCCAGATTTGGACCTATTCCATTTTACATCAGAGGAACCAAAATGGTCCAATCATGATGATTATGCCATCCTTAGATGCTATTGGTTCTGCTGCGATATAATGGACTTCAAAGCTATAAACAACTCACCCGCAAAAAAATCATGCATCCATACATGAAGCTTTAACCTCCCAAGTACTTTGCGCACTATTCAAACGGGCATCCTCTAGATATGCCACTGTATAGAGTATTATTAGTTGTTGTAAGCTAAATTTATATTCAGAATAGTGTGTTTATAACATCCATAGGATTGACAATTGTTGAACACCTTACTACCTTCAAGGCATTAATTTTACAAAAACACTTGACTTGAGCCATACTGCGTTCATTTACCTTTGTGCAATCGCGCAGTAGCGTATTCCAGTGATTGACAAAGTATTTACGCATGAGTGCTAGGATTCATCATTGATCAAGTTTGCACCTAAGCTAGAGCGTAAGAATCAACACGCATGATGATAAACTACGATCAATGAAATACGCTTTAAGAGATTTTGAGTACTAAGAGGAATTGAGTATATAGGGATGTTGTGTATATCCTGGCAATTCTTGTGTTGAAGTAGCTGGATTGGAGCGCATTGTATTAATCTACAATTCAACCAACTATTTGGTGAAATCACACTCTGTGCAGATATAGGAAAGATAGTATGGTTTTAAGTATAGTTTGATTCATGACTATAAAAGATGATGAGATGAGATTTGTTGGTTAACAAAAGTAATTATCTACTGAAGATAGCAGCAATAGCAAGCAATGCAATTAAACTTGCTGAGGTCAAATCTATATCAAATTGCGATGCAATAAATAAACAGCTTTGAATCGAAAGAAATGGCGATCATTCCGAATGGGTTGTAATGTCCTAAGAGTTCAGGCAGGGTTATTTTCTTATCCACCTGTCACATATGCCCCTGATGAAGTACATTAAACTACATGTTGCTTGGGTATGTGACAATTATCTGACAGTTTGGCAGCTTGTGTTTGTCAGGTGAGTTCAGATTGGCTAGTGCAATGTGTATGCCTGTTAGGTATAACACTTTTTGTGTGTTTGAAATATTTATGGAATTCAGTTGAGAGTTTGACTGTCAAAATAGTAAGGTTTGAAATGATAGGATTTGAATATCTAATAGCTTCAGTGGCTATTGCTATCTACTGAAGATAGTATGTCATAGTATGATGGACATAGATATTTTACTGTAGTAACTTTAAATAGCAATTGCTTTATTATGAAATATGGTTATACTATACTGTATATAGCATAGCTTCCAAGAATGGTTGTATTCCGGTATATCCAGACTGATATTTCTATCTACTTGAGATCGCTGATCTAGCATATGAGCTGTGCATGAAGAACTATGATATTTGTGTAAAAAGGTATTTTATTGCTGAATTATGTACCATGTTAGCCAATAATAACATATTGAAGATAGCATATCCAACGAAAGATAACATAAAATGTAGTATCCAACAAAAGATAACATAACATGTAGAAGTTTTAAACAGCAAACAGTCCTTCACTAAATTCACCAAGCTGCTACCTTGAAATCAATACATTTCAAAAGGATTAGAGGAATGAATAAAGAAACTGGATGCTCTCATCTCAGTAAGGTAACTTGCATACCATCTAAGACCAGTAAGATTTAGATGACAATCTTGTAGAGCCAAGATTTTGAGAGCTAGCTAGCTATCTACTGAAGATAGCATACCTACACACATTCCCTTACACACACTCACTACTATATGGATTTCAAGTACATAACACTACTGAACGCTTTTTGCCAAGGTAGATTATGTTACATTGCCCGAGGCATTATCATAGTGACATTTTATAATAGGACACAACCTACCTATTCCATGTTGCTTGTGAATGGGTGCTATTAGGAACGGGCTGAAATGTCAGCAAAATTTTAAGGCAGTCGGATGTTATCGCAGTGTTGTTATGTGGCCTCTTTTGAGAAACTTTTGTGCCTGTTTGCCAGCAGCATTTTCTTCGACATTATTAATAACACAGTGGAGTGTTTATTTATACAGGTATGTACCGCAGTGTAAAGAAAGTCATTTTTATGTGCATGGTAATTTTTGTAAATGCTTTATGAATGGCAAGGATTCATTTTCATGCTAGGAACATTTTAATTTTCTAGAAATAAAGAAATGTGTTCATTTGTGAATACTTCATGATGCGAAAGTATGAGTTCTTCTGTAATCGCGAGTATTTGATGTTGCATCCCCCTGACTTACACATTGTAACACTCCTGTGCTATCTTCAGTAGATAGCATACATAATGTATAGCTATAGGGCTGTACTTTTCATACGGTAACTTTCTGTCATCTTGCAGTGTTTCAGAAGCTACAGATAGCAATAGTATGTGATTATAGTAACAACATTGGTACTTCTATCTCATAAATTTTAATTCTATGTGTTCAGAATTATCTTTTAGAATTTTTTTATTTAAAAGAAGTATCCTTTTAACTTGCAGATTGTAACTCCATTTCTATCACTAACTTAATAGACCTATACAAACCTTTACATTTTACTACTTTCTTGACGGTTCATTTCATATCAGTATATTTTGATAGATACCAGTGCAGCATTGTGGACATCTTTATCCAAATAATAAATACTTACCAAATTAATCACTCGTAATATTTGTAATTAATGCAGCCTGTGAACCAACATTATCTTAGGCCTGCATGATGAGTCGATTCTTAATTGATGTAAGAAATGATGCCGACATCTGGTGCAAGTTTAAGGTTTCTAATTAGTCATCCTGGCTTGTCTAAAGACAACTGAGATAAGATGATAGATTGACCGACACACATGGAGTATTTCATCATATAAATTATGATTTAATGGGAAATATTTTTCACTTCCAGCACTTGCACTAAAGGAATATTGTGTATATTAGTAATTCAATCACCTTATGCACCATTGATACAAGAGCCATTTTTCGTAGGTGTTATATTTAGAATGTTGCTTAAATCTGCATTGAAAGTACACATGTGGTACGTTATCAAAATCAGACCAAAGTCTTTGATCAGACTGTACTGGCTTAAGCCAACAACTGAGGAAACGACAACACTTTTCAGCAAAAGAGTTGACGCAAGACAAGAATTTCACAATTTCAAAATGTAACAACTTTTATGAGGAAATTGAATTTGAAAGGAAAATGAGCACTATAGTTCAGTTTGATCCAATTCTGTAAGAACTCTGATTCTATAAGACCCATCACAAAAAAAGTACAGCAAAAATTAAATTACGTTAGAAATGATACTCTTGATGAGAACAACTAATATTAAATATATGACAGCTATAGGATGATTCATGCATGCTACATGTAAATCTAGTGTGTGCTCTATATAATAATTTTGCAGTGTTATGCTTGTGGATTATCTATTGACGTAGTGTTGAGATACGGTTACATGGTACTAACGAGGCACCTGTTTGGTCCCATTAGACTAATAAAGAAAATGTGACTGAACAGTCGCATCAAAACAAGCAAGGGTAATAAAGGGGGTAAAATATAAAGAAAATTAGTGTAATGATGATCAATTATGTCCCATTAACCTATATTCTGATTTTCTTGAATGAGGCATATTTCAACCTTTTCGTGGGTCTCTGAAAGGCACTAAAAACAATTACATCTAATGCCCAAACCTTTGCCTTGATGGCCAAGGAATACTTGTATGCTTGTGATTTTTTAATATAAAAGATATGTTTGCCTTGGGGCCCTCTTTATTGGAGAGTTACACTCTTTGCCCTTTCAAATTAAACATGTGGTATTTAAAACTCAGATTTGTGCCAGCCCCCTTATTTGTAAAAAGTATAAGAACCCTGTGCTATCTTCAGTAGATAGTATACAAAGGTATAAGCTATCTACTGAAGATAGCACAGGGTTTCTTCATATAAGCTTTCCCTTCTGTTAATCTGTTACTGGTACTAAAAGCACCTATGAAATGCTTCATCAAGAATTTTAATCAAAATTAAAAATATATTTCTAATATTTGATTTACTGCCTTCCAGTGATCTTATTTCATTTGTATGCTTATATAGGTCATCTGAATTCCAAAATTAAATCACTTTTTGTTTAACTGAAGCCTGGCGCTACCAGTATCATCTCCACAAAGTATTTTAAGATCTCTTCTTTCCCCAAAGCCATGGCATAACACAAACTAATTATTAAAAGCCAATTTGGCTCAGATTCAAAAGATGGTAGTCTCACGTACGCTAATTCAGCGATACAGTTAATGAAGACGAGTCTTATAAAGACAAGTAATCCTTCAACACTGCTCAATACATCATCGGTATGACTAGCCTATATGTTACCAGTGTACATCATCCTTCTAACAGAGAGCATAGAACCCTGGGGATCTGACAAAGATGATGATGATGCAGAGATGGGTGGTCAGTGTTACCATGGAAAAGTTGTCCAAGTAGCCCAAATTCATTGAGAAAAGTAGCCACATTTTTATTAATATTATAGGTTTAATAGAAATAAGCCAATCACTTTTGTATACTGCTTTTGTCGTCAATAGGTAGTGCACATGTGATATTGACTTTTTGTTTCAATAGGAAAAAAGCTATGAAATATAGCTCATCTTACAAACAAATTTATACAATTAGAACCTCTTTTTTGTTAATGTTAATGTCTATCTTCAAATTCTAGTTGGAAGATAGACACGTTCAAAGGTAGCCCAATTGGTCTACAAAATTATGTATTTTGGCAAAACTTGAAGATAGTGTTGTCAGGTTATTCTCAACATGAGATCTTCCATCGTTTTACTTGGCTGGTTACCAGAGAGCGTAAATAACTTCATCTTCCCCTTTACAACCTCTTCAACTTCTGAACTAGTTAAGTGATGAAATGATTTGTAAGTTTCAAATTGAGTGCCAATGTTTTTCACTATAAAGGGCACTTTTTATGGTATTGATTGGTGTCTTTAACTTAATTAAATAGGCATACAATTGATCAAAATGTCTTCATGAAGAAATGTTTGATGGCTATTTCATTAGTTTCATTTATACTGTAACATGCAGAAAGTATCTGTAAATTATTAACAACAGAGTCAATCTATTTGTAGCGACCCGTTTCTTTTTAAAATACCGGACTTAGTTTCAATATGTCATGATTTGATTAACCCTCAGAAACAAGCATTCATTTTCTGTCAACTTCTATAATAGCTAATAATGACAACAGCACTGCACAACATTGTAATAAGTACAATGAACATTTAACTGAACATATTGCATATTATTATCCAACATTTTTGATTAGATAGTAAATTGCTCAATTTAGATCAATCATTCCAATTTTCACACACACAAAAAAGTGCAAAGAACTCTGCGATGATTCACTACTGATCAAGGTACAATATGGAGATATGATATGATATTTTGCATACATTATTGCATGATCAGTCTGAAGATGCCAACAATTTATACACCATCTTAACAACCATCTCATCCTCTCAGCATCCTTTCTTCCTCCTTCATAGTTTATTGCCCCCTATTTATTTCCCATGCAAATCCTGCAAAAAAATATGAATCTGAAGACACTCAGAATCTGGAGTGTGTGTTACGCTCAATGGGTATTTGACTAGCTCGAGATCCCCTTGTCTCTAGTCTTTCGCTCTCCATATGGTTTGCATTGGTGTGTTTCTAATTATTATTATATAGAGCATTGGTGATAGATTAGACTAAGACAAATTGCACCATATCTAACCAGGTACCAAATATCAATTACAACACTGTCTCTCAATTCAATGTCCTCATTTTATAATGTCATAATAGACTTAGCACTTGAATATGAGATTGTAGTATTGTCACAACAGGATAATTAGGTTTTTATGTGGCATGGGGATCCTCGCATGAAAATTTGACAACCCAAGGATGAGTCATAGGAGCTAGAATTAACATCTCCTCGGCTGCGTGCAGCCAAAACAAAAATGGCTGCCTCCACACGGAGATGAGGCTTCATAGCAACTGAAATACAGCATTTGCTATAGTAATAATAGTATAAATGTAACATGTGGTAATTCTGATAAATGAACGGTACAGCTGTGATGGTAAATCGCGTGAAATTATCATTCTCAATGGTGGCATTTTGTATCAGATGTCTGATGGGTAAAGTCTGAATGAAACAGACTCCCTCGCTTGGTTGACGTCAGCTGGCAATGGCTGTTGTAATTCTGTGACGGTGTTTACATACGTAAAAGCAGTTAATGTTGATGTTTTTGACACCTTTTTATAGATGATATTACAATGATGTAATCAGTTTATTAATGACATCTATAACAAGTATATTGTTTGTCAGAATAAAGACACACACTGACAATGTCATTTAGGAGTCTTAAGATTATTCTGCAATTGTCAAATGTATTCGAATCTCGTGTTTAATATACTGATATTGAGTATGTGCCACAAGAAATTTTCACAGCAATTGTCATCACGTTCATAGATACTTTTATATAGTCGTATATACAGATGATTCATGTTTTGCTTTGATATTTTTAAATGAATGCACAAACAATTTATATGATGCAAAATTATAGCGTCTGTGGCATTTGATGTGTAGTTGATAAATCCAGAAATGAAATGTTAAATACAGACTTTCAACAATGCAAAAGGTCAGAGCAAGTGGGTTTAAATTTGGGGTATCAAAAATAACAACTTTAAATTATGTTCCGATTGCGGATTGTCCAAAGTTTATTCTTAGAAGTTTGTGGCCAAGAGATATCATTGCTTAGAAGTCAGTGAACAATTATTAGGTCAGTGAACAATTATCAGGTAAGATAAATAGAAAAAAGACGATCAGTTTTCCCGCTATAGTTTTAGCGTGGTTGACAGTCTGATAATGAACCATCAGTATATTTAGTAATGAACCACAGATTATTTATTGAGCAGTGTAAAGATAATTTCATTATGTAATCAAGTTATGATTTTAATAACTTATCATTGTATTATTATGATATTTATTTTCTTGTAGTGTTTTAGAGCTGATTCACTTTAGCCTATAGGCAAAGGTCCGATACTTTAGGTCAGTGAGCAATTCATTCCCTGAAAGAATGTATGAACTAAGGAACTGAATAGGACCATATGTGACGTGTTCTACCGAAACCAGTCACAATTGGGCAAGTTATCAAAATTGAGTTAGTAATTGATTATTAAAGTAGAGATCTTCAGCTTTACAATGGTACCTCTCTTTTTTTTAAACGGACTTCCCAAAGCGGAGTTACAATATTTTCAAGTTCCTCTTTAACGGTCTTTATGAAAACTCTAAACTGAGATATAGCCCTTTAAAGTTACTTTGTACCATGGTTTTACATGTTTACATCGTCCTTTAAATCACTGAAACATACATTTAGGATGATATTTTGATCTGAATCTTTCACAATAATGTAATAAACACTCTGAAGATTAATTATTTACCCGAAACTCAAATTCCCAAAATATCACCCCCAATTATGTTTTGGGCTATTTCTCAGTTTGGAGCTCTGCCCAATTCCGTCTGGTTTCGGTAGAACATGTCACATATTTAGATGTAGGCTATTTGTTGTATTTACCAACAAAATCAAATGAATATGCACTTGTTATAGTTGTTTGTTTTAGAATATATCTTGCTAGGCATTTTTTTAAACCTTTTAGTTGATTGAAATACTGAAAGTGAAGAGACTGACATTTTACCAAGAAAAGTGTTTTTCCCCCCTCAACATCAGTAATAGTTATATAATTATGATCTGTCTCACATTCATAGATTTAGTCACTTAATGTGAGAATATTTTGAGTGAAAATCAATATTTGATCTTTTATTTTTTTAAATGTAGAAATACTTGCATTATCAAATAGGGGGAAAGGTGCCTAAAGTATCAAAGTCGGTAATGGAAATCAGGCATGTACAGTTTTAAAAATATGATAAGAAATTTGATCAAATGAGACACATCGCCTTTCTTGATGGGGTAACAGTACTCAATTATTAAACTAATGCTATTGAATATTAATATTCTATGGTTTGGTGCGATATGACTAAAATACCATATTATAGAATCATCATTTTTACCTCACACTTGCATTTTACCCAAGGCAATAGACATGAATTGAACTACTTTTTAGCAACACATTTTTACATATCATTAATATTTAATTAAATCAGCAATGTTAGTCACGCAATAAATTATTCCATTTTGACACCAACATACTCAATAAAATATTCATTCATACACTAGTATGTCACATTTTCTCCACAAAATCCCGACCCAGTAAACAGTGTTTTATGTATTATTGACAACATTCGCCTTGAATCATGTCGCCATGGTTATTAGGGCATATTGGTGTGAATTCAGGAGGTTTATTGCCTGCCATGGCAAGCCTCATTGGTTGGAGTTCATCAAAGATTTATTTTATCTTAAATAATTTAACCCATATTGTAAATAAAGGAAAAGGAAAAATTAGGCAATGACAAAATTCCCTTTATTAAAGATCAGTTTGTTAGGTGATATGGCGTTGAACCCAGAAATAAATCCTGTCACCATTCATGAAATTTCTGGAAATCTGAAAATGGAATAATTTCCAGATCATACTCAAGAAATCACTTTTCATTGGTAATCATAGGAGGAAAAAGGATGCAGGTAATTTTGGACATTTACTTGGAATAAATAGATTCAAGGATCTCAATTATATATATCTGTAAGATACAAGCAATAGACTTTTTTCTTAAAAAGGGATAATTTTATGTGGGCTAAAATTGTAACATTCTGCCATTTTGAAACAATCTTCATATTTTAATAATTCTTGATTGTTTCTTTACTAGAATATAAACTGCTCACAAAAAGTTAGGAAACTTTTTTTAATCAAGTATATCTTTATTATTCATTACCCTCTTTGTATGTGTTATATATCAATGGAAAGCTGAAGTGTTCTTCTTTAAAATCATACCAAATTTGCAATGATTACATGTTGCTGAACTTGGCCACATGAATGAGAATGAGGCAAAGTCACAAATCAAATGTGCCAAAAAATCACCGTTATCTGTACTGCTAAACAGTCAATAGGTATTGATCAATAATCAAACTGGTCATGCTTGAGAACCATGAATGGTTTACACAAAGATTTGCGCCAGTGAGCACAACACACACAAGTTAACCCTCATCTCTTTAGAAAACCATTATTTGGGTATGTGCAAGACTGGGTTAACAATGACTCCAGGTGAAAGGTCATGAAGGTAAGTGATGAAGGGTTTAGGCCTACAACTTGCACATTTTTCTGAGACACGGTAAACGTTTTGCAGTTTCAATATGCCGCGTTTAACAGATTTGGAGAGAGCCCGTGCCATTACCTGTTGACTGTTTAGCACAGATAACGGTAATTTTGGCACATTTGATTTGTGACTAGGCCTCATTCTCATTCATGTGACCAAGTCCAGCAACATGTCATCATTGCACATTTGGTATCATTTTAAAGAAGAACACTTCAGCTTTGCATTGATATGCAACATAATACAAGAGGGTAATAAATAATAAAAATATTCTTGATTAATAAAAGTTTCCTAACTTTGTGTGAGCAGTTTAGTTATACAGTTTATATATTTGTGGATATTAAACTTTACAAATGTGTTCAGGTGCGCAGAATTTGTGAAAATAATATAGCACAATGTTGTTACTTTCCATAGTATTTTTCCTTGCCTGCAGTTTCTGATACCTTGGTTTTTAGCCTACGGTGAAAAAGCAATTTTAGGTTGGCCGTAAATGGTGGCATTATAAGCACAGTGTACACACACTGGTGGCTTAGTCATCGGACACCATCCAGGTAAAGATGGAGAGAAAATATAAAAGGCAAGAAAAACCACAGCAGAACAGGATGAGGATAATGGTAAACTGATATGTTCTGTATAACAAGACGAGATTTTTGCAGACTACATTTTTTCATTAAAAGAAGAAAAAGAAGGAAGAAAAATAAGAATCTTTGAGATATTTGACTGAGCATTTTTCTTTAACAAGTGATTGCAGATTAAGTATGAATACACAGTTTTCTTGATATTTATCCATATTTGTATTGAGAGGTTGAAAATGTTACAAAAATTAAACTGCTGCGAAAATGAGCAGCTTCTTACCATAAGAGGATATGCATCTTTAGCTTGTTTTTTCTCGTTGAGTAATTATCCATATCATAGTCATCCTACTTCTGATGGGTGTTTTCTTATTAGATTTATGGGCTATAAATGTAAATTTTGTGTAATAGATACAAGAGCTGTCAAATTAAGGATTTGCATATGATGGGCTGGTTAGGTGAAAGGGTATAGTATACTCAGTGAAATGTAACAGTGAAGTTGTCAAATTAAGGGTTTGCATCATAGTGTGGGTGGAACGTACTGCTTATTGAGGTGTAATAGGAGTTGTCAAGTTAAGAATTTGCATAAAATTAAAGATTTTCTTTCGCTGGATAACTGGGTTAAATAGGTAAAAACCCTGAATATTGAGGTGTTACTATGGAAATGTGATAGGAATATGTGGCAATAGTTTACTACATTTTTGTACAGGGTGAGTCAGAAAAATGGCACCTTATTTGCAACCACATGACACATATTGCAATCATAAATATTCAAAATTAGTTGTCTACTTAGAAAGTAGCCCTTCACCCTTCACAATTTGCAAATAATACCACTGAATATATCTAAATCCAATATAATGCACAGCTATTTCTTTTCTTCTTCTTTTTTCCAAGTTTTGACCTTTTTAAAAAGATTGGAGCAAAAACTAGTTCATGTAGCATCCCCTTTTACCTGTTACACCACTAATTGTATTGAATATTCTACTGGCACTTACTTAACAACAAGTACCAAGATGTAGGGGTTATTTGCTGCTAGGAGGGACTGTAAAAGTGGACATTTTCGCGTTACATATATTTTCACGTTTTTCGTGCTCAAATCTGCTACTGCGAAAATAATAACACATGAATGAATTTATTTTATGTGTAGGTCTATGTGATGAAGCTACAAATGACTGATTTAAAAACACACAAAACAGTTTAAAATCGGCAATGCGCAAATAATTAAATGCATGAAAATTGCCACTTTTACAGTACCAAGATGTAGGGTATTTGCCGCTATTATAGGAGCTAGTGAAGTGACATTCACAGAATCACCCTTCACATATCCATCAGTTGCATGATAGTCTTATCTAACTTGAATGAGACAACTTCTGACATTTGTATCTGAACTTTATTGACTGCATAGCATCCACTGAAAGTGACAATTTGAAAGCCAAATGTGTTTGCCATCAATGCAACTGTGAGTTTCAACTTGTCACACTCACTGAAAAGATGGGACCCATTTCCGGACTATCGCGGCAATGCTGGGACATGAAAGGTTTTCAAGAATAACTAAAAGAAACATTTCAGTATTCACAACTTTTTCCAATTCCAAATTGATCAATGGACTCTGTGTATTCAAACCAAGCTCTATTCTGTTTGTAAAGAAGGGCTGTTTTTAAAATTGATTTTTAGAGTTGAGATGAGATGGAATTTGGAATGAGAAATCATCAAATAAATGAATGTTTTCATAACCTTACAGCAAGTGACAGAGCCAAATATCAGAGAGCTGTGGACATGAACTACTGGGTGAATGCCATTTCCTCTGGTGTAAGATACTCTAAAAAGTATTCTTGGGAGTTCCTTTAGTATACCCTACCACTGCATGTATTCAATAGGGACTTTTAAAGAACGACGCATACACTTACATAGTGAGGAATAAGAATGGTAGGGTATTCTAAAGCTTACTAAAGCTGGCCCTATTCTTGGACTCATTGTGTTTTGAAATCCTGTAAAATGTTATCAAATTGAAGTTTGTTTTGCTGATGATCGCTTTACTTTAAAGTAATAACCACAGTCAGTGCTTCAAACAAGAAAATTAGGAGATGATTTCCTCAGCTCTCTGAACTCATCTCCAGAAGCAAGCAGGTCAACAAATTAGAATAGTAATTGATATAGGTCATTGAACTTTACCCTGGTATTATGTGGAAAGCATGCCATGTTGCAGTAAACTTGCTTAATGAAATATAAATAACAAGGGATGAAGCAATACTAAACCTTTAACATGATAACATGGATAAATAATTCTCATTCCACCTGACCTAGTGCTACACTACTTTACATTTGGAGTAATGATGCATGCATGTCTATGTGGGTTAATGAATCCGAGATGCATTTACCAGATATCGTATCCCATAATCCTTTGCAAATGATCACTCCTGTAATTCTTTGTAACATGTAGCATCATCGCATTGCAAGTTTCACATTGAGATATTGATAAACGGACTAAACATGGGTCTATAGTCAAGAAATATAGGCTAGATTATTTGTAAGACATCAAGTGCTTTGGTGCATTTTTAAATGCACCAACACATTAAAATTATTTGAAACTTGTTGTCACGTCAGCCCATGTTGCAATGGGTCTAATAATTAAAACAGAAAATTGAAATAGGAGCAATGCATTCTGGGAAGTGTGATATTTCATGTCTAGCATTCACCTGAACGAAGACATCTGAGGACAAAAAACATCGAGACATCATTCAACTATTGGAAAAGAGGTTATTTGAGTGCTCTAAAATGTCTATGCTTTTCCAATATATTTGTTTTTATGTGTGTGAAATACCAAGTTCAAAATTTTCAATTTATTTACATGGGAATATGATAAGGAATATATATGTTGGTTTTATTTTGAAGTCAGTATTTTTGTACACCATGCGTGTGAAATTTAATGTAGCACAAACATTTGCCTGCTTTCATTACTCTTACAGAATGATACTGCTCCTGCACCCTGCAGAGTAATCCTGAGATATATGATAAAGAACTTGCATAAGCCTCTTGAGGATTTTAAAAAAGGAGACAAGAGAATGAAAATGTATATTATATCTAGCGGATTTCAACGAATGTATCCATGCAAAATAATTCATTGTTGGTTGGTTTAATTGTTGAATCCATAAGCCACATTAATTCCCTCTTGAGTCTAATTATAGATGCTCTACATGTACACATTGGATTTAATGTGTCAAATAAGCAAAAAGTGGATACCGTAGATGCCATTGTGACATTTTCCCCCTGTTTGATGTCGCAAACTCCAATCCTGGATAAGGTTCTAGACATAAGATAGGGCCTTTATCACCACTTGCTATATTATAGACCCACATTGTCCCAAAATGCAAGTAGGTTTGTCAATTTTGGAGCCAAGATGCCATCGAAATATGCTGAATGACAGCATATGATCCATAAGGTTGATTGCGAATAGGTAAAAATCAATTGATTATCCTTTTCTGTTGCATTGTGGGAGAGAAAAAGGACCAAATTTGCCCCATTTTCTCTCCCACAATGCATCAGAAAAGAATAATCAATTGATTTTTACCTATTCGCGATAAGGCTTATAGTCAATACTCAAGGGTGCATACCACTATTACGCGCTTACGTGTGTTTCTATGGGAAAGATGCCTCGGGAAAACGGAAATATCTTGAGTTACCTTGCGACTCAATTAATGAAATCTTGGAATATTTATTAACACACATAGATCTTACCTGGGTCAAAAACTCAGATGGGGGTGACCGTTTACATTTTTCTATATTTCCCCCTTTATATGGAGTAGTATTTTTTAACACGAAATTAGACCTTGTAGCCCGTTGTGACCAATGTGTATCCGTCCGCCAATATTTTCAAATAAAACAGTAGATGTATACTCTTTTCATTCGAATTATCTCAGGTACACTTCAGTGAACAAATATAGACCAAATTCAATAATTTTGAATGACATATCATGTCAATATTAACCATTCTTTCCGTTATTTAGGAACTATATTCGTGATCGCGATCGACGGAAGCTGGGATTTGGACTGTAATAGTGGTGTGCACCCTTAAAGAGGCATTGTTTTGTGTATGAGACGGTGTTACTTTGGCAAATGGAACATATGAACTTTATAAATAACTCTCTCAAACATCAGAGCAATTGCTCAAATACTTTTCCAGATATGACCTATGCAAGCCGCGCTGATTTAAATGACTGCCAAGCTTTCAACGCATTTGCGCAATTGCGCGCTCACAACTTTGCGCGAGTTTTGCGTAATACGCAGTGCGGTACTAACCATAGTTCTAACCCAATTATAGACACAAATTTATAACAAAATGTGGTGTTTTTTTTGACAAATTCGTTGTGTAGCTATATTACTTTCAAACTGAGTCAATTTATTTATAAATTTAAGTCATTTTAGGCTGATATTATGCTTGTTTAGATGGTTATCTGTGCGTTTTATGATTAAGGGCGCACTTTGCAGCGCACATTGCATAGCGATCGCGCATACTTTGTTACTGAATAGGGGTAAACAAACCACACCAGTCATGAGTTTTCATGAGAGCGGTTGTGTGTGGAATTCCCGACATTTAAAGAGTGAACAATAAGTAAATGGTGCACAACGATTATCGTAGACGGGGCCTATACAAAAGGTCTGGCACGTGGTTTACTCGTTCAAAAAATCCACAGATCCTAGGAAATGCTGGACATCGCCACCATGAACAATCTGACACTTTTTCACAATCACAATCGTCAACTGAAGACACACCGGACACCTACAATCCTCCTTCCAGACTACGCAAACAGTTATTTGATCTCGCAAAAGATCCTACCAGTGTTGTACTGCCAGCGAGGTTACGACCGAGACATGACGAGGAATGTAAGCTTGAAGCTGATAGACCTGATACGGCTGAAGACCAAAGTCGGATTAGAGGCAATTTCATCCTAAACCTCACCCAGGTAGAACACCATTTTAATGAAGCTATTTGTCTTCACATTGCACAAAACCCAACATGTGACGGACTCATTGTATCAAATCCGAACAAATCTGAAAAGGTGGGATGGGCCTTTGCAGCTACACTATATTGTTCTAAGTGCGGGTTCGAAACCAATAAGGTGAAATTTTACGAAGAGGAACTTCGAGCTGGTCCAGGAAAACGGGCGGCCAAAATAAATAAGCAAATGGCGGTCGCGTTAAGCAAGCATCCTATAGGATATACATCGATGAGTGAAATATTGGCGTCATGCGAAATAGTTCCACCATCTGTCGAAGGTATGAGGAAAATCACCAACCAAGTATCAGACGCAATAGTTGAAATTAATCGCGAACAACTTGCACAGAACCGTAGGATTGTTAAACAGGTCAAGGCAGTCAGAACAGGACAAGTGGAAAACCCAATCATGTTAGCGTCTGACGCGGCCTACAACAACAATCCTCATGGACGAGCTTTCTACTTGCCTGGAACACAAGCCTATGCACCTGTGTTTTCCAGTGAACCAGGGCTAGAACACATCCCGCTTGCAGTCGCCACCGTGAGCAAGCTATGTTCATGTCCGCAAGCAGCAGCAGGAGTACACGCAAATTATTGCGAGCGGAATTTTCCAATTAATAGATCAATAGCTGCCGCCGAGTCGATGTTAGGTGAACTTGCAGGTAACGAGCTGCTGGAAGGAGGTCCAGAATCATCAATAACGGCTGGAGATATAATAACAGATGGCGTTGGACCCAGTAATCTCTACAAAGGGATCCATAAAGCCATGGAGAAGAAAGGACAACACGAATCAATGGCCAATCAAGATTGCTCGAAGCATCTATCGGCAACACTGCGCCGAGGCATGAGAAAGATAGAATTAGAATCAGTTTATGTAGACACACCGACGGCCGCACTTCGAAAGAAGAAAAGAGATCGTTTGCTGGATCATGTTTCGCAAAGATGTAATTGGGAATTCAGGGCATTGCAGCGCGCATACAAGGGAGACACTGCAACGCTGACTGTTAAATGCCAGGAAGCCAAGGAAGGGATAATTGCGTGCATCAAAGGTGATCGTGTGACTTGTATACAAAAATGCCGCACATGTTACATCCATAACAGTGACCGACCAGATCGAACACCAAGGGGACTCCCTGACGCCCAGTTTGTTGCCAACCTATCCGAAGAAGACATCCGACGCCTTCTTACATGCATGGACAAGAAGTTAGGCCCGGAAGCTGTAAACCGTCAACGACATAATTTAACCACAAATCGATGCGAAGCATCCCACAGAACCACCCAACGAAGTCTACCGAAAAACAGAACATTTACTAGAACCTTCCGTGGCCGTGTTCACAGTGCTGCACATTCGATGTCTCTAGGTCATATTAAATCAATTGTGTCAGTAAATACCAAATTAGGAGTTCCAAATGCAACAAATTCTCAAGCATTTCAATCCCTCAAAAGTATTCACAAACGATATCAATATCAACAAAAAAGAAGGAAATCAGAACGGCACAAGAAACAAAAAATCCAGGGCAGGCTAAGGGCTCAGAGAAGTCGGGCAGTAGCGGATGACTTTGGTCACGCCATGGGCCTTAGGAACCAAACTGTTCAGTCCGAACACAATTACGGAAACGGTGACTAGGCCTACCGCTACTGCATTGTAATGTCTATTTTTTTAAAGTACGGCATATTTTCGAAGTCTTCCTGATGCAATACAACGAGGCAATATATTAATAAACGAAATCATCATGATTACTATCATGATTAAGCTTTTACATTTGTTTGCTGTGTCCATGTGTATAACTCATTAAACTAAAAACTGTTTTCACGAATTTTATTATTTTCGTGAATCGATGTAATGAAATCGGGGATCATTAGCAAATCAATCATATGATATTTCAAATGTACGGATGAATTCTTATAAAGCTTAATCCATAACAATACAAAATATATAAATGCGATAGAATTATACCGGTCTTGTGCCAAGCGTGTGTATCCGTGTAATTATGGCCGGTGAAATGTCGTAGTTTTCATTCATTCAAAATTGACCAAAATATCATAAGACATTAACCAAGAAGAGCTACAGTAAAAGATATAATTATAAATAAAGTTTATCCAGTCCAGGCACCGTGCAGTGCATTGTGTTTATTCTCCGTAGGCTCGTTTCATCAGTTACATTTCGTATACAAAATAAGCTTATTTACAAGTTGTGGTTGTAATAAGTTTAATATGGCCTCTACTCACAAGGCCTACGGTCTAGTTTTGCTAAAACTTAGGGGTATTATAAATGAATACACTAGTCTTATATTCTAGGATTGTATACACTTATAACAGGCTTTGAAATTTGACTCAAAACTGTTTTAAATTGATCAGAAAATGTTATTTATTATGATACTCACATGTTTTCGACCACAGAGGTTCATTCACCCGGTTACTCGAGTTGAAGCAAAATGAAGTCATACTCAGTCATGGGTAAACAATCGATGAAGAACAACATAACACTCAGATACAAACCTAATTCAACATCCGTAGAGCTGCATGCACGGGGCCTGTACGATATAATCAACAATAACAATAGATTAAATGGCGTTCCTTTATGTGTTCGGTTAATAAAAAACATAACAATTGTACACAATTGTCTTTAATTTCTCTTATATATATTATGGTGGTTCTTAAAAGAACCGTTTATTTTGCCTAGCTAGGCATTGACTTGAGCTAGGCTAGGCATTGAGCTAGGCCCGAGCCTAGCTAGGACGGCGGCAGCAGACAAGGCAAGTAGCCGTTGTGCCCGGAACATATTCCCATGTTATGGCAATGAATCCGGTTCTTGTTGATATAGCTAGGCTCTAACACCAGATGACCGTCTTGGATGCAAAGTGGATGATGGCACAAATGTGAAACATGCCAGCTTTGCATAACGCCACCAGGATACAAGTCCAGACGGTTGTACCGCAAAATATACACAGCACGGGCCAGAATAACATTTGATGATTGATAGCCTGGAATAGAGAGGTTCACTGTGTGGTACCCTCGAGTATTTATTGCCACAGGGCGTCCTTTATTAGGTTGAAGGATTAAATGAGACCCAACCTTAGCGCATTGCCCTTCAATAACTTCCAACCGACTCGTCATGTAATCTGTTTTGGCCGACATTTTGAACACAAACTTTCACTCAATGTTTTCCCGCGAGTCACATCGATATTCGCGAGCGTTGACAAAAAAAACCTGTCAAAGCAGCAGTAGTCAAATTATAAATAGTCAAACTAAGTTTTTAAATCAAGTTATTTACATGAAATGTTATAAAATAACGGCATTATTTATGCCAGAAAATCAGAAAAAATAGTCACCCAAACGGTCGATATAAATGATATAATAGGCCTATGAAGCGTACTTTAAGGGTGCATACCACTATTACGCGCTTACGTGTGTTTCTATGGGAAAGATGCCTCGGGAAAACGGAAATATCTTGAGTTACCTTGCGACTCAATTAATGAAATCTTGGAATATTTATTAACACACATAGATCTTACCTGGGTCAAAAACTCAGATGGGGGTGACCGTTTACATTTTTCTATATTTCCCCCTTTATATGGAGTAGTATTTTTTAACACGAAATTAGACCTTGTAGCCCGTTGTGACCAATGTGTATCCGTCCGCCAATATTTTCAAATAAAACAGTAGATGTATACTCTTTTCATTCGAATTATCTCAGGTACACTTCAGTGAACAAATATAGACCAAATTCAATAATTTTGAATGACATATCATGTCAATATTAACCATTCTTTCCGTTATTTAGGAACTATATTCGTGATCGCGATCGACGGAAGCTGGGATTTGGACTGTAATAGTGGTGTGCACCCTCAACTTGTTAACAGCATTGATTGAATTAATTCATATCAATAAAAAGACATTAGAAAATTGATAGTTACACTAATCTAGATGTCTAACCCCATCATGTAAGTCACAAGAATGGCAATAAAAATATTTGCTACAAATATCCTAAGCTTAATGTTTTCTTTTGTGTACTATTAATATCTCACACCTCTCATGCCCTCCCTCTGTCATCCCTCCCTTTCAGACGTAATCAATAATCAATAACATGTCTGTTGAAATCTATGGGTCAATTCTTCTGGCCTTTTCACTCCATCAATAGATACAATTGAATTAACAGGATCACCTTTTGTTAACGATGATTGCGTACGCTCAATTAAGGCTGGACATATGTATAATACACATCAAGTCAGAGTGGAATGAATGCGTTCAGTTATATTTAGACTTGTCCAGAAATTGATTCACTGTAGAGTCAAACTGACAGGTTTTACAATCTTGTGTTAAACTGTCAAACAATTTCTTTTTTGTACAAACCGTTTTTTTTCTAAATACATGTACCTGTCGATCATAGCCTAAAATAGATTTAGTGGATTCTGAAAATTGAAATAATTCTGTATTCTAAAATAAGAACGTGCATCCATTTATTTATCAACAAATAGTTTCTCTATTCTAAAATAAGATTTTTTAACCCATTTATTTATTAACAAAAGAATTTCTCCACCATAAAACTATGCGGTTTAGACAACCACAGCCAAACAATAGTTTAATTCAGGCCTGATTGACAGCATGGTGTAGAGTTGCACCAATTAGTTTTAACAGACCATCTATTATTTCTTAATCCATCAGCCTAAGTACTGATTACTATTGTTTCATCATCACCACCACTAATATCAGGCTGACCATAACAATACGCTCTGCTCACTGATATTCAATTACAAATTACTGCCAAAGTGGACTTTTTTGATCTCATCAATGCTTGCTTTGCACAAAAATAAAAAAAATGCAAAACTTGTGTCTAAAATATGAAGGTCTATCTAAAGGAACCCAAAATAATTGTTACACAAATTTGGCAGAATGTGATAAATTATGATGCAAAAATTACTGCATTGACAGTTTATAATGCAAGGCCAAATAGTAGTTTGAAGATAACACTTGGACTTTTTAATCTATCGGGAAAGGTAATGTCATACAGAAATGACATTTACAGTATAGAACAAGGCCTGACGATAGTACTAGTAGTCTTGAAAATTTACACTTTGACTTTCAAATCTATATTGATAGGTATTGACAGTATCGTCACTTCTGATGTCAGACACAAATTTGTCAAAACCTGAAGAAAAAAATTCTGTAAAAATAATTGCTTTTGTATGAGTACAAGGACTAATGTAACAAGTTTGAAGATCACACTTTGACTTGTTAATCTATCTATAGGTGCAATACATTGGCAGTGTGACTTCTGATGTCTGCTGGATTCTCTAAGCTTTTATGCAAACAAAACTCTCTATTGCACTTTTCACATAACTTCATGCATTTTTGATGTTGTAGAGCCAAGCCAACTCACATTATTTGTCTATTTGTCACGGATTCAACAGGTATGTGTTGACTTTGTGTACGATATTTTGTACATTTGTTGGCACAAAACTTTGTGATACTGTGCGATCTCAGAGTGTGATGCGCAATGGTGTTGGTTGGAACTTGAGTGCTGATTCTGGATGTTTTGAGGATTGGATCTAACTTGATGATAGTAACAGTTTTTAAGATTAAGACTTGTGGAAAGGAATATATACAAGGAATATATATTGAGTGATGTTACAATTTTAACAAGGACAGTGTGTATTGAAACTTGTTGATGCTATAGGAATAGGAAATTGTTGTATTTGCTCAGACAAGAGGTAAAGGTAAGACAGTTGGCTTAACAATTTCCATGCGGCAGTTGTCTGCAGACAACACTTCCACATTTTCACGAATAATTCAAAAATGTCAGAATTATTGAATTTCATCATCATATTTAGAATCAGCATGAGAAGTGCATTAAAATAAGTACAAACATGACTAGTATTAGTTAAGTAATTCTTGAAATAAGACCTTGAAATTAGGGGAAAATTTCTGAAAAATCTCTGTGCATAATAATTGTACATTTGCATGCAAGCATAACAACTAGGCCTATATATTGTGTGATATGCATTGTATACTGTGACAGTTGGAAGTGTATTCTGAAGGGATATATTGGAAGAGGATTGAAACTCAATGATGCAGGACTAAAATAATCCAAGGATGAGATGCAAGAGATATATTTTGAGGTGACCGTTGATATCAGTAGTGTTTACAAATTGATTAGCGTCAGACATGCTAGAGGTACTAGTCCATGACTACTGCATACATACTATTCGAAAACAAAACACACATCAATGAGCGCCAATTTTAAAAGCACATGCCCTTATGGTGCGTACGCATACTGCAGGGCAACCAGATTTAGTACCTGGTCTCTCACTGTGCTTAGGGATGCAGACCATGACTACTGCACTATTACACCGTAAGCATTGTAAGTACTGATCAATCAAGTGTGAATTAAAGCACATTCCCTATAGGTGCGCACGCATACTGCCGGGCACTACGTCACCGGTCACACCATCTATAGTTTTGAGGGAATAGTCTGAACATGTACATCAGTGCTCAAACTTGTTATTAAAGGTACGGTATGTTGTGTAATATTGGGTTTTAATATATTTTATAGCAATATAAATTAAATTACTTCTATACAATTTAGTTTTATTGCTTTATATTAGTGCTTTTCAGTTCAAAGAACCTTTAGGGACTTCATGTTTTAAAAATGAATGTGTGGCTTTTATTATGAACACACAAAAAATGTGTGGCTTTTATTATGAACACATCAGATATGTGTTAGATCTTTTAAATGTCAGAGATGAACTTTAAACATTAACCTAGACTGAGTATATAAAATATAGATAAGTGATTGAGCTTCACAGCACTGTTCATGAATTAATGCATAGAAGAGGTCTGCCTCAACAAATTAAGATGTTTGTTGTGATAAATGATGCGATACACTTAACTCACTTTTAACTCGGCAACCTTTGATCCTATTAAATTGAACACATTTTGCATCGCTTGCCAGCATGATTTCCCCCCAATGTTAGATGTTGAAGGGTAAGATGCTAGCGTGGCACGAAATTTCCTGCTTCCGTTAGCGATTGTTACTATCGCGAGACTTGAAAGAGGCATTTCCAGCGTTGAATAAGATTCCGGAGTCCTGTAGGATTTTAGAAAGATAAATAGCAAAGGTCGTATTTGGCATTTGCTTGGCCTGGCACACATACATAGTTGATGTTTTTCCAATTTCAATACACTTTTGGAAGTGACACACATTAAACAGGTTGTGATGTTTGGGTACTGATAGTAACGCCCAGATTGCAGGTTACATAGCATCAAGCATATAGATTATTGAATTGCACATTATGGGGATGAGGTTGTTTGCAGCATCAAGTATCTTTGGGGAATACAATAATCTATGATGGTAATTTAAGCTTTTACAGTAGTATCAGGAAGAGAGGCCATGTGTAAGGTTGCATTGAATTACCATTTTTCACATGGGTACGTATAAAAAGGTAACATTGAATTAATTGGCAATATCATAAAAGGGGTTATTTTCGGCAGGTAATACTTGGCCAATTTTGCAAGTTTTGTATTTTGAGTACCTTATTGTAGTCCTGAATCATGTTCAAATACCTGTCAAATTTTGTTTTGTGAAAAGGATGCTCTCAAATTCAACAATAACTGCCTTAGAGAGCCCCTGGACCTAGAAATAATTGGGGTGGGGTGGGGGGGGGGGGGGGGGGGGGGGTGTAATGGCTTAATGTTGAAACATATTTCTTAACAACAATGCCAACAAGGATTGTTGTGGCTGAATGAGTTAAACATTGCTATCATCAGTAGATAGCACACAAAGCTTTTGTAAATAGCAACCATCAGCAATTTTAAAGCTTTCGTGACCGGCGAGTTTAAAAGGGTAACAGGTAACATAGTTGTTGCTAACATGGCTAAGGCAACAAAACAAAAAACATGTTCTACGGGCCTGGCAGATTTCTTTTTACAAATTGATTGATATTTTTTGAATATTATTGACATTTAAAAAAAAAAAAATTATGAATTTTTTAAAAAAATCACCAAAATATCACAATTTAGATTTAAAAAAACCACAAAACAAAAACCACCTGACCGAGCGACCCTACCTGTGAGGTCTGTTTGCCTGTAGAACAGGTTTATTTCCTCTTTTATTGCCTAATATAATATAATGATGAATTTCAGATGGGGATTACTACCTATTTGACGCTTTACCCTCATGAAAAAGGTGTTTTATAAATCCAGTATTTTCTTCAAAATAGATATATCTCAACCTTGCACAGTTATAGCTGATCAGATTTGCTCAGGTGCTGGGACATGGTACTTGCAAATTGAAGTTTAATTTGCAAGTAACACTCCAAGCGTTGGACATGCCAAGAGGAGATGAAAAGAGAAGTCAAATAAAGGAAGTGGGATGAAGTTGAAAATCAAATTGTCTCGCTATCAGGGATGCTGATGATAAGTTGAAGGAATAGAGCGGACGTGCATGCAAGCAATTCGGGAGCAACAATTTGATAAACAAGGAGTTGACACTGCAGAGGCCGTAGGGACTTGGGGGTTGTATATATGCCAGAAATGTGTCAACAAATTTGGGGTGACGATATTGGTGTGCACTACTTCTAAATTAAGTTTAAACCAGTTCACTTTCTACATGTAAGTTGTTTTGTCGCTGTCTTTTGTTTGTTTGTTTTTTATGAATAATTATTGCTTGTTTAACGTTGCATGGGAACTCAAGTTAAAAATATGCCAAAATAAAAGAGCTTCTCTCAGCTACCAAAGCCCAGAAAAAAACCACAAGACTAGGGTTTAGTTCTTCTTTTTTTCTAAATGTTTATATATTATTCATTTGTTTTAAAAGTTAAAGAAGAAAAAAAATCTTTCTAAAAGGCAACACAACCGATTTAATTTGAAAAATAAATCCTATTTTAAAAGCTTTGCATACTGGAACAAACCGATCTGACTCTTTCATTGTAACATTATGGAATGCAATATTAATCAAGATAAGAACTAGAAACATGTGCCTGCCTCTGCAAATGGAAGAAATGTCAGTTCATATCAATTTTTAGATCCAACAACATACTAATAAAATACATTCAAATATTAAATGCGCATGATGAAAAGAGTGAAAGATTATAGCGAAATGATATGAATGTCAAGGCACTATTAGTATTAAATTTAATATCTTACCATATACATTGCTTACTATTACACTTTGATACATGCCTGCAATTGACCAATATTATACACTACATCAAAGCCAAATAGTGCTTCAACCCAGGATTAGATATTCATATTATACGAGATTTCACAGATTAAAAAGTGAAAGAATATGCCGCATGTCTACCCGTGATTTATAAGGCTCTTTTGTTGCTTTAAAGTCCCCAAAATATACAATTTTGAGCAACTTATGACCCAACCTACTTTTAGTAAGCTGATTGTTTATTTAGAATCATATTTTGTATGTGTAAAAATGATTATTTCGAACAAAATCATATTTTTATGACTATAATTTTCCAAATACTAGTTTACTTCTTAACATTTGATGTTCTATATTGGTACGTGAATGAATGAAGTGATGACAATGCCGTAGGGTCTAAAAGCGTAATTGAGAATCTGCAACCGAGAGTTGCATGGAATGGAAAGCACTAGTAGATAGGTCATATTTTTGCTCTTTAAACTGAAGTTCCTGCATTCCTTCACACACATTTCACATTCAAATTTGGATAAGCCGATAAAGAATTACTTACGACATGAGTGTTCATATGCAGCGGCACCTACAAAAGTGCTGTGATATTATTGGAAACAATCCTACAAATCTCGTCTGAAGCACACCCACTAACTTAAAGGGGCACTGAGAGATATAGAATTGCGCCCTCAATTTTCCAGGAAATCAGGTATTTTCCACCTACTTATTACTTGGGCATACTAACTACCATCTGAAACCATTTAGCATAATTCGCCGTCGATTGTGTAAAATGTCATGATTTGGTAATTTTTATGTAGATCACATCGAAATTATCAGTACCACTCGCCACATAAATTGCTACACTAAATGTCTCTCTAACGCCATCATTCAATCCTTTTCCCATAAATTATTACACTTCAGGGTTCCTACGTACCTTATCTAATAACCCTAACCCCGGTTTAGGGTTTTTGACCGGGATAACAATTTTTGAGGAAAAAAAACCCAACTAAATCTCCTGGAACCTGTCGGGATTCAATCCGAGGACCTTCCGTTCTCAAGCTCCACGTCCCACCCACTAAGCCACGGCCCTCAGCTACACATTCGCGCAGTATACCGCGCTCACTATATAGGCTCGGTTGACTACGTCATCGAAAACCCACGGCGCATGTGTTTGGAGAGGGACTTAGGATAAGCATTTTTTAGCACTCGTGGTGGTGGGGGGAAAATCTCTCAGTGCCCCTTTAAAGCAATTGGCACCTTTGTATTGTGTTTTTGATAGGATTTTATGCTTAGAATTAAACTACTGGCAACTGATCAAGGTCTGCTGAGTCTTAGTTCGACAGGTGTGTAATTGTTTGGATCTTGCTGTCCAAATGAACAAATTTTATTGGTTTTTAAGTCCCTTTGCAGGTGTATGAATTCACATAATATAGTTTTAAATGTGTAATATTATATATAAACTTTTCTTTTCTTACTATTTTAATAAAACTTTTAGAGTTGGAAATGTGCTATTATTACTAAAATTTCTTTCAATCAGCACCTGGTAAAGTCTTTATACCTTGATTTGCTATTATGAGCCAGAGGTTTCCAGTAATATTTCTGTAAACAGTTCACAATCATTGATTCAATATTCAAATTTAGAATGTTCTATTTTATTGCTCTGTGTTGAGATAATAGCTGAATCAATAGTGCCACTAAAACAATACCCCTATAAATAATCTTCGGCGTCATAAATATCATGAGCTGTCTTTTGTTAGGCATAATACAAAAAATCTGTACTAAAGGAATGTAATTAGTATTGTGAGCCACACATTAGTTATAGAGCCACACATTGAAAATATATTGACTTTTCCTTACAGTCAAGTGGATCTGATTAGTTCACAATTGACGACAAAATATGTTTGGAATAAAATGACTGCACGAGTGCTCGGCGTTTCTACAGTGAGCGGCCTAGTTTATGTGATCCTATTGTTGGCGCCAAGTGAGTGTGATGCGTCTATTGAAATGTCTTCTGTTTAGATTGCATATCAGTTTTAGGGGTTGACTGTTTTGAAGAAAATATGTACCAGGAACGAAATGGTCCTTTTTAAGAGTTCATATCAGTTTTAGTTGTTGACATTAACAAAATGTACCAGGAACAAAATGCAATCCTGTAAGACTAACCTTGAATTATACAGTTGAATTTCAAGTTTTATTTGTTTGTCCTAAGCTGCCCTTGTATGTTGCTGATTCCAATTTGAAACTCTGGCATGTAATTAATTTCAAACTATAATTTGTCACAGGGTTTTCAGATTTAAGTATTAACAAATACCAGGTAAGCTATGAATAGCACATTTGGAGAATGGAGAGTTAGGTATTTTTGGTGCGCTAAATAACTATGGATTTTGATAATACCAGGTCCAAGCTACAATTTACACGCCTGGAAATGTCATGGAAAGCTGACAGAAGACAGGTTTATCAAAATTTGCACTTCTGCTGAAGTTTTAGAAAAAAATAAGTCAAGCTTGGGAAGGGCAGAGTGTGATAATCACCCTCAATATCCTGTTCAAATGGCAAAAGTGATATAACTGTCTACAATGATTAAATCCCGGGATTAAGTACGGAAAACGCTACAGCTACATTTTCGGGATAAAAGTATCACATGTCTTATTGCTTAGATATGCTTATAAAACACTGATAGAAACCGATTAACTAATCGTTCAAGTCTATAGAAACTGGCATTGATCATAATCTACAACTTCTGAAGAAGAGAAACAACATAGTGAATAGACGGACATTTTGTCAAAAGTCAGCCTCTTATTTTTGTTGAGTGCACTTTTTGTAAAGCAAAACACGGCTCGTTAGTGGATTAATTTCGCCCTTGGGGACAGTATTGTTATCCTCAAAGTAAGGGGAAAAGGAATCAACACATCCACTCTAAACTATTACATTTAGCTTTGAGCAATTCTGCTATTGTAAAACTACTTAATTTCAAGGGTACTTATTTTCACGCATTACCAAATGCTTTTCCACACTATAATTCAATTTTGCAAATCTAAGCATATCACACTAAAAGTTGTTTAATTTAACATTTGTGACCTCACAAATGATGTGTGCCTCAGTGTATGCACCTTACAAATTGTTACCTCCAAAATTAAGTACCGTACAAAAATAAAGTCAGTTTCTATAATGTCTGTCCTTCTGTAGCCATTTACCTGCTGTTGACCTTTAAGTTCCGGATGACATTTTAGCATTGAACCCATTTGAGATAGCTAGTAATTATGACAAGTGATACTGAGGTGCAAAGTGATATCATCATTATCACTGTTTATTAATATGTACGTGGGACAAATTGTTATTTTATGACTTATAGCTTTCGGCGCATAGCGTGTGATGGGTGAGTTTGATGAGAGGAACTGAGAAAATATTTAATCAGATGTTTTATCAGATGCTTTTATGCTCGAAGTAATAAATGTATAAGGTGTTGCACGTAATGGTTTATATTGTATTGGCTTTCGACACATCCAAGATCAGATAGAGTTGTATGTAAAAAACCAAAAAATCTAGCAACAAAAATGTAATGATATTTACTCTGTCATCAGTTTAATTTATTTTGATGTTGTTTGCAAGTTAAAAAGTAAGAAATTCTTTCAGTATTTCTCTCACAGTTACACATTTATCAATTGAAGGTCAAAGTTACAAGTTCAGCTAATTTAAGACCCACTTTTCATACACCAAATTATATCAGAACTTTCTGGGGTTGTTTTTGTGTAATAACAAATAACAAAAAAATTTGCACTGTTATCCATGATCCGTCACACGCAAATAGAGAGTGCATTAGACCTCCTCTGACGTTCAACTTAATTTCGTATTAAATACAGTAATTATTATCTAATTGTCTATTATGTGGGTATTATCAACACATAAAGGACCACATTTTTCATCCTCACTCAAATGTGAAACTACCTTCTGTTGTGTATAAATGGCATTAAAAAGTACATCAACCTTGGTGTGGCAATAAAGAGTACTGTACCTTTAAGCTGAACATTTTCGTGGTTATTTTATTTTTGCAAATTTTGCAAATTGATTGACTGCCGAATTCAACAAACTGTAAAAATGTGACCCTGCTGCATTGAATGATATACCCTCTGTCACAGACACAGCAATCATGAAATTAACACCCCACAAAAATAGCTGTCATACTTGAAATAGTGAAAATATATGCCCTTAAAAATATAGCTTATACAGTGACACAGAGAGTAGAAAAAAATAAGTTGATATGTTGTCACGGTTGAGAGATTTATATTGGGTGATACTTGCCGACCGCAGATTGCTTCAGGTGTCTCTATGACGGTAAAGGTAACCTGTTGTCTAAACTTACACGCGACTTCTGACAACCGAAAGGAGAAAAATCAAATTGAATAGTCACAAATCATAACAAGTTTGGGTTCTGTAGCACCGACAGCTGAGTTATTCAGTGTGCAGCATGTTTCGGTGATAGTCAGACGTACACAGTACTACATGTGGATATGTAATGTTGGGAATATATGTATTCACAAATGGAAAATGATTTTTTATTCAAGGATATAATCTTGGAATATACAATTTATGGTGAATAGTTGATCGGTGTTAGAGGTATGTATGTCTGCAATTTGTCTTACTTAAGTTTCTGAATCAACATACACCGTCGTTCAATACCCTCAACCATGTGGTTGACTGGTGCAGGAATGTTAACATACTGTCAACAATGTTTGTCTCATTAGGCACAATGTTAGGTGTCAGGAAAGTTTTGTAAATTGTACCCGGGTTATGTAAAGTGGTGCAAGGGTGTTACTACCAGGGACCCAAGTGTTATCTACTGAAGATAACTGTTGACTTAACTGAGACAGAATTGTTATGATACTGGATTGTTATAGTGTTGACTGGAATTTATTCACAAGTGTGCGTCATTCAGTAACAGGTTGAGTTGTATAATGGAGTTTTGTGTAATGGGCGGTGGTGTTTTGATATTGTGTAACTTAAAATTGTGCAGTGTCAAGTTGTTTTGATGGTGATGCTGTCTACTGAAGAAAGCATTTAAATGATGGAGATTTATGAACACACATACTGTATTTGTGCCATATTCGAGTGTCAAGTTGTGTTTTATAGTGATGCTATCTACTGAAGATAGCCTTTGACTGAAGGCGAAAAGTGTTGATACGGACGGAAATTGCCTGGTGTTCAAGTGTCAAGTAAGTTATTCATATGGTGCTATCTACTGAAGATAGCATTTAAAGTGAGGTGATGAGTGTACATACAGGCTGAAATTGTGACATGTTCCAATGTCATTGTTTCCTTATTGATACTATCTACTGAGGATAGTATCTTAATAGTAAAGAGGAGTACACACAGACTGAAATTGCCCTTTGTGGAAAGGCGTATACTGAAATTGTTCAATGTTGCAGTGTCATGTTGTTTCCTTATAGTGATGCTATCTACTGAAGATAGCATTGACTTATTGAGGTGGATTCTGGTTGTTCTGCAATTTGTACAGATTGGGCAGTGTTCTAGTTTCAAGTTGTTTGTAACTGTGCTATCTGCTGATGATAACATAAGTGAATGTGGATTCCAGTTCTAAAATTTACTGCACTAGTTGAGAAATACAAAGCATGTTGGAAGAAGGTATTGATGTCAAAGTGACATTTTATTTCAACGATTTTATCACCTGTTACATAGCACAGCCAATAGAGATACCAGTAAAAATGAACTTGTACATGTATGTTGTAGCCTTGGAAATTGGATTACCACTCCTTATGCAGTTGCACTTCAGGAAGATTTGATTGAGTTAGCATAAACAGGTTATGAGAATAGATGTAAAACTTATTGAATGACGCTTGTATCAAGCAGTTTTGAAGGAGATAGCACGCTGACATTCACGATTATTTGAATGTCTTATATCAATTTGACATTTGCATCGCTTTAGATGTAAAGCCACTTAACTATGTTGAAACAGTTACCTGTAGTGCCATTAAACCATGCATTGCACACTGTGAAATCCCTAGCTAATGGCAATGCCGTTGAATAAATCATGGATGCATGATGGAGTCGAGATGTGATCTAGTTTTGTCAATTCTATGTAGAATTAGTACATGTAGTACATTCATTTATAGAACCTGGTTTGTTGAAGAATCTAGCTGTTGAGAATTTAGTTGGAGGGAACATAATGGAAGCTGATGCTAGTATTTGAGTTTTTTATTTTTATTTTTTTAATAAATGACTGTCGTCAGTCTTAAGATTCTGTAGTAGGGTTGCTAGATCTCTTGAAATAGTAATTCATTTCAGATATAGATCAGGGGGGTATAGACTATCATAATAAAATACGCTAAACAAAAAGGTTTTAAGGGATTTAGTTATGAAGGTTACAGACACATTTAATTTAAGTTTGAATTAACTTTTGAATGAATAGATTGATGTAAAAAACATCATTAATTACAAACATTTGGTAAATCCTAGTTAAGCTGTTTTGTATAAAATAATATTACAAATTAGCAATTTTAAGAACACATAAGGATGTTTACATTAGGTGTTAAGCCTTAATTCACCTGTCAACTGTCAATGTCAATCTCAATTAATTGACACCTGGCCTTAACCCCACTGCCAATTAATTTGAGCAGGAAAGGCTTGATTGATCTAGCAAGAAAGGTGTGAATCTGGCTGGACTTTGAAGGTGTGAAAATTACATATTTTTGAAAAACCATGATCAAGAATATGACATGGGTAAAGGTGTTGCATTTTGTTGACCCAGATTGGGTGTATTTTAATGCTTATGTGTCAATGTAAAGACCTTAGCCAAAGAAAGTCATACACTTTGTTTATGTCATATAGAGTGACTTCCAATTGTTGTTGTTGTTGTTGACCAAACAGGCTAGATAGACATTTTGGATGAATCCTTCTGGTACAATTTGCTACCAAATTTGCCACCAAACAACAAAGATCCATGATAAGTACCATTTAATGAAAATCTGTGACATTTCCAAATTTGCATTTTCAACACACTATACGCAGGGAAAAAAGACCAAATGTTAGGACTATGACTTTCTTTTGTGTTGAGGTCTTCATGTTTTTCATTATGATACCTGCTGTGTTTCAGCTTGTTTTTGTTTATTTAAGGCTGAAAATTATTGTGATTTTCATAGAGGCACGTTCATGGCTTTATGCCCTGGATTTGTGTGATCTGAATCACGCTCATTCCTAGTGATCACAGTTCAATGACTTGTGTATCTGTATATGAAGCAATACTTGACATACATATTTAGGGTAACATTATTGATGCCCAGAATACACAGGGGCATGACATTGTATATTTGGTCCCGACCGTCCCGGAACAATGCTGCAAGAGATTGGAATATGATGCCAACTTGTGAGAAGACAAGATTAACAAGGCTCTATAAAATGAACATATTGTGAGAATCTAATGAATTTGTTTACAGTTTGGATAACGTTTGTATAGATACTTTTCAGGGTTTTGTTTTCGGAGTTTGAATGGTACAGAATCAGAAGGTTTAAATTTGGTTGTGATTTTGAATTCAAAGACCTATTGTTGTACATTTGATTTTCTGAAATTTTCTATTTTTATCCTTAACCTTCCTCTCATTTGATATTGATCAATTACAATCTTGATAAGGACCTATAGTTCTTACCACACAAATTTTAAAAATGGTGAACCCCCCCCCCCCCTCCTCCAGGAACCCCAAACAAACATAGATATAAAACGCCTATGTATTCACTTATTTTGCCAAAAACAGTTCTAAATAACTTCACCCTCTGTCTTAGACCCTCAGAACAGGTGTATTTTCGGTATAGGAATTAGTACACAAAGGGATTGAATGGGTAGGTAATTGATATGGACTTCACATTGGGACCACTTCAATTGTTATTATCCCTTTATCCTTTTTGACTGCTATTTGGTTTTGGTGTAATTTGATTGAATATGCGTTGTTATTACACAAGTAAGTTGTATAGTTGGTTGTGATTGCCTGTGCCAAAATGTATAGGCTGTCATCAACTTCAATAGCGATTTATTGCAGACATTTGAATTAAAAAGTATAAGGTCCAAACAAATATGCCAAGATCTTTTTAACGATAGGGTGTATGTGATCATTTACCAGGGTGCCACTGTCATTTATGTATATATAGTTTTAGTTTTGTCCAAAAATAATACCATCGTTTTTCGGTAAAACTTAAAACAGGTAGGGGATAATCTTGATGAACCAGGAGTTAATGCACAGTGGCAGAGGGGTTGCGGTGAGCAATTTAAAAAGTATCATACATGGAATGTAGACTGGCTTAAGCTTGTAATTTTAACTATTACAGGTAAACAAGTTTATGTTTAGCCTTTCCCCGGATACAAATGGCATTCAGGTACTTCTTACAGAGAGCGTTTTAATACTGACACAAACCGATATGGACTCTTCGCAACAAGTTATTTTGTATACTTTTTTTTTATGACATAACATATGTGAGACAGATGTACTAAGCAAGATATTTCTTTCTCTTTTCACTTTTTACAGATCGATAACATCGACAAATGTATAAGATGTTTGACAGCACAAGGGGTAAACACTGAAGGCATCAATTCCAAAGGTAAGCATACTGTAAAAGTGAACATTTTCATGCATGTAATTCTTCGCGCTTTGCACATTTTGAACAATTTTACTTGTTTTTATTTTCACGATTATGAGCTTCCCGCTTGCTGATTTTAGCGAGAAAAGCGTGAAAATAAATGTAGCGCAAAAAATTCTACTTTTAGAGTATTAGGCATTTCCCCCCTAAAAACTAGGGTGGATTTCTCGAAAGTTGCCCATTTTTTTGAATACATGGAGGTTGTCCAACTGTCTGCACAGTGACCTTTTTTTACGGAAACTGTAAACTCCTTTCCAAATCGTCAGGACATAAAGTACTATTGAAATTGAGTTTGTTCTGCGTTCAATCCATGTCCCAGACACTATTTGTATGCGTTATGCATAGAAAAGCCTGATGGCCTTTATAGGCTCCAGTTGTGTCCAACATGTTTATATATTTTATTCATCACAAAAGTTGAATAAAATTGTGTAAAGTAGTGTTATAATGGAAAACACACACTGGAAGTAGACATGCATATTGCATATTAAGTGCTTCACTAATCAAGCATTCATTTATTGTTATTTTATCATGGTTTATATTGATACTGATGCCTTGAAAGCTGTAGGAAACAACAACATACCTTTCGAATTTCGGGGTTGGGGGTGGTGGATTGTGTCAAAAGTAAACCCTTTTCCCCAAAATGGGGACCTTTTTACCCAGGGCAAAAGTGGACATTTTTACCGAAATGTTTACCTCATTTCAACAACACGTCCCCCTGGTAACGGGTCTGGTCCTGAGGGCAGGGGCTTTATATGGGTCACAGATTGCTAGGAGTATAATTCATAATACTTGTGGCTGTATAAACATGATAAAGAGGACTTATAGAATATAAATATATGTGATCAAATCTGACATCAAATATATAGGATTTCATGTGATGCTTCTTGCAATATGGCTGCAAAGCATAAATTATGCTTGAGCTAATGTGAGTAAATAGTAGAGTGTTCTGCTTAAGTAAACAATAATAACAATAACAATAAGACCAGCTGCATTTGGATCCATCACATGATTTGATCGCATCTCATGCAAAACCACCACCACCTACTGTTGTGTCGGCTCACTCGTCCTGGTGATCCCCTGCAAAACCAACAAGCTATCTTTCATTTTTTCACTTACAGACATAAGGGAAGGCAACCTCAAAGCGGTACTTGGTCTCTTCTTTGCTCTATCACGCTTCAAGCAACTGCAGCAGCAGCAAGAAAAAGGGCAGCAACAACAACAGCAGAAAATACAACAGCAACCGGCGAAAAGCACACCAGCGAAAAGCACCCAGCACCAGCCACAGAAGCTCCTCCAGCCAAAGACGCAGCTACAGAACAATCACTTGCGCCAAAAATCGCCGCAGCTGCAAAGAACTCAACAGAGGGCGCAACAACAGCAGAAGCAGAGTCACAATCAGAACTCTGCCAATCACCAGTACTCACCCTACCAAACACATTCTGCTGTTAGCAGTACGGGTGTGCCAAGGGCATCACAACAGGTAAACTATGGATGTATCATGGAATAAGCGAGTATACGCTACTTGCACGCAATCGCCATTTTAGAATGAAAGCGAGGCTCCCCCCTATGCAGTGTGGCGTGATAGTGCATGATAGTGCGTGGTGAGGGGAGAGCCTCGCTTTCAATGGTTCCATCTGCACCGTGCAAGTAGCGTATAGGCTGTGTGAAGTCACTGCAAAAACTGCAGAACGTGTTCAAATGTAACAGATATAGAACATGTTCTGATGTGTTCTGAACATGTTCAGAACATATCCAAAACATGTTCAGAACATGTTCTAAATCTGTTACATTTTGAACATGTTCTGGAACACCTGGAGAACACACCGTGAACATGTTCTGAATGCGTCATGTGTTCTGCACTTTTTGCAGTGTAGTGTAACATTTATTCTGTCACAGTTTAACGATGTCAGGGGAACTGCACATATCATTCAAAATGTGGTAATATCTTGTTTGGTGACCAATTACACTATGGAATAAGCTTTAAAGCTGTAAAGGTATGTAGTGTTTAATCTGTTTAAATGATGTCATGGGTTATCAAACAAGATATTACCGACTGCATATCAGTACATTGTGGCCAATGCCTGATAGTGCAAAACCAAAAAAATATTCCGCTTTTTAGTAGGTCAGTAGCATTTAGAAACATAATCCATCCTTTATTTTCACAAAATAAGAACCCCTCAATAGTCTAATGTTGATTTATTTAATTAGTGTAAATAAAGCCCATCCCACTCACATTACAATCAGCATTTTACATTTAATTACACAATAAACACTAAAATCCTTGAGTATTGAATCATTTCTGTGACAAAAAGGCCATTATTTTATTTATGAGATCGGTATCCAAATACAATCTGTTTCTGTTTCACTCTTTTTCCTGAATAATTGTGACCCTCGAAATTGAGAGTAAGCTGATTTCAATAGGATTTTCGAAATAAGGCAATGCATTATTTGTTACCAATAATCACAAATCGTATTACTCAACCCACTAATCCCATTGGGCTAATTTGTATGGCTGGTATAATGTCCGGTGTCAAAAGAAAAACCTTGATTTGATATGAAAAGTTTAATACAAGATCTTTCACACTTGAATAGGGTTTCTGCTTTACTGCATGTGTATCTTAGCGGGAGCTAGAAAAAGAGGTGCAAATTGTATGATCTTTTCCATGTATCTTATCACTTTCCACGCGGCTATTAGTTTTACCAATTATACAAAACAGATTTTTCAGAAACATTTCACAATTTTTAAAGTCTATCTCAAGGGTTACTGAACCATTACTAGGCATGTTTGTACTTATTTCAATGCATTTCTCATGGTGATTCTAAATATGGTAATGATATTTAATAATTTTGACATTTTTGAAAACAAATTGTGAACTATTGGAGTTAAGTCTGCTGACGCCTGACGCATGGAAAGTGTTATAGTACACCCTGGCCCTACCATTTTGATCTTTCACCCAGTGTGTCCAGTTGATATTTACATCAGAAGTTTTTAATCTGTTTAATTACCCTTCATGAATAAAATCAACATATACTTTGTAAAAATCACACCTACTTGTGTCCTCACCCTGACAATCCCAGGACACCTGCCAGTCCTCGCTTCTCTACTACTAAAAGTCATTCACCTGTTTAATATGGCCATATTAATAATGTGTGATGCAATCAAGTAAAATGAGTCGGAAGTCGCAAATATTGATTTTTAGTTATAACCCGACAAAGGCAAATGGCCAATGGAATCGAGTAGAAAACTAAAAATGTTTTATTTTCTACTTCATTTTGCTTGATCACATCACACATGATGATCACGCACAGGTTTGGCAAGTCTGATTAGTGAGGTTATGTCCTCTCCTTCTCAGATCTGCTCTGAAACCATAGGGTCATCATTGCCTTATTAGTGCTGCCTAACTTAGCAATCAGTGAACAGTGTCTAATCATACTCATTATATCTTGAACAATCTCACCTTGTGATGTCATCCACCATGGCAATCCTCTCCCACAAATCTCGCGCAACAAAACAAACTGTTGTCATCGTCCAACGGGGCAAGACTGACCATTTCCTGTTTACTATATAATGTCATTTTGTAAACATGGAACTCTATTTATCCTTCTACCTGTTCATAGACAACTCCCAGACAGACCACTGCCAGTAGTAAACAGACAGCGGCCAGTAAACAGTACAACTCACCACACACCCGACAAGGCAGATCTACGATTGCTACCACTGCCAATAGTAGGGCACCTACAACTCACCTTAACAGTACAGCTCAACAGAGGGCGGTGTCGTCGCCGAGACAAGGGAGGCACACGCAGTTGGGGGCGCCACAGAGACGCAACGGCGCATCCACGTCATCACTTTCTTCCAGTAAGCATTTTGGTTCTATTTGTGTTTTGGGGTACTAGGAAATGGGTAGTGGTAACTGAAGCTATTACGTTTTGTATGCACAAAATAATAGTGTTGGATTGATTCAAGTCATTTAAGGTTTGTGACTAGAGTCAATTCAAGTCAGTGCAAAATGTTACCTAATTCAACTTGAGCTCAAATCTTCTGGATTTAAATCATTAAGTTAAGTCATTGCAACACTGGTCAATAGGATGAATTTGTTTCTCAAAGACTTTCAACGAACCAGTGAGTTACTTTGATGTTAGAATTATTTATATTAAGAATGTTAAATTTTTCCATATTATACACTTGATGTCTGAGACAGGTTTGGGTATCTGTATTAATTGTCTATCTTGAGTGGTGTATGAACCCTGACACAAGGCCAGGAGGTGTTCAGAAATACTAGCTGTATCTGCGAATCCATTTGGATCCCTAAAAACACCAACAATGGCACGAAACAGAACCTTATTGCTGAGGGGTACTTGGTACTACCAACTTATAGTCACTTACATGTTCATCTGATCGGGAAAATGGAATCAAAAACATTAACTGGAGATATTACACTTTTAATGCTGGATCAGCAGTTATATGATATACCACAAAGGAAAATCACCAATATCCCACCAACATTGAAATTTGTCTGGAACATTAATTTCGCTAATGGAATTATTCTAATGAAATTCTAATAATACTACTATGGAGGAAAGTTATACAAGATGGTCTGCACGTAGGAGCGATGGCGCAATATCCATGCTGAAAGCCAGCAGTGTCAAAATGTCTATGTGTGCAATTTCAGGCATGATACTTTGTAGATAAAAATCGGAAAGTATATATTTTTCACTCTCAAATGTAGATATTTTTACATTTATTTAGCCCAATTTTAGGCAATTTAGCACAAAAGTCGAATATTTCAGGGAATTTCTGATTTGTTCACCTGATATGAGTATCATGCCTGAATTTTAGTTAGATTTAGGAATGTATGTCTTACTAATTTTGGTTGGTGTTCCATGTCTTGCATTTTGCAGAAGCGATACAACAGAAAGGTAAATGATAATTAATATTAGGGCAACTATATACTGCCTCGTGATGGATCTTGTAGGTGTTATTTCATAACTATTGTCAGCATAATATCAGTCATATTTATTAAATGGTTGTCAAAAAAGTCTTGAATCACTTCACTTTGTATATTGGTGTTTCAATTTCATATTCATTTGCAATTAAGTGTTTGGTGAAATTCATCATTGATATCAAAATATTTCTTATCGAAAGAGTCAAATGTTTTACACACTTTCTGTTGCTAATATTTGATCATAACTGTACATGTGGTACGAAATCGCTCTCTTTTATCTACAAAATTTTAACTCAACTAATATACTGATCAACTAAAACTTGAAATGATACCAAAAGAACTAAATATTAACTTATATTTCTGATTAATTTCACTCCCTGTGCACAACACCATCAATTATTTATCTTCCTTGGTGTAGTTGAATAAAATAATATCATGTTTTGTGAGGAGCTAACTTGTAATGATAAGCATAGAAAAACAATACTCTGATTTAATTATATACTACTGGGAATTGAATTGGAGACCTTTGTGCTGAAAGTATTAGTAATCTCATTAACTGTTATAGTTTAATCATTTCCAAATTGGCGAGAAATAAGTACTCTAAGCAATTGTCCACACTCACGCAGAATAAGTCTCACGCACGTGTCACACATATGATGCACAGTGTGCTATTGCCTTTGTGCGTGCTCCCATCCTTCTGTATTCATTCACTGCTGTAAAGCAGCTTTGCCAATTTGGAACTGATCAAACTATAGGCAGTTTAGTTAGTAAACATATTTATCATTAGGCAGGTTGTACCATCGGCTTCACTCACTACAGGTCACATCTTCTTCATCAGTTTCACATACAAGCGCCTCTATGGGAATAATCTCAAGACATGTTATGATTAGCAAACACCTGACAACGTTGTGTGACATGCATGTCATATTTTGTGAAACGTCTTCACAAAAAACGAGATGCTTTGAATAATAACAACTCAAAACATATCTGAAAAGCATCCTTATCTTTCCTGGCTGTTATAACATAAGGATGAGGATGATGGAATGGGTGATTAAAAGAACAGGAGATAACGCTAGTGGCCTCATCCTAAGACAGGTTTTAGATGGGGTTGTTGAACTCACATTGGACTATTCTTGTTGAAATCCATACACCCTCTGTGGAAAACATGTCTTTAACCTTCCACACAGGGAGTGTGCATTTTAAATGGACTTACCAATATAGGTAATCCCATTTGAAAGTCACGCTACCTTTGGAGAAGATTAAGGTAATATCTTCCTTACGGGGGTGTATGGTTTTGAAATGGAATAGCCCATTTAAGGAAAAGGATATCGTGCCATGCTTGCTTGCATCTTGTGGTCATCTACCTGTAATCAATTAAGGTTTTTGTAAACACACAGAGACTCATCCATAAGGGTATGTGTGTTTGTGTTAATGAGTATTGGTCAACCAATGTCAATAGCCTATACACATAGGTGGAATAGTATGATGTAATCTTAATTTGGTGTGAAACTAATAATATATGCGCCATATTGGTGTTTATGGTCAAAAAGCTATAGTTGTTCTTTTTGTACACTTTACAGGTCAATTTTTAAAATTGCTGAATATTGTGAATTTAAAAACAAATGTAATAATCTAAAACAAAATCAGCAAAATGTGAAATTTTGATAGCACAAAATCCCCTCATTTACGGAATGCTGACTGGGGCCATTGAACTATTACTATATTAAGAGAATGATTTTTGATGTTTTGTTTCATGAAACAAAATGGAAACTAATAATTAAAAATAACTAACAACATATTCTGACAGTCCTTGAAAAAATGAAAAAAGAAAAAAAATATATTGATGAGGAAACCCTCTCCCTCTCAAAATTAAAATACAAACAATTTTATTTCGAATTTAAAATTTTTAAAGGGATAATTAAATGAGAAATTTAAAGAATGTTGTGATTTAAAAAACATAATTTTCAACATATTTTTGAAGAAAGATCTCCACTTTGTAATTAGGGTAGCAATTCATAAAATTTTTGAGAGGATTGTTATAATTTGCAACCTCAAAACTTCTCTGTGGTATTTTAACATACAAATATATAACATTTTTATCCAATGTTAGTTACACTATGCCATTATAAATAGAGCCTTTAGCAAAACATATTAAACTTGAATTGTATCGCTCTGTATCAATACCCAAGATGCGCTGAGGCGAGTATGATTTGTGTCATATTACGCTGACACAGTACTTGGTACATGCTCTGATTGATGTGACGTCAGACACAGTACGGCAGATTTAATTATGTGTCTCTCCATCCGTCCGTCCGTCGCGCTATAGATAGATGGTTACATCATCTTTCTCAGTATAGATGCTTACATCTAGGGCTATAGAGATTTGTACGTAGTGTGCGCTCTCATTCTGGTAGAGAGGTTTTAGTGCGTAGTAGTGGGATATCGTTGGCTATGACACAGAAAGGTTTTTTGTAGTTGTGGTATTTGGTTGACTTTCTAGGATGGTTTTAATTGTGTCAGGTAGGTTACCCAATTAGAATTAGAATTAATGTTGTTATAGATAGATCCTGTTTAAGAAATAGAGATATTATTGTTTAAATTATTAACTTTAAAAATTAAAAAAATGGTCGGGGTCAGGGCCGAAGAGGAAGGTACTCAATTCATAATTTAGGAGGTCTGCTCAAGCCAGAAATTGAAATGGAAGGCACATTGATTTTTAAAATTGTAAATTTTGGGAGAAAGATTGTCAAAATGAACAAATGTATGTTGGAAAAAATATTAAAAACATAAAACTATAAGTATATGGCCTGACCTCTATTTTGCTCTTTCGAGAATGTTTTTGATTTTGGTTTCAAATTCAATTTGTGCCTCTTATATCAGTGGCAATTATATCCAATTTTTTGTTTATACTTCATCAACTTTTCAAAACAATTTTGTTTGTAAATATTATTGCCATATTTTTCTCCAAATTTTAGCGGGAAAATTCAACAATGGGTACTATTCTATGAAATTTCTGTAACGTTCCATGACCAACCTTGGGGAAACCTAGGTTACAGAACACAACGACAACAATAATACTAACTGCACGCAGCACGCACTGGTCTACTTGTGACATCAAAGCATTCCAATGATGAATTCATGTGAATCCATTGCCAAGGTTGAATGAAATCAGATCATAATCTATAACCATCCGACATTCTTTTCAGAAGCAATTTGTTATCTCTCTAAAGTGATGTAATGATACATGACTAACATTGAACGTGACATAGACATGATAGAAGCCGAGGTTATGAAAGTTATGTAGGTGTAGCTAGACCTATGTGTTGTATAGTTAGTACATTTCTAGTTCAGTAATAGGACAGACAATAGGTGAGTTGGATTACCAGAGCACTTAACTTTCCACTAGGGGGGGGTGGGGTACCGCGCCATTTTGTCCCGAAGCAATGGTCATGACGTCATATTTTGGTCGATTTTCTGAACTTTTGTATTGGATTTACGTGCAAAATATATGCCCTTGGCAGCATACTTTCCCGGGTGTGTGGGTGCACTTTAAATTTCAGATGTTCTAAAATGGACGGATATCTAACCAATTTGATAAAAAAACACGATCCACACACCCCAGAATTGCAAAAAAAGCATAAAATAAGTCCACTTTTTTGTGCCTTTGAACAGAGTGGCGGCCGGGATTGTAGAATTTAACACAGTGCATTAACCTATGACCCATGATATAAATAAATTATTTGCGTTGAAGTTTTTCAATTAGCACGGTTAGTGTAGTGGAAAGAAAGTCGCTTGAGGAGCGAGAGGTTGTGGGTTCGGGTCCCATTAGGAGCACTTTTTGTTTTATATGCTGGATTTGCTTAGCATCATCTGTATGCTTGCCCACGCGGGAGTAATGCCACGCGGACACTACACTGCTGGCGTTTACCGTATCAGGGCAGGGTTACGCCATTTTTTTCTTCGAAAATGTCAAAAAAAATTACCGTTCTTTTAAAAATAAGAATTATAATCAAATTACAAACACATTTTGTGCGAGAGCAACACACACATTTGGCAAAAATGGCACAATAAAAATCCGTTCGTTATAAATAAATGGACATGGTTAAATAATAAAACTATCACAATTACAGTCGTAAATCTCTGTGGCGTGCGTAGGTTGGCCATGTCGTTGGCTATCGGAAATCACGGGTTCGAATATTCCCATTATTTTTCTATTTTTTAAACTTGATGGTATATTAATGTAACATCATTGTTATGTCAATTTTTATCAATTATAAATGCCGCCCATGCGTTTATAGTTTTCTTTTTATTTATATATCTATCATAAATGTATCCTTGATTTATTTAACTTTGTCTAAACAATTAAAATGCGTAAACAATTATATTATTGCTCGATATAGAGTGATTTAACTTGAGTTCAGTTTGATAATATGATAGCAAAACTTGTTGTAAAACCATTTTACCAGTGTGTCCAACAATTTCACACTTTGGTAATACATTCAGAGATGTCACTTTTAGCTTGTTATAGCTAGGCTCAATATAAGCAAGTTTGCGACCGGGTTTGCGACCTCTATAATTTTAGGCTGGTAACACAATCCCACAGTGCATTTCGTTAAAACAGTGTACATTATTTTTCCACGATACGTATCACGTGATAACCACGATCGATTTCGCAAAATATTGCAAAATGGCGCGGTACCCCAGCCCCCCCTAACTTTCCACATGGCTATTAGTTTTACTATACAAAACAGATTTTTCAGAATTCCTTCCTAACTTTCAAGGTCTATCCAAAGGATTACTGTAAAAGCTGAAATTTTCGCGCGAACTATTTTTCGGTGAAAATTATGACATGTGAAAATATTGTTTTCAACATTCATGCAGTGCATCCAGAAGGTCGCCCGCTAAAAAAACAATTCGCGAAATGTCTTATGATATCAAAATGCGCGAAAATATTGGCTTTTACAGTATTGAATCAATACTAGGCATGGTGATGTATTTCAATGCATTTTACATGGTGATTCCAACTATGGTTATATATGAAGTTAAACAATTTTGACATTTTTGAAACATTTTGTGAAATTTTGTAACGTCGTCTGCAGACGCCTTCCGTGTGGAAAGTGTTAAAAGATGACTTTCATAATGGCTTCTATACTCTGTTTGGCCATCTCGAGACAGTGACGTAACCGCGTATTCTACTAAATGCATCACATAACGCGCGCGCATACTCGCGGCGCTGGTGTATAAACACGAGCGTTGAAAGGCGGAAGATACACACGCGTGCGTAAAAGCTGCGCCTGTTCAGTTACGTCACTGTCTCGAGATGGCCAAACAGAGTATAGTCTATTACCTGTCTGGTCAGGTAGAAGTCTGTCCTTTTTCACAAGAATATAACCAAATGATAATATTGACTTTGATGAAATTTAGCTATGTAAATAATTTTAATAGCAAGATTAATATGCACTATTAGTATGATTAGTGTGATTCAATAAGTGATCAAACTCGTTTTCTATATCCGTGGACAGTTGCACAATGCTTGATGCACTATTTGCGTTTTGACTGATTGTTGCAAGTTTTGGAATGACTTTTAATCTATTCACTAACACATAAACAAATATATGCACTAAATCAAAATTCCAACCTTTCTGTTTTTGCTAACAGTATCATGTTTAGCAGTCTCGGTTCATTCGACCAATATGTAAGGTTAACATACCAATAGGATTTTTTGGTATGGGGTATGAGTTATACGTGCACAAGCAATGTTAATGTCTTTAGGTACAAGTATGAAAGTGTGTTGACTACACACTTGGTTGCCATGTGGGATGGTATGAGTTAATGTCATTATGAATTGGTGGTGGTAAGATAATGATACACCTTAACTATTATGGGTATGTTATGTTGCACACAACTAAATTCCATCATAATACAATCATAGGGCACATGGTGTGTATCTATCGATCTTATTGCTTATGGAATTTATTACCGGTAGGCTATGAGTCTGCATACAATAAAGGTAACAAAATAATGGTTCTTTTTTGGGATTACTCTTAGACTTAGAATGAAAATGTCTTGTTTTACAGTAATCCTAAACAATATGATCTTAGTATATATTATTAAGTACTTGGAGTCTCGGAGTGCATAAGCATGAAGTACATTTGGTTAATTTTGAGAAAATATGTTTCAAATATAGAAACTTTATGTAAGGCAATAGGACTTCAAGTTACTGCTCAATATTCACCATGGGTTTTAACACTTTCCACACGGCAGGCATCTGCAGACGACAGTTCCAAAATTGAACAAAATGTTTCAAAAATGTCTAAATCATTGAATTTCATTACCATGTTTGGAGTCACCATGAGAAATGCATTGAAATAAGTACAAACGTACCTAGTATTGATTCAGTAATCCTTACGATAGACCTTGAAAGTTGGGAAAGGGTTCTGAAAAAATATGTGTTGTATATGGTAAAACCAAAAGCTGCGTGGAAAGTGTTAAGTGGATGGAATGTTGTTCCCATTATTCTGTATGTACTACACCTGATATATACTTATCCATCATTGGTTCTATTCTTTGACTGCTACTGCTGTCTGCGTGTGTCTGCAGGCGGGAGTGCAAGAGTTATGCCCGTCAAAGGTAATACCAATGTCAGTTATAGGCTATCTATATCTGTTCATCTCTCTGTGCAGTGACTTCAGTGCAAATTGTAGTGATTGCACTTAGATATGTGTACATATTTTTCAGAGTTTACAGGTATATGTTTAGGTTAATAACATGTAATTCATGTAACGAAATCATCAATGCTTGAAATGGTTTCTATTAAGCAACAAAGTTATAAATCTAGGGCTATATATAAATAATTAATATGTATATTTATGTGTGAAGGTATTCTATCTATATTTATCTCTATACAAAAGTGTTGTATCCCAGTAACTATTGAAATACATCTTATTTATCACTACAGTTTGATCAGTACAAAAAAATAGCAAGGCCTTACAAGGCAGAATTTGATGCTGTATTACAGCATGCACTTCAAACCAGTATATGACCATCACATTTTGTAACTTTAAATATATTTAGCAATGGCATTTCTATCAATTTTAGTAAATTTTGCAAACTTTTAAACACTGATCAGACTGGAAACGTGACTATTCTCTTTGTTTAGTTGTTATAGGTGTACGGCATAAAGATTGCTCAATTTAGAATCCAGATATTTGATGTTACACTACTTTGGATAGACACAACACTTGTAATCAGCAAATGCCATAGTTATTCTTTAATATCTAGCCTATAGCTAGCTACACAGTTCACAAGTCTACTATTTATAAATCTCTTTCTTTCCCTGTATCATTATGGCTTCATGTACTGATGATGTGACCATAGGACATGATTGACCAGGCAGCTTCCCGGGTTATTTGCAAATGTTTAGAACACTGATCTAGTGCCTGGGTCCTATTGCTCAAAGATAAGATTCATCTTAAAGACTAATTCTTCTTAAGTTTTCAACTCCTCTTATGGATATTATTAAATAATTTGTAATTCAATCGTTATGAATAGGACCCCATGTTAAACTTTAGACTTGGGTCCAACTTAATAATACTCAACTTAGAATGAATTCTTTGATATCCTTTTTGACAAGAACCACCCTTCTTAAATCCACTTAAGAAGAATCTTACCATTTTGTGAAATAGTGTCCTGATCATGTGCAAAGGAACAAAACCATGGGCTGTATCTAAATATTGCCTATGGCAAACCTGACAACTTGTACCTTTGGATGCGGCGGTCATATGAATCATCTGTACGTGAACCATCCTGATGATATTTAATCGGTCTTACTAACAGACAAATCTATATTGTATAGCCTCTATCTAACTTTTAATACTAATACTTGACCAGGTTTTAATTGGAGTATAAAGTGAGGAAGAACAACCCCCTTAGAAGATATTACTTTAATTTTAATTTTTCCCACAGAGAGTGTGCATTTTCAATGGGTATACCTGAATGGGTGACTTTATTTGAAAGCTGTACTCCCTGTGTGGAAGATTAAGGTCATGTCTTCCATAGGGGTGTGTGAATTTCAACCAGAATAGCCCATTGTTGAACACTGGGCATATTTCTATACGTTATGTTGTCCAGATTTCATATATACCAATCATTGGATCGAGGTCTATTGTAAATTTAAACCATCTATCCATTCTTCAAGTTATGAAGACCGATCTAATATCCAGTACATTTTTACATTTGACTAAATCTCCAATCATCTGTTTCTCCCTTCCTCAGGTTCCTCCAGAAATTCCTCCTCCGACATGAGTTCTCGCATCCCTACACCTCACAAGATGATGACGAGAGGAGCCGCCTCCACTGGGGGCGCCAGCCAGGGGTCAAATATAGGTCAACGTGGTGGTCCTGCCGCATCATCATCAGATAAGATTAAAGGAACATCATCTACAGGTAAATGAGTATTTGTTTGATTTGATATGCTTCGTTCATTTTACTCTGTGCAGTGACTTCAGAGCATTTTTCTACTGATCTCATCCTGTGTGAGGGATTGTAATGCGCTGGTATAAGTACCTGTACAATCATAGATGACTCCTGACACTGGAGCATAAATGCTGCGCTGATCAGTAGAATACGCTCCGATGTTGCTGCATAGAGTTGGATGAATGAGAAACTAGAAAAGGATAAACAATATACAAAACCAGTCCCAACTGAACACTACACTGTAGAGAACCACAATCAGGATACCAGAAGGTACACATAGGGATGAACACAAATAAAAATACAGTACAATAGAAGAACTCGCCGAACTGAAAGGGTGAAATAAACATATAACCAGCGCCGCTGAATGTCCCAACTCGGGGGGGGGGGGGGGGAGGAAGCAAGGACATTCACTGGCATGACTCGAACCCTCAATCTCCCGTTTGCTAGAACAGGCAAAGGATACTGTAATCAAAGATGTAATATAGAATTGTTTAATTTCATCTGTCGTGACATCCAGAGAGTATTTTTCTGATCACATTAACCAAACAGGTGAATTACTCTCATTCATTCAAAGAGGAATCTTGCCCGTGGCAGGCAAATACTTTGTCTATTTCTGTAATATACACTTGACATCACACTGCTTCAGGGGAATGAGCTCTTGGAAAGGTATGGGCTATTTTAGTTCAAGATCTTTCTTTTTGTGAATTCATTCATTCATCAACCTTATGTCCCCAAAGAGAAATTCACTTAAAATAGGCATGCTCGGTTTCAACTCAAGTAGAGGTGTAAGTTCCTGCTTTAGTAGTCATAGAGGCAGATTGTTTGTGTCTCTAGTGATATTCATCTTTGTTTTGCTTAGGCAACATGCATCATTAAAGTGAACTTTATAATACACTGCTATCATTTCAATGTGTACACCCTTACCTCTCCGCTCAAGTGACATGAAGTATAGAAACATACACACATTTCTATCCGTTTTATCACAATTATCTGATAATTATGAACACATTTCTATGTTTTCATAATTATCAGATAATTGTGATAAAACGGATGATTTGTTATCATTTGTATGATAAATTCTCTACTACATTTATATATTTGCAAGCACGTCTCTAGTAAGAGAAAGTTGTAGTGCTAGTTGAGTTGTTGAGAAATTATAGAGGGCAGTATAACAAAATCCACAAATTAGAATCAACTGCAAACCCAAACCTGCCTCCATCAAATTCTTTCATAAATGGAGATTGTTGAAGTCTCATCTTGAATATCTTGTCTCTAATCAGACCAAGATTTAATATGACATGCATCTAGGTCGATTGACTTTAAGGCAGAAGCTTGTGTGCTAGTTAAATCAGCTCCAAATTAGCGAAGTCTCCTTTACAGCAGCGAATGAATACAGGACACGGGTGCGCTTGAAGGCAACAAACAAACTGTGCACCATATGCGTGATGCATGCATGTGGCCAAAACCGTGTGCATGTGGCCATAATTGCATGTGTATGCTTGGATTACTTTTGCGCACGGAGAGATAAAAACCTAATATTTCTTGCCAATTTGGAACTGATAAAAGTATAGTAGTAAATACTCCTTATTTAGATGAAAATCACAGTTCACCTCTCAGTTCGAGTGAAATTAGAGTATAGATTCATACAATACATGCATTCATTTCTATGTGTTCAATCATTTAAAGAATATCACATAATTGGGATAACACTGATGGCATAACCCTAACACTACCATATACCCCAAAATACCACGATGGGCACGTTGGTACCACCCGGCGTGGAAGTTTTTTGATGAAAAAATGGACCCAATATATGTGTGGTGGTATGGGAAAACCCGTTGGAAGTCGCTAGTGTTAATATTGAGATATCTGGGTCATACCAAAATAGTCCTAACAAATAAGTTCCAAGTCAATTTTCCAACTTTGGTCCCAAGATAGAGATTATACCTTGAACTTTAGACTCCAGGAGTTTTTTATGCAAAATTCCAGATGTTAAGTTTATTTTAGTACTTTTTTTAACCTTGTTTATCAAATTTTATGTGTAAAATGCTATGTTTACGTAAAGTGACATTGTTACCATGGTAACCACTTGTGAATTCCAACAATGCATTGTAAAGATTTTGAAAGTGACTAGAACTTACAATTGATAATAATATCGCAAAAAACTAGGTTCATATCAAAAAGTCCTTTTCATATGACAAGCTATTCTGTGTGATATAACAATGTAGTTTTATTATTATTAGAGCATTTAAAAGATTTTGTGTAACTGTAGACCTTTGAATTGCCAGTTTCAATTCTTAGTGTTGCGTTTAAACTTGCCGACTTTAAAATACTATAACTGTAGTTCTAGATGGAATTTCCGAAAAATTTAAACAGTCCTATACTCAGTAGAGTACGAAGTTTTCTGCCAAAGATAAAAACCAAGTTGCTAAAAAATGACCATGTGAAGGGTTTTCCCATGCCACCACACATATAGTCTGGGCAATACACTGCCCAGAACTGTGCTTGACAGCCGTGGTGAAGTGTGGAATCCCTCGCCTCTGGTGCGAGAGGTCCCTGGATCAAATCCCAGGGGGATCGGGGGGATATTTTGGTCGATTTTCCGCGTTGAAGGAAAAATTCTGAAAAAAGTGGGGGTAGAGTTAGGGTTAAGATACATTTTCTACTTCATTTATATATATATTTTACAAGCACAATTTTAGTAAGAGAAAGTTGTGCATTAGTATTGTTGAGAAACTACAGAGGGCGCTATAACAAAATCCCATCAACTATATTATATACCAATCAGCCAATATCAATTCTTTCCTGTAATGTAAAATTATCAAGTCTCATCTTGAATATCTTCTCTCTAATCAGTAGAGCGTTCAAATGACATGTATCTAGGTCGATTGTCTTTTAGGCATAAGCTTATGTGCTCTAGCTGTAAATCCACCTTATTTTGATGAAAAATCACAGTTGACTTTTCAGATAAATTTCTAGAGCTCACATGGAGAGCTAAGATCATGGGATTTTATGCATGAATTTTCAAGGAATGCAGGCATGTCTGTCTTTCTTGTAGATGTTTTAAACAGATGGTTTGACATTTAAGGGGATCATTCAGTTATTTTGTTATTGAGTTGAGATTCGTCATCATTTTGTTTTAATCTATACTTTTTGAGGATATAAATTCAGCATTTGGCTTCGTACTTCATCATGCTTTCTTATGACTTGAAGAGTGAAGCCCACAGCTGTGTATTTTTTTTTATGTCAGGATCAAAATATCCTCATTTTGTTGTTCAGTTTTTATTTAGCAAATTGATCAACAAGCATCCTATCCTTAATTATCACACATACTTTATTTTGTCTCAACAAAGGGATTAGATTGTCAAAAAAATATCTAAGGAATTTTTCTAATGCTTTCACAAATGATTAAGACATTATTATCCAATTGTTATTCCAAAAACATTTTATTACAGTATTTTAAGGCAAAAGATCAGTGAATGCCTCTTTAAAACGGTTTTGATATGATATACAAGCAGATATGGAAGTATGTTTCCATATTTTGGGGAACGCACATCATGATAATCATGGTGCATGGCAATTCCATCAGTAGCGGAGAAGTAATTATTGCTCATGTTGTATGGTCATTATGATATGTGAGTCATGACCAAGGGTTTTGGGGCATGGCTTGATATACCCCATTCTACCTAAAGCATGATTGTGCATATATGCTACTGATAGCTGCAAAATTTAAATACAAATGCTGGAATTTGCCATTTATCCCACAAATTTGCATATCTTCACATTAGAATCATGTACCCGATAATCAGTTTTGATCTCCAAAATACGCTCCGACTTCAAAAGGTAATAAAGATGGAATAGAGTATAGCTTCACCCGATAATCGGATCATTGATGTATGCTCTGGTGTCACATTTTTACTTATAATGAAACAGAGTATAGCTAGCTAGTAATGACACTTGCAATGATGGGCCAGGGAGAGGCCTGCCTGGGAAAAATGTATTAGGTTTGTGATGATTGACATGGATTCTATAGCATGGATATCGAAATGAAGATTCAGTTGACATATATTGTGGCATAATCGTAGTCTGTCTGTTATATTAGGAGACTCTGCGATTGAATACAGACTCAATTTATGCAGCAGACTACAGAGTTATCTATCTATCTGCTTCGTATTGTGTTGTGTGCCATATATTGTGATTAAAACAGTATTCAACTTGACTGCACCTCCATCTTTGTGATATATTGGGAGGTATAATTGAAACTATATCATATGGTGACTACATGGAATAATCATAATTTCATCTTATGGAATCTGGAATACAACGATACAATGGTGCTGGGTAGGTAGGGTATCGGGTTATGTAGGTTTAGTCAAATGCGTTCATGAAATACTTTAAGCAGCGATAATGTGGACTGAATTATTAAGCTTATCGACAAGAGGCGTATTGTTGATTGTGAGAAAAAATGAACAGAGCATGCTTCGGAATATGTATATTATGTACATCAATCAGATAGTCTAATGCCATTTGCTTTGACCCCATCTGGTTTAATACCTGTATGGTTTTACACAAGTTCTTATCATTTGAACCATATTCCTGAACCCGAACCCTTACTGCAACCTAACTTGGTTTATAACAAAATAGCTGTTGACCATAATAGTGTATTAGACAAAGTAAGTGTAAACCAAACAGCAATTTCCTTGTTGCCTCAAGTGAACACATAAGGCGTAACATATCCTGTTGAATTTTTTGTCATTATAATATGTTAATAATTTAATTTTACATTTTGATTTCCTTTCATTTCAGCATCAGGCACTGCAACTAAAACATCTCAGGGAACTGCTAATGGCAGCGCAACCAAGGACCAGGGACCTTCCATACCCGTACGACGAGAGAGTCGTCTACGATCCCCGGCCTCCGCAAAAAGTGATTCATCAAATGCATCTCGCCTTGCCCAACAGGGTCAGGCGCCACAGAAAGCCGGTGCTAATTCAGCTGCAGTAGATAAGGAAGCTAAAGGTTCTATGCTTACGAAACTCTTCCGTGGTAGTCCCAAAGAGGAGCCTATACAAAAACCTAAATCTCTCGGTGTTGGCAAAGCAGCTGCCACAAAAGGAGAGAGCAAAATGAAGACTCCTGCAAAAGCTAAAACTCCAAAACTGAAATCGCCGAGTACCAGCAGGGAACGGGCACCTGCTCCGCCACCCAGAGATATCGCACCCAAGGATCAACAAACGCGTAGCAGACCTGTTGTGGGAAAATCACAAACTGATGTTGGGATGAAAAAGATTAACAGCAGCTCTAGTATTGCTACAAACGCAAGCAGTACCTCATCAGGAACAACGCCCAGTATATCTACCTCACCAGGGTCTAGTCTCGGCTCGAGTAGCCCGAAAAATGCCCTGAGAAAATTGGGACGTGCCTTTGGGGGCGGGACAAAATCTTCAAAAATGAAAGAACCTAGGAAAGCAGGTTCAAAACAACCAGTTGGGAGACATTCTCCTGATGGTCAAGGGGCATCGGCGGATGAAAGCGGTAGGCTTCAAATGCAAAGAACTAAATCTGATTTGGTAAAAACCTCTTCCAAATTAGTCGCACCTAAAATTGCCACAAGTTCAAAACAGCAATCATCTCTCAGTAAAGTTAAACCTGTTCAAACTGTGCAAGGTACATCGCCTCCGAATGGTAGTGCGAAGCAGATTCCAACTGCTAAATCTAAATCAGGTTCAGGAGCTGCAAAATCTGGACTTAAAACACCGGCAGTCGTGAAGAGAGAAAAAACAGGTGGTGATAAGTCGGCATTTGAAAGAGGTAGCGGTATATACAGCACATTTCCTGGACCCGGGGCGCCTCGCACTAGCAGAGACAAAAAATGCAAAAGTCCATCTCCCCATTCTTCGCCAACTAAAGAATCACATAGGAAATCGGCGGAATCTCCCGATAAAAGTGATAGGGTGGTGAGGACACCCACTGCTTCCCCGAGCAGGTCAGCAGCAAACACAGCAACAGTAGCACCGTTTAATTATACCGGTAGCAGACCGCCGTCTAAAGAATCCAGCGAGATCAGTCTGTCAGGTACCGTTACAAGTGAGTGTAGTTCTGGTACACCTGTGCACAGCCAGATTAGTGTGTCTAGTGTATCCAGTCAGTCTTCTGAGAACAGCGTTGTGTATAAACCAAAGGAAGAAGACTTGTGCACCACTGTGTATAGGAATAATCAAGCGGTTACTACTTTTGGTACCCCAACTCTGCCACGCGCAAAGAAGATAAGCGATCATGTGTCGCCCCCAAGTACTAGAGATATTACAATTATGAATGTGCAAACTGCCGTCCCACAGGGTTCCCCTGCTAGGTCTGTTAAAGAAACTACTTTTGGTGCTACTAAAGAAACTACTTTCGGCGATAACGTCACAACTCAAGTGAGGGCGCACAAAGCGGCATCTGAATGTGGCGCATCACCGAATAGCTCACCGGTGCCGCAACGATCAAATCACAGTGGGTACACTCAACCTGGTGCATTATCTTATTCTGGTCCGTCGTCAACACATAGCGATGGAACCGCTTCGTTATCGGGTGCGTTCCCTCCTTACCGCGGCAATGGTGGTGCCACAACACCGCAGCGATTCATGCCTGCACCATCGCTCACTAGACTCTGTCCAGCATCGATGCGGAGAACAACTTCTAATCGCTCGCACCTCAATGATTTACAGTACACACCACAGGATATCACGGATGAAATGGACGACGTACTAAACGACGATATCGCGGGCGGGTATATGAGCGATGGGGATATGCTACACAGAAATGCTGCCCTCGGGGATATCGCTAGTGGTTATATGAGCGAAGGTGGTGGCATGCTGTATGCTAGGAGGATGAATAATATGGCTAAGTTTGATGGGATGGCGGCTGTCAGGGAATACCTTCAGAGGACGGTGGATCTCAGCGATGATGAAAGGTAAGTCTTGGTAAATCATATATTATAGAACTTAAAACAACTTTAAAAGTCCATATTGCTTCCTCGAGAAAGTGACATCACTGGACAGGGGCATATGTTTATGCATTCTGTCTTTGTATACAGCAACTCTGTGATGTCACTGTTTCATGGGAGCGAAATAGACAATCGGTATTTATATTTTGTATTTTCAGAATCATATGAACACACAAAGTTTTCTATAACAGGGCCAAGGCAATAAATAAGTCAAGGACTAATATATAGGGTTCAAATGTAGTTGTTGAGGGAACAGATTGGTTAATAAAAGAGTAATGACTTTTGCCTATTTTTGAGAGGCTTAGGATTTGAATGTCGCATCAGCACTCTTTATATCCTGATTTGTTAGGTGTCATATTATTACATTTGATTATAGGGTGGTTGTACCTGCTGCGGCCTTCTGTCTCACATCTGACATTGAGATGCTAGTAAATTGAATGCATATATAATATGCATATTATGTAATCATAATGAGGTACAGATCAGACTTACACATGATTATATGTGATAATCAATGATGTCCAATTATCACTTATAAAATTGTTGGTGGCAGTATTTCAGTCTCCCAACCAGACAAGTCCATTCCTGATGATCACTAAATTTGCAAGTGAGCCCTCTATCTGTTCTTGGCATCGGCATTGTGTTTTAACATTAACAACTTATCAGACTGGTCAATTTTGCTATGGGGCCTGTCTGCAATTCAGCATCCAATCCAGGTGCCTGGATTTGATGCTGAATCGCAGACATAGGATTGAATTGGTCTAGGAAACTAGACAATTGGGGTGGGGTGGGGTGGAGAACAGATAAAATCACACTACATCAGCAACAAACTATGTTACAACAGAAAATAGTTGTTTATTAGGCCTAATGTAAAATACATCAAAGTTAGTGGGTATTTTTCTTTTCACTTAGTAAATTAATTACAATATCAAATGTCAAGTTTTAACTTTTTAATTAAGAAAAGTGTGGTTAATTCATTGTAGTCTGCCATTAATCCTATTTGTTACAAATTGCATTTTAATTGTTAATGCAGTCTGGCGTTGATGTCCTAGTTTAAAGGTCATACCTCTATCACACTGGGTTAATTACCTCACCATTCAGACACACACAAGTGCCTTAAGGTATCCCATAATTCCCTGCTGTCATCAGTCCAGGAATAGGGACAGAGTTGATAGAGTTGCACATTCAAATGTGCACAAATATATTTTGCGTGAGTATGTTGCCATATGTGATGGTTACCCACAAAACCATGGGTAGGCACACCACTTCCTTGTGCAGTCAAAAGTGGAAGCCAGAAGGATAGAATTTAAAATAACAACTTTGCTATAATTATATTGTTGATTGACTGTCATGATTATGCTTTAAGCTTCTGCACTGTTAGGGTTTGATATTATTTTAGATTATTTAAAAATAATTTTGTTTTGTGTTAAACAAAGTTTAAGTTAAAGGTGTATATTGCGATCACTTTAGATTTTTGTTTGTTCACATCAACATATTTTGATATCAAAAGAAACTCCATATTTTTCTCATTTTTTCTGTAAAATCTTAGGCTCAATATCTGTTCCACTTAGACGTTTTAGGCCAAAATGCAGTGAATTACCGCCAAAAGTGGTTAACCACCAGGATAGTTTGTGTACTACTCAATGGGTAAATTTATTGTCACCTTGTGCTTCTAAAATAAGAACCATTGAAGTTATGCAACTCAAACTTTGGAATGTGACTATTTTAAGGATGAAGCTTCATGTAGAATAGAAAACATAAAGTTGAAAATAGGACCAGAAATCAGAACACCTATTGTCCTCATATCTTGTAACTACCTTAAATTCTTCATTTGGTAAGATATCCAGCAGCTTATTTATATCATATGTGGTGGTTTTTTTGTCCTCATCTATCACACCAATAATAAAATGTAAACCAAAATTTAACATTAACATGAGTTACTGATCCATGACCATACATCCTCTTGGATATAAGGCTGAAATGCGAATGAAGTGAGTAGGCACCAAATTAAAGTGAGCATGAAGCAAACAATGGAAAATACTCGCGGGTTCCCGGAAGTGGAACAAGATTGGTCAATTGGTAACCATGGACGCCCAACACACTTTCTGACAATAACAATTTCCGCTCCGTTGGGTAAAAGAGTTCGATCTATATATCGCTCAAACTTTATTACCAGTCAGCATTATCGTTTCTGTCATAAATCTGTTTTGAATCTAAACTTTTATTTGATATGGTAACTATTCCCCCATCTAGTACAGGTCAATTTGATTTGAACCCTCGCAATTGGCGCAACACATACATCTCGTTTTCAATTTCTGGTGTCATGTCCGAGGGTAATCCAGATATTTCAGTGCCAATTTAACAATGAAATCCAACATAATAGAACCAAATTCAATGCTGATTTGATACTGAGTCCATGCTGATTTGATTTTCAAGTCCTCTGGGGACGTCACACTTCTGAAAGGTATTGGCAGGTGTGGACAAGTTCATCTAAGGGCGACCATGGGAAGGGAAACCCCACGCAAGAAGCCACCTGTAAGGGCATGGTTGACATGTTGGGGGCAAATTGGTTATTAAATACTTCATACCTTGTGTTGTAGCAGTGTTGATGCTCAAGGCACGTACAATGACCTGCCTAGGATTGCAGTTTGAGATATTTTCCCCCACTAAACTTTGTGTAAAATATTAGACTTTATCCCTCGAAATAAGGAGGATTTTTAAAAAACAAACATTTTTAACTTGCTTTATTTGTCATGCTGTGAAAATGTTGTACTACATTAATAATATAGCTTCTTTTGTGCTTCAAAATACAATATTTCAATTGAAAATGTTGAATTTGATCAATTGTAAATTTCAACTTTATCTAGGGTTTTAAAGGTAAGGGTCACATACTGTATAACCGCAATCTATGCAGACCCTTTCCATCTCCCCAAAAAGCCTTACGAATAACCTAAGGTACAGTCTTAATTTATAATTTATTTGAGGCTACATATTTCTGATGGATCCAATTATCATTTTCTTTTTTTCAGAAAAAATATCAATTTATTCATGCTCATAGGCATTCTCAATGATAAGATATCACAATTTATTTTTGGGATTATTCCATTGCTCATCACCACTGCCATCTGTCGTGTCTTTTAGAAATGGCCTGTTTTACTGAAGTTTATATCATAACATCCTCATTCCACAAGGCACAATTCAATGACACGTATATACAGGGATGTTATAAATTTGACCTACTGATTACTGGATACCAATTATCAAGGAAAATGAGAATATCTATCCTATACAACACAGAAGTACTTTGTGTAAAGTGCAAATGCATTATATATATGGATGGATAGTTGATTACAGTTTGCAGTAATGTAAAATATTAATTTGATCTTAAAAAAGGGCTTTAGTGAAGTATGAAATTTAATTTCAAGAAATGATGAGTTTCTTGTCCCCATTTCTGGCCAATATAATATGATTTCATGTGCTTGAATCTGTTTGATTATTGTAATTTAGGATTATGTTCTTTGGAAAAGCAATTATTCTATTTAGTAAGTAATTGAGAAATCTGGAATAGATATTATAATATTAACTGTAAAGTAACAGTTGTAGATGGGAGATTGTATATAACCAGCTTGGCTTTGCATAAGTTGTTACTAAACACCAAAAAACAAAAATGAATCTTTTTGGCATATTTACAGTTTATACAGTTTGAAAAAAGAGTAATGGGAACCTGCTGTGTAATTGGAAAACCAAACTAGTTGCAAAATGTGAATTTAATCTGGGAAAAATTGTGTATCCTGATTGAATAATGGGTTTTAAATCAAGCATGATATTTATCCATTATTTTTTCAGTTCAATTTGGACTCTGTTTGAAATGAATTAAAATGGCACGAGGTCAAAAACAAGTGGTTTAATACAATAGCAGAACAGGAACAAATTGAGATGATGATGTCTGCAGCTAGTTCTCTTGTATGGTTTTCCAGCCTTTCAGCATGTATAAAGTAAAACTGCTCAATTGTTATGCATATGAAGTGTTGCTTTATACATGTTCAGGGGCAAGAGCACTTACAAGGTTTTGATAGATATGTCTTTGGCCCTTGAACATGTTTGGAGCAGACTGCCCAAAGGTTATACATAGAAAGTGTTACTTTGTACATGCTGAAGGGCCAGATAGAGATACAATACAAGGTTTTGACAGACCAGCGAGGTTATTTAGCATAACCCATCCTTTATTCCTTGTCTGGACCCTGTTGCATACTGTAACCATGTAAACAATGTTTTGATCATAATATTGTTGGTTTTACTTACTTTGATCTCGTTAATACCACAAATGAGAGTTGTGGGAAAGGTCGCCAGGGTTACGGAACCACAGTGGAGGACCCTGCGGAAGACGTTTATACGTCGGCAGGGGGTGCTGGCTGAAGTTGTTAAAAGAAGATGTAGAAGGAAGAGGATGGGTTAAAAGTTGAATTTTGTTTGCCTTCTAGATAGGACCCCTGTTATGGTTGCTTGAGGTTTATTATATCGTATTTCAAGGGATTTGATCTGTAGTAGTGCCGATCTACCTGTCAGACTACTTAGTCCCCTTACTCAGGGTTTTTACCCCTCTCCTATAAAACATTTGTATGATGAGTCGGAGACCAGGGCTAGATACTTGGATGACATGACATTTATCACAAACTAGTTCAGTTTATTAAATCACTGTTTAAGGGATGCACTACTAGATTCTTGGGAGGGGGCATGGAAGGGGTTTCACCCATTATCCAGGCATTAAAAACCACCTTGACCCACTGATGAGTAAAAAACAAAAGTATGCCTGCATGCCTGGAAAAAATGTACTTTAGGTCCCAGATTCTGGACTGTACTAGCATCGTAGTGTTCCAGTATCGGACGATACTGGGCCATATAAAATGTACCAGTATCGGGCAATAAGGGAACAAAATTATGTACCAGTATCGTCCAATACCGGGATAAACTACACTGGTAACATGTGTCACAGTATCCTACACAGTTTGTTATTCCAGTATCGAGCGATACTGGAACAGTAAAATCGTACTAGTATCGAGCGAGACTGGCAACTTTTATTTTCCAGTATTGAACGATACTGGTATACCAGTATCTGGGACCTAAAGTACACTTCCCCCATGCCCGACCCAAACTTCCACGCCCCCCTGAAAATCGAATGGTGTATCGCTAAGTGGTTACTGATGAAAATGGGAAATTTTGTAATTTGAAAATAAATTCATACAGACATATCAAATGCATATTTTAATCTGATCAAAATGGAGCTAAAAACCTGAGAATGACATAAATAGAATATTACATGGAGAAATATTTATGCAAGCCTTCGGGGTACTCCAGAAAATATCAAGATTGTTATTGTTGGGTTGTGATCTTAATGAGGTTTATTGTTTTGTTTTTGCTCTGATTCAATTATAATTGCTGACAGATATAATTCTACTATCTATGCGCAGAATATTAGCTATCTAATCATTTTAGTAGACCCTTTTCATCCTCAAAACAAGCCTCGAGCATAACCACATACAGAACCGAAATCACTCACATTTTGTTTCGCTCCAAGAACCTTCACCGTGTTCATCACTCTCCTGGCTGTTTTCTGTGCCAAACTCTACATAGTCACGTTCCGCAGCAGACATTCCCAGGCCCTCCAAGATGGCGTCATTCATGCCATTTTGATTTTTGTTCCCTTCAGAAATATACCTATTTACTTATTTATCAATTGCTGCTAGGGATGCATGCATTGCATGATACTCTAAGCGACCGACCATATAAGGAAGATCGGAGCATACTGTTTTGACTTGGGGTGGGTTTATTTAAAACAATAGGTGATAGATGAATCACTGCAAGATTTTATTCTCATAAACGAGAGACACAGTTCATTAGTTCCTACTTATGTTTGTAATTATTTTGTGAAATATGCATTCTGGGTATCATTTGACAAGACATGTAGGGGCATTCAGCCAATTGTTATTTTTGTAAGAGGAGGGGTATGGTACATGGCGGTTTTAACACTTTCCACGCGGCTATTATTTTACCATACACAAAACAGATTGTTCAGAAACCTTTCCCAACTTTCAAAGTCTATCTCATGGGTTACTGAACCAATACTAGGAATGTTTGTACTTAAATTGATGCATTTCTCAAGGAGATTCCAAATATGGTGATAAAATTCAATAATTTTGACATTTTTAAAACATTTTTTGAAATTTTGGAATGTCGTCTGCAGCTGCCTGCCGTGTGGAAATTGTTAAGACATTCAAGAACTTCCTGTACTTGTTAGATTTGGCTTGTTATTGTCACTGATTTAATTCTTTTTGGTGTCTTTGTGTACAAATTATTTCAAGAAAAAAAAAATTATGATGAATTCACCTTAGAGTATGTGTTTCCTGAAATACAATTATGCTAAATTTTGTCCATATGTAGCAAAAAGTAAAGAATGACTCTGTCAAAATGAATTTCATCTTACAAGTCTTGAGAGGTAATTGTATACAATTTAAGATTGAACAGTGTTATCGTTATAACCAATTTCATAATAAGCTTAGCAGACATAATTTGTGATATTTCAAAATTGTTGTCAATATGTTTTGTGTCATTTGAAAATTTTTGCCATTTTGGCCAATTAAAGTAGACAAATCTAGGCAATGCATAACAGTATAACACAGCAATTTGTGATATTTTAAAAATGTTGTCAATTTATGTTGTCTTCTTTTGTATTCATTTGAAGATAGTTCCCATTTAGGCTTATCAAATGAAGGCAATACACATTACTTTAACAAACGATTTGTGATATTTTAAAAGCGTCGTCTATTTAAGCATGCCGTCATATGACAAATTGCGTGACATATAGCGAGTAATATGTATCATGTTTTCACATTAATAGCAACGAGCAATGCAAATTTGATACCGAACCACCTGCTATACTCGTCAAAATTGAAAAATTGCGAGATGATTATTGCGCTAATTTGAAACATTTCTTGAATAGAAGTATCATGGCTGCAAGACATATTTTGGCAGCAGCAGGGTTGTTAAAAGGAATGGGATTATTATTAATTGAATGTAAGTTTTAGCGAATATGGAAAATAAGATTTTGAGAAAGACAGACATGGAATGCTAACATTTTTGCGCTGAATTAGTGTTCAGGGTTTTTCAGAAATTAAAATGGATGAATGTTTCTTAGGTAGCGTATATGGAGAGGAATACAATATCAAGATATTAACAACACACAAACCTGAGTCAAGTCAAATTATGTAACAAGTTTTGAAACCGAGTGATTAGTCAAGTCATTGCTTCCAAGTGTCTTAATTCAAGTCAAGTCATCAAAAATGGTAACTTCATCCCATCATCCCAAGTCAAGCCAAATTATTGACTTAAAGTCATCACAACATTGCATAAATTCCAAAAGTTCTTGTCTCTTTCCCCAGGTCTCCCCTCTCTCTCTCTGACTAATAGAACATTGTTCTAAATGACATGCTATGTTGAATGTACAATATATCACCTAGACCATGTGCCAAGTTAAAAAGACTTTTCAGTTAAGTTTTAACAATAGGAATGGAAGGTTCAACTGCTGGTTATGTCTGCATAGGGGCGTGTAACGCAGGAGAAAGGAAGTCTATGTCAATCCACATTTTGATGATAAAGATCAGTGTAGATTAAGTCAGCCATGTATTGGACGTGACTTGTGTTTGCACTCATCATGTCACTATTTTTTAACCTGTAATATGCAGGTATGAGATTATTTCTCCTGATCAGCTGATTTGAGTTCTCAGATTTCCACATTTTTTATAGCCCATTTTAAAGTCATTTTGGTACTGTAAAATGCTATAATTTTGTGGATACTTAATTTCGCGAATATGAAATTACTGCTATTTTTGCGGGCATTTAATTTTGCGAATCTGGACATTTTACTGTTACTTTCAATGCAAAATTTTCAGTTTTGCTGGTATTTATTTCGCGAATACCACCTTTTGCAAAATTAAGTCGTTTTACAGTAGATTTTACTGTTTTTAATAGATTTGATTTTCAGCAGTGCCATCCAATACAGTAGACAACTAATGTTGTATTACAAACTTTATTGTTCTGGCTGTGTCTTGAACCATGGAAGTATTGCTTGAATTAAGATCATAGTCATTGCAGTAAATAATTTTATGCCATATCCAGATCTGAAACTGGTCAGCTTTTAAGCTGATATATTTTGTTCCTTAAATGTATGCATTTTCTTTTGTTTTCAGCCCAATTTGAGCGATTTCCCCCACTTAATTTCACACTGTTTTCCCGCTTTTTCTTAGCATTTTCAGCTTTTTTACTAAAGGTTTAGTTTCAGGTCTGCATATCATATCATGTAATTCAAATTGGCAATAGATTCATAATTATCTCCATTCACATGGAAACATATTTTAGGACATTCATTGGTAAATATTATAACCATAGCCTGTAGGTTAAAGATTGAAACTTTTACGAATGGCTAGTTTACTACTAGTCCAAACTTGTGTGTGGATACTTTGTGATAGCTCTTGTCTCATTAGGTAATTTTGCTAAATAAACTCGCTGACATGAGCTTAGAGCAAAGGCTTTAAAGATATCCTCAATGCAGTTTTAGAAAGCTCCAACGACTGGCAGTATTACCCAACATTATTAGTCACTTATTAGAAAGAGAAGCCTTCAATAAAGTTCTGAATTATGGAAGATTAGTTTGGCGTATAGATTTTCATAACACTCTTTTTCCTGTGAGTAGCATTATGTTGGCTGGGTAATAAATTGCAACCTAGTTTAATCGGCAAGGGCATCTTGATCGGAACATTGCATATTTAGTTTATCTGTCAAGTATGTTCCCAGATTTAATGTACGCTACTGTAATCACATTATTAATTTAATAACTCAGTTGTTTAAAATGTTTTGAGAAATAATTTCTGAAAAACCTGAATTGGTAAGGAGTACCCCCCCCCCCCCCCCCCCCCCCCCCCGCCAAAATCGTATGTGGATGTGCCTCCCGGACTTCGAAAATGTGACTTTCTCTATACCTATTTTTTGGCCAATTTCCCACCCATCAATATACCAATTTTGCACAAATTGGGCGCTTTTTACCAAAAATGCCTCAATATACACCAAATTTATGCCAATTGGGCACTTTGGTGTGTGATGAAAACCACCCCATCGCTATACCAATTTTTGCGAAAAGGCACCCCAAAAGGTAGGCACATATACGTATACCATATCAATGTGAGAACCCCTGGGGGAGTACCTAACAACAGGATTCAGAAGCTGCATCCCAATAACAGCTCCACAACCGAGAATTGTCCAGCCCAAGGAAAATCTTCACGATTTCCAGGCTGTTATCAGTGTTTCTAGAAGTCTTATTTCCAGAGATGTGTTGATTTCTAAAAATCAAAAGTGCTACCTGGAGATCTAGATTAACTTGTCTTAAAAGATTATTGTTTCAGTTAATTGACAGACAAATTGGATTCACATGTGAGTTGCACTATCAACTATGAGTAAGTAGTTTAGGTTGACAAGAGATTAAGGAGAAGTGATTTTTGTGAGTGAACTTGAAAAGTTGTATACTCAGGTTCTTAAGCAGAAAGATCTGAGACACTTATTTAAGACCACATAAAGTTTTATTCAAGATCTAGATGTGCCATTGACTTTAATTAGATAAATATCACAATAACTTCTTTTTAATTCCTTAGCAGGACAAGACCTGTGACAAATATTTAAGACCACATAGGTGTCATTGTAAAGCTAATGCTTGTTTGTCAGTTGGCGTTTAATGGGTGGTGTGACTAATCATGGATTAGATGGATTATGATTACTTCTTTGGAAGTGCTCAAGTTATTAGGCAACACATCCTCAATACTAAATACTTTAAACTGAGCGTTGCGTATGAACTTTGTCAGGGTCCAGTCTTTGAGTGTAATTGTACCATAGAATGCTCAGGTTGTCAAAACAATGGAAAAGAAAAGAAGGTCTAAATTCTGTGTTTGGTTTTATCTCAAAATCATTATTTGTGACTTACAACTGATTTTGTTTGATCACATCACATATTTAATATCTCAGTCCAGATGAAACTACATGTATGCCCGCATGTATGCTTCAAGAAATTGTTTGCACCAAGAATCACTTATCTCGAGTAATAGTAGCGAAATGATAGTGAAGAGAAGTGAAATATTGCCCAAAATCAATCCAAATGTTGTGCATTCATAACTTTGGTCGGATCTACACCTAAACTTTCTGTATTATCATTGATTGCCTGACTAATCATGACGAAGAATATATATTACACTCAACACTTGGTAGAAGGCAGGCAGGCTTCAGAATTGTAAACGATGTTCTAATTGAGATGTACATGTACACACACAGGTTTCCAATATATAAGAGGAAACGTATGATTTTAGTATTCACTTGTCAGTTTGGATGTTTTACGGCTGATAACAGGTTCAATTGCATGGTCAAGATTGCCATATCATGCATCAGAAGCATTTTGGATATGGAACAGTTTTTCGAGTGAAAGAAGCCTCGATAGTTTTTTCTGACCTAATAATTTTTGTAGGAAAAGATGCGACGAAATGTAGCCCAATATACTCAAGTTGAATGGTGATGCTTCAGTTATTCATAAACATTTTGCATCAACAAGGCTGACATTCTTCTGTGATCACATGGCGACAAACACCATCGCATTGGAGTCATTTGATCCATTCACTAGAACATTCCTAATGGCTGAGGTACCTCTAGAGCAAATTTTGATCTAAATCAGTGGCTTTAATTAGCTAAAATAAGCCTGATTGGGCTACTAAATGGTGAATTTGGCAACATTGTTCATCATCAGGTGTCATGGCAATCAGGATAAGGGAATGATGTGTGAATCTACATGCAAGCCTTGCACCTGACGCACAATCATTTACGCAAGCTTCCCTAAAACCTTTCTGTAATCTTTATTTCCTGCAAATACAGGGCCTCTTAGGTAGAATTATTATAAATTGCTGCATAAAAAACCAATTTATGGGCAACCATATTTTGCATTCAAATTTGGATAATTTTCCTACCCCTGCAATTGTCTGTATCTTCCGATACTAGTGGGAAGAATGGATGTCAGATTTCATAAAGGAATCAAGAAAGGGTAAGATGTGTAGCTTTCAGATAAGGATGGCTACAGCAACTTAACACCTTTTTCTTATAAGGACATTGGGCTGCTACACTGGGGAAGATTAAGGTAATGTCTTCCATGGGGGGGAAGATTAAGGTAATGTCTTCCATGGGGGGGGGGGGGGGGGGGGGGGGGGTTCAAATGGAATAGCATATTTGAAGCATAGTTGGAATTGAAAAAGTTTGAAAAAATAGAACTTATATTGAGCACATTGAAGATGATTCTCCAGCTCCAATGGTTGAATGTTATTGAATGTCATGTCATATAGCCGAGGCATCGTGACCTTTGATATTTATTGGTGATTACGTATTATGATCGTATATTGTGGATACTGTATAAGTGAGGTTTTCGCTCAAACAAGCAGCAAGTTGCAAGCCTTCTTCTCATTCCCTCTGACCCTATATCCCCAAACTAGTACGAGTTGGTCAACTAGGATAACTGCACTTGACATAGGCTTCCAATTCACATAAGTCAACTTGGCAACATGGATTTCCTTGTACCTATTACCAAGGCTATTGCAGATTACTGGTAAGAAGAGGATACAATCTTACGGCCTAGAGGTCACAGCACCACTTCGAACAACGTCTTTTTTTTGAAAAAAGGACATTTGATAAAATTCAAACTGACATATGGATCGGACCTGTATTAATGGTTAACATCCTGAAGACAGGCTAACTTTTGGTTGACGGGATCTTAAAATAGCTTGGTTGGCTAGTTGTATTGAGTCGCAATAGAGGGTTGGTTGTGTTACCAAGAAAAACAGTATGTATAAAAATCACAGAAATTAGTTAATTTAAATTGACGTGAATGTGATGACCACACGTAGATGATTGATGACGGTTAAAGGTTGACGAAAACAATATAATTTTAGATAGATCATGACCTTTAATATTTATTGGTGATTACTTATTAATCTTATATCGTGGATATTGTACAAGTGAGAAAATTCTGTGAATAACTGAAAAATTTCTGCAAAATGTGCATGTTGTTATATGCACAGTTACCTATAGCGGGACGACGTGTTGCAAAAACAAAATCATATTGTAAAATCCACATTTTTCACGGTGGCTTTATTTTCACGCTCTAAAGATGCACCGCAAAAAATAAGCACACACATATTGCTTTTAACATTGTTCCTATACGGCGGCACTGGATGGCAGACCATACTGTCAACTTTGTTTACAATCATGTTCTTCCTCCCAACTATCTCCTACCTATTGAGTTTCAATTCTCAATTCATTGCAAGTTTAGTGAAGACTCACAATCACATAGGCAATGCAAGTCATGTCTTTGTATTGGGTTCAAGTCTGAATTGGAAAACTACAATTAAATACATGAAGTCCAATGAACTCACAATCATATTCGTTTAAACCCTAGTGGCAAAATTGGAGGGGGGGGGGGGTCCGCCGGTTATAGTTAGAAATCAAAGGGAGGGGGGTTAAAGTTAGTAGTTTCCAGGGTTGGAACTTCTGATTGTTTTCAACCAGCCAGTTGGTCAGGTAACTCAAAAAATACCTGCCCGACAGATATTCCACCAGCCCTTGTAACTCATTTACACTGTGAGTTTGAATTTTTCCCCCCTCTTCACCCGCCCAACACAAAAGTTACCCGCCATGGACAGTTGGGTGTGTGCTATTTCCAGGTCTGGTAGTTTCTCATCATCTGCAGAATACCCCAAGCTAAGAGATAAACATACACACACACAGAAAAAGTTCAAAATGTCAAGCTTTGTAGATTATCACTAATGGAAATGGACTCAGGGTTTTTACCGAGATATCAGCCAAGACAGAATGTCATCTCTGTTAGACTTTGCTAAACTGATAGGGGACGATGGAGACTTATTGACCGACCAGGTTATGCAGAAGATGCACAGATCACGGAGACAGTAGGGACACTATCAAAATAGCTGGAGGTGGAAGGGTGTTTATAACAAAATGAAATTGAATATTAGTAGTCTTAGAAAGCTTATACTTGATAAAGGGGGTTGGAGGGGGAGGAGGTACTGTCTACAAAATAGGGGGTTATCTTTGGTTGTCACATGAAATGTGGAACTGTTTTAGCCCAAATGTTGTATACAAATGGGTTGAATGAAAAGAATCTGTATTATCTTGGATGAAAAATTACATCAATTTCAGATCTACTTCTTGTAAGTACGGAAAGGGGATTTGTTCTGAAGTGGATTTGAAAAGTACAACCACTGGTCATTTTACTGAAATGTCAGGGAGGGGAAGAGCGGAAGACTTTCCACTGCCCCTCTAGAAAGACACCCATGAATTCATTATAATTGTGAATTTCCTCGTTTATCACTACAGAATAATAGAATCCTGTCTTATGTAATTCCTTACCATGTTTACCGCAATACCTGACCATTGAACATATTTAAACATCCCTGAATGCTTTTCATGCTTGAATTGCGTCTGTGTGTCTGCCTCCTTGTGTATATGATCAATTTTGTTTAGAGGGGATTGTAATTTGACATGCCAAGATGTGACAAGAATATCAGTGTTGCATGGTTAAAGAGTTTTGAAGATTCACGCACACAACGTGTACTTTTGGTAAAGTCAGTTAGTCTTTTTACAGTATTTGAGAATTAAAGAAAAAATTGTCAAGGTCCCACACATTTTGTACATTCCTTTTAGGGCGCTATGAATCTTTGTATAGAATTTTCATATGTAGAAACCGACAATGAAGAAGAAAAACACAGCGTCATCTTTCTTTGAGTAATATCGGACTAAAATCATAGAGGTACGCTTTTATCTGATCAAATCAATTTGCTAACATTAACATACATGGTCAATGTCTTAACACTTTCCACGCGACAGGCAGCTGCAGACGACATTCCAAAATTTCACAAAATGTTTCAAAAATGTCAAAATTACTGTATTTCATTATCATATTTGGAATCACCATGAGAAATGCATTGAAATAAGTACAAACATGCCTAGTGTTTGGTCAGTTATCTTTGAGATAGACTTTGAAAATTATGAAAGGTTTCTGAAAAATCTGTTTTATGTATGGTAAAAATAATAGACGCGTGGAAAGCGTTAAATTACGGGCTGTGAAAGAGCCGCGCTCACTCTCAGTGTGATGGAACAGTCGATTCCAACACACAGGACCCCTTTTATTAGCCGATAAATGAATAATTTTGGCGACACACTGGAGTCTGAAATCCCCATTAGGGAAGTCAACTTGGATAATTGGTGTATCACTCACATCGAAATGGGCATGCGAGGATGAAATTATATTTATTATATTATTGGAAGCGGCATTTATGTGAAATAAGCAAGCGTAATGTGATATTAGCATTTCATGTATTATGTGAACCATTTTGATTTGGTAATTTGATTATTTGAATGCTATTAGAGATGTCAGTCTAAAATGAGTTTTGGCTCAGAGCTTCATTCTTTTGGACCACTGAATTTTAAATCAAGACAATTCTTAAATAATGAGAATGTGATGGCACTGCCCACATTCAGGAATCTAGTCAAAATGTACTGTAAAATTAGACATTTTCGCATTTTCGGCGCTAAAAACAGCAAGTGCGAAAATAAAAATGCACAAATATATTTATTTGAATGAATGTCTATGTAAGGAAGCTCAAAACGTGAAAATAAAAACAAGCAAAATTGTTTAAAATATGCAAAGTGTGAAAATTTACACTTTGATAGTATGTTATCTTCCACAAGACAACTATCTATAAGTTACTGCCTTCTTGTTTAAGTCACAGACATACAGCCCTTTGCATGATGCCCGTCTCCTTCACTTCACAAGAAGTGTAAGCAAGGATGAGCCCGATTGGGCATCTTTTTTTCTCGCTCAAATGAAATGTTGGTAAAAGTTCTCTTGTGGGATGTCAAGGGATGCACTATAATTATATCCATTTTATTGAATTATTCATCATTACCAATAGGCTATTCCATTTATACTCCATCTTCCACACAGGGAGTGTAGATATCAAATGGAGTCACCCATGTAGGTAACCCCATTTGAATTCATACTCCCTGTAGGGAAGAGCGCGGCAATGTCTTCCATAGGGGTGTATGGATTTCTAATGGAGCAGCCCTTTGTAACAAATATTTGTGTTTTGATGTGATACATTCACATTAAATTTCCTTTATTTCCTTTCACCATATATACAAATATAACATGATATTTTGTTTCATGAACACTGTTTACAAGCTCGATAAGTTAAGATAATATATGACAGGATTTTGAAAACAAGTTTCCTAAAACTGAGCTTCAATTCATCCTAGTGAGAAACCAGATAGGTTTAAGATATAAGATAATTAATTTGAGGCATTTTTTGCCTCTTTACTTGCACCATCAGATATCCAGTCTTATCTCACAAGTGGCCCCTATTCATTCCCGAGTCAAGTTCTGTGTTTGCTACGCTGCTACAAGTATAGCTAAAAGCCTTAAATATAATAGATAAGTGTGTTAAAACATTGCCGGCATGATAACTCGTAAGAAAAACGGCCGCAATTCATAACACGTCCGATCAAATTACAAAAAGACGCTCCACAAAATAAAGACAGAAATGACATTAACATGCACGTTGCGCCATACTAATGATTTCAATATTTTATGAGAGTGAGTGCATAACGAAGACATACTTTATTAGCATTCAGATCCAATTGACATAGAAAAGAAAAGGTATTATCATAGTCAATTAGCTAAGCTTGTGTCTTGTTTGTGCATGCGAAAGTGTTCGTGATGAATTATTTATTTCTTGACATTTTTGTTGTTGTGGTAATTGATTGAACAAGAGTATATTTATGCCCACACATCTGTGTGTAGTTAAAGTACGGCACAGCATTATGCCAAAAGGATTGATCTTATATAACCATTGCCGTATATTTAGTCCTTTTTGTCGTTGTTGTTGGTTAATTAGATCATGAATTTCCTATGGCACGAGTATGACCGAGGGGAAAGTGCAGATGTCCACCACAAGATTGCTAGCAATGTCCGAAACAGAAATTCTCTTTTTAACCATAACTATTTTGACTAAGTATCATTATGCCTAGTCTTGGATCCTTGATGTCAACGGTATGGTAAGGCATTCAAAAGTTGGTTTGAAAGACTCTATATTCAACTCCTTTTTTAATCTCCTTTTTCACAGAAATTTTAAAAGAATAAAGCTCGCCCACACAAAATACATAAAGACAACCAATTTGGAATTAGGTTGTATAATCATGCTTGACATTATGGAGAGGGACGTGTTTCTAGTTACCTTATAGTACAACTGTCATTTAAAAAGCAAACCTTATTGCGAGTTCCATTCACCTATCACGGACAAGCTTTACAATTTGTCGGGCTCAAAGAGGTACAATTTTATGTCATGCCAGTATGGTTTTACATTGCAGGGGTAAAACTTATAACATCTGATGCTTATGATCCGATTGCAATGCACGAACAGTTCACCATGCTAGCTGACTGCATCTTGATGTTTAGGAGCACACATAATATGTGCTCTTTCTGCTTTGTGGTTTTTGTTTTTGCCTCGCTGGAGGAGATGATCATTTCATGATCCTAATGCAATCATTGCTTGCCTTGTGCATTCATTATGGTATGATTCAGTGCGTTTAGTTCGATAAAATAACTTGAAACCTGAAAACATGATAAGCTATGACTTGTGTTTGAACCGTTTTCAGATGCCTTTACAAAGTTTATATAGAAAGTGAAATCATCGATAAGGGTAACATAAACTATGACTCTTTCAAATTATCAACCAAGAAATGTTTACAATGTTATCAAAGACTGCCCAAATTGTTACTTGTGTGGACATTTGAACTTGAAGTATGTGATACCAGTGACAGTGTTGATAATCAGCTCTGTTTTAGTGGAGAAATAATTTTTGTTGGGAATTCAGTAGATGGAGCTTTTCCAGTTGTGCATTTCATAGATAACCTATTGCCTTCAGAATTAGAATCAAATGACCACCCCTACATCCTTTGTGTATACACAGTTTTGATGCTGTATCTGTACCAGAAATGATTAATGGGGAATATTTATCGCAGAAATAGCGTAGTCACAAACTAACATCATTCATATTAAATAATGTGTAACCGAATGGTATCACCTGCAATTTTCCACAAATAGCATCAATCATTTTGTCTCGTCCCTATTTCTCTCAACTCACTGAATTAGCACTATACCCTACGTTCGAAATGGGATAATCCATACTGCACTAGATTTTGCTCTCAGCGAGAGCGCTAGTGTATGTATGCAATGGTCCATCCATCCATGCTATGCTTACTGAGTCCTTACCGACTTCATCATCATATAGGCCACAAGTGAGCGTTGGACTATGCTTGGCAGAAGCTGGGGCCTCAATACATTAATCGGCCCACATTTTCAAATGGAAGGCGGCTAATTCGTACATCGAGGGATTCCAATATGTGAAGTTGATTAGCGCCTGTGTGATATTCATTTCAACATTTTGTCTTGTGAGATGCTTGATATCGGTGGATGATATAATATTTGTTATGTTTGATGTGTTTGGATACCAACTCCGATGAAACAACTGGAATACTATAAAGGTTTACTAAAGGCAGTGACATTCCCTTGGAATATTGTTGTTGCCTTCAAAAGTTGAGAGTTCTGATTTCACTCCTCCTGGAGTCAGATTAACTGACCTTGTCCCCGAGTTAAGGATACCTTGAGAGGTTTTTTTGAGGATAACTTTGGAGCTTGGTAAGTATAGAAGCAGCCAATTAGTGTCAATTAGAATGGTTACAATGGAGGTGGGAGGGACTGCAGGGGTTTAATTGGTTTGACAGAAAAGGTGTTGCGTTTTTCCCACCTTGTCTAATTTTTCATTTCCTTTGTATGCAATTTTGAGATAAGGAAACACATTTGCAGAATCCTTTCTTTTTTTTGCGCTGACTACTCTCTAATTTGATATTTCTTTGTTGGTTGATGATGATAATCAATTATAATGGGGATGATATTAATATTCCACATAGGTCAGATATTTTGAATTGAAATAGGCTTAATTGAGCCAAATTTGTCATAAGTATTGTCTGTATTATGAATGTAAGTAATTTTTAGTAGTGAATAATCTACCTGGGTAGCATTAGCCAGTTATTTCGTAGATAATCACTACTTGATGAAAAGTGCATTAGAGCTTAACTATTATGGAATCCCAAGGGTAGCATGAACACAGATATTAATATAAATGTACTTTTTATTCAAGGTCATATAATAACTATGATGGAATGACCCAAAAATATTAAACCAATATTTATATTAGCAATATAACTTAGGATATGATTGAGAATGTTTTCGATATGAGGAAATGGGATTAATCTGGGGATGATCCCATTATTACCTAAGCTACCTTTTGGTGCAGAAGAGCCTTGTCATTGAAATTATGTTTTCTAAATAAAGGTCATGTTGTTGAGTAGTTTGTGGATGATTGCACATGATTATGACAGCTTTAATTTTAGTAATAGACAGCGGGATGTTTAATGGAAACCACATGCCAATCTTGAACTTGAACTCTAAGATGATGCATGCAAATGGGATATTGTCACTGCTCTGTCAAAACCTTGTATCTCCATCTGGCCCTTCAGCATGTATAAAGTAATACTTCCTATTTATAACCTTTGGGCAGTCTGCTCTAAACATATTCAAGGGCAAAAACACATCTATCAAAACCTTATAGCACCTTAGTGCTCTTTCCCCTGAACAGTATAAAGCAACACTTCCTATGCATAAACCTTTGAGCAGTTTTATGTTATGCATGCTGAAGGGCTGGCAAAACATTGAAGGTTTTGACATATCAGCGACAATATGGGTTTAGTTTTCAATTAGTCAAAAGATGAGCAATATTTTGAAATTCTGTATGGAGCAAAATTAATTAATTTTGTAATATTAATGGAAATGAAGGGGTTTTTCTTCCTTTTTAACAATTAATTTTGGCATACTATTGAGAGATAAAGAAAAGCAGTTTTCTGTCACTTTTAGAAAAAATAATTACAGAACTTGATTTAGTTGGTATCTCCCTATTCAATCCTTGTTGTTTCTTTAAATCTTACTGACTAAAAATGGCTACTTTCATGTAAATATATTTTCATGCTTTACCATATTTAAACCATATTGAATGTTGTTAACTTCTCATTCTTATGTAGCTTTGCATAGAACTAGAATCTCACAAATATATTTGCAAATATTTATTTTCGAATAACCTTAATGGTATGCAAAAAAGCGTAAATATTCTTGTAGCATGAACTTTCCACGTTTATAGATGTAAGAGCTTAAAGATATTCTTATTACAATGCTTCAGGGCGGCATGCTACACATGATACTGAACTTGTCAGTAATGTTGCCAATGTGTCGGACCATGTACGATATCAAATCCTAATCATGAATGATACAAATGTTGGTTTATTATGACAACTTCCTCTTGTTTCAAATTGTAGTAAATGCTTTTACGTTCTACAGGGCCCATTTACGATTTTCCTGAATCGGTATCAGTAACCCCAGGGTATGGGTATGTAAATTAGAATGATTATAACAATTCAAAGGGCAGTGAACCTTGTAACGATCATGTAATACTTACATTTTGCAATTGGAATTTGTAATGAGAATGTACATTGACTTTGTTGGATTGATTTTTCTTAATCTTTAAGGCAATGTCGACGACATGAATTGAAGATAGTTGTCACAAATGTATCCACATTGAGGGGGGAAAGATTCATCTCAGCTTCCTGCATTGATAACTTTTAAAAAGGATGGGGAAAATAAGGGCAAAACCCCTCATAATTGCATAGCCCTAAAAGGATCAAAGAATGAAATTTGCATAGCCCTCAGCCTGGCTCAAGGAGGCTGAAACAAAATATTTTCCTTGTCTCTTCCTTGACGATCTAAACACAGATTTGATGGGTTTGTAATGTCTCCCAAAATAAATTTCATTTAACAGTGGCATGTCAGGAATTGCTAATGGAAGATCAGGCTTGATCAAAATCTGTACCTTGATGCTGGCTTATATTTAAAACTTGTTACTACATGTAATCACCATCTCAAAAATAAGGAAGTTTTTGTAACCATTTTTTCCACAAATTCTTTAAACTCGCATCTAAATTAGCCAATAGCTAAATACATCAAAAACATTTAAAAACATAAGTGGAATTCATCCTATGGTATGCAGGTTCAAGCCCAGCAGTTACATTTTGCTATTTATTTAGAATTATCACCGATCTGTTTATTTAGAAAATAAAAAGCCAGGCTTAAAATACCTGAAGTATCTGTCATGGGCATTGACCTAACCTATAAAGCTTCCATTGACCCGCTGAGTAGCTTGAGGACAACTAAAGAAGAGGCCAGCTCATCCCACCATCCAACATTTCTCCATCCTTTCCATATTGAAGTTTACTAACTCTCTTAAAAGCAAAACTTGGCCCGCTTAATTAATTTTGTTTGTGTTTTTTGTATTTCATATATTGAATGGTGACACAACAAATAAAGTAAAGGAGAGGCCAGCTCATCCCACCTTTCTCCATCCTTTCCATATTGAAGTTTACCAACTCTCTTAAAAGCAGAACTTGGCCCGCCTAATTAATTTTGTTTGTGTTTTTTGTATATCATATTAAATGGTGACACAAAAATAAAGACATGCAAATATCTTTCTTAATTAAAATACACATTGTGTAAAAGAAAAAGAGCATAACATTTTTTTACAAAACTTGAAATGGCAAATTGATGTACTGTGAGAAATAAGTATGTGAAAATAACCGCCTTGTAACTTTCATATTTCAATTGACCAGCATGCAACGTTTTAAAAAAGTGTTAGGTGGTAACCTCTTACAACAATTTGCTAGATGGATACCATTCAATAGACACAGAATTTTTGTTATGGGAATTTGAATAAAAAATAATCAACAAATAAATAAATACAATTACAGTGAATTGTTGTCAATAAGTGTACAAATTGATTTTTGTACCGAAGTTCATGCTTTTGCTTCTATGGTTCATGGAGATTATACAAATTGTGCTAAGTAAAACCATAACTGCCTTTAGAAATGACTGTTTGCCCCATAATACGGAACTTTGTAATCAAAATCAGTCGCTATTTTGTATGTGTTCTTGTGTATTAGGGGATTGTTTCCCTAAAATGTCGACCTACACACAGATCCAGGTGTTGGCACTTAAAGGGCATGCCAACTTTTTATTTTTGGCCTAGTGCTAATCTAATTTGATAGAAATTGCCTCTCTGCAGGGCCAAGTTTTCGTACCTGTTTAGTAATAATAATAATAATAATAAAACCATACTTATTGAGCGCATAACACAATTAAGTCCCTATGCGCTATCACAAACAAACAAACAAACAAACAAACAAAACACACAGTAACATGAGTAACAAAAGACAAAACAAAAATAAATTAAACATTAACATTAAATAGGTAAGTTTTTAGCAATGATTTGAACTGTTCAAGAGTTTTGGCGGATTTAACATGATATGGTAAATTGTTCCAAAGTATGACCATTGTTGCTATTCTGTAACAATTTGCAAAATCTATTTTGGCACATATAGGTGTTATTTTAATAATATCACACTAATTTAATTTTAACAGGTTGGTAATTGAATTAGGACCTTTTATATCTTGCTAAGCCAGTCAGTGTCGTGTTATTTTACAAAACCAGTGATTGTTGCTTTATATTCCCTAATTTTGATTTAATTAATGAAATGACTATCTTAATTACATATGTGACGTGATCAAGCGAAATGAGTCACATGCCTGCAGTTATTAATTTTGATATTTGTTCATCATTTAAAAGCAGCTGGAAAATGCTACAGTATGGTCCAAACCCCACTAAAATCAAACTTCTACTTTTTAAGTTACAAACAGTGTACTATCTGAGAAGACATAGTTAAACATAAGAATTTGTCACATCTTTTTACCTATAACTCAAAATCAATATTCCCAACATCCGACTCATTCCGCTTTATCGCATCACTCGGCACATTTATTATGTTAATACTATTAATAATAGATGTTGATTGATGCGATGAATTGATATTATACTCCCAGCAGTTCAGTAAAATAATAATTGTCCTTATGTTGTGACCTTATTAAGTTTTAAGCTTCAAACAATGAAAATGGAGTAATCAGGAATGGGGGGTCACAATTTCTTGGAATTTTTTTTGAATTTAATTACAGATTCCCTTGAGGCCATGTGTGACTGGTTTCTATTTTATGTTAATTTGCTGTAGAAAGGAATAAATACTCCGATTTGATTGTGGCGTATATACATATATATATATATATATCAACTCAAAATGGTGATTACAAATTACCTATAATTTTATTACAAAATGATAAGGATATGTATTTCATATTTCTTGTCATTTCTAAAACTCGATAAATTTAACTTTTGTTTATAATGGTACTGCAATAGTGAGCGATTCAATGGTTGATAAATGTGTAATGCTAATGATATTATAACAAGCGATGTATTTTATGTTAATTTTGGAATTATGAATCTCAATGGTACCATCATGTCTATACTGCCAAGGGTTATATGTGTTATGATCTGTAATGACACACTGACCAGGATAAAGTACAAATAAAGTATAACATTTGATCATGATAATGGTTTGCCAAAGCTTAGAAATGAAATGTTCACATTCTGTTCAATTTAAGACATCAATGTAAGAGGAAACATCATATTCTATGAAATTAAACTTTTTTTTAAAACCTTTCTGTAAAGGTCTGATTTGATGCCGATAAAAAGGCTTGTCACTATCATTACTATGTAGTTGACAGATACTAGAATACCATTTGCTTGCTGTATGGCCTGCGGTTGAGATAGGCAAATGTTCTTGGTGGAATCAGTTATTGAGTTTGAAAATGGTATATAATTTGAGCTGAGCTCTCAAAATAAAATGCAAATCTATAATTTGTATTCCCCCTCCCCCCCTCCATTTATGATCAAGTTTATGTTTATGGTTTTGAGTTAAGAAATTCAAGTTGTGAGTTGATACATGTACTGGCATCAAGTTTGGAGTTGGGCTATTTCAGATTCAAGTATTCAATTTGCAAACATATTTCAATCAGCATTTAAATAAGTCATAGAATATTTCAATCAGCGTTTAAATAAGTCATAAAATTGACAACAAATACTAATCCTCTTTTAAGAAAATGATACATCAGAATCTCTCTGTTTCCTTTAAAGTACAAGTTCTTTATGTGTAATTTATGCCTTGTATCATATATCTTGTCTGGCAAGTTGCTTTGTCGCTATATAATGACCATAGAATAAGATTAATTTGCCCTTCCACCTTATATATCAAATGATCAATGATCCTCATTGTGTACTCTCATATTTCAGGCAGCGATATCATGTTATTAGCTCTGGCTTTGACACGAAACGATGCATCATTTATCATATCACTGGTCTCTCAAAACCGTGTAGGTTTTTCCGGCCATTCAGCATCTATAAAATAACAATTCCCAACAATTGTGCATAGAAAGTGTTTTTTATACATGTTCAGGGGCAAGAGCTTATTTACAAGGTTTTGATAGATGTATTTTTGGCCCTTGAACATGTTAATAGAGCGACTGCCCGAAGGTTATACATAGGAATTATTACTCAATACATGCTGAAGGGCCAGAGGTTTTGACAGAACAGCAACAAAATATATAATAACTCTTGGCCTCTTAGGGGATGCCATGTTTGCTTTGTGAAATAATGGCAGGAATATTTTCCATATAATGTCTTCTGCCTGAATATACAAAATCTATTACTGATCATCCATCGTGCTGTTTACTTGTTCTACATATTATTTGAACATTACAAATGAGAAAATATAATCTCTCCAGAAAAGTTGAGCGATAGAGATGTAGCGGTTGAAGCTTGTTAGCCACATGGAGACTTTTTTAAAACATCATAACATTTTATATGAATTGTACTATTTGTATGAGGAAAGGAAAATATGTTAAAGGCATATTATGTGATCTTTTCTAGAGAGCGCCCTCTATTCATGATTTTTTTTAGAAAGTAGATTTTCTTGCAGATTTACATTTCTGATCATAAATCGTACATACATTCCAAGTTACAGAGCGATACGATTCCTAATTACCTCAAAATCATGGTTTTAGAGTGAATTTAGAGTGAAAATATAAACTATCGTGTTAACCCGACAGTTTATTTTCACTCTTAAACCATGATTTTGAAATGATTAAGAATCGTATCGCCCTGTAACTTGGAATGTACTTACGATTTATGATCAGAAATGTAAATCTGCAAGAAAATATGCTTCCAATTTTTTTTCGATGTTGAGGGCGTTCCCTGGAAAGATCACATAATATACCTTTAACTCAAGTATGTTGCTTGTCCTTGATAGACTCAAACGGAGGACAGCTTTCATGTAGCAACAGAGGAATTTGAAAGAGATATAATATGTGAATGCTATTCAAGGTAGTGACTTATAAAAATATATCAATTTTAGTTGAGTATTCCATAGCAACGTCATTGACTGATTGAGTTTTTCGTCTCATAAACTGCACAAATTAAATTGATATGATTTCCTCTGTTATTAGGGTAAAAAGATCAGGTCATCAACTACCTTGATGATATCTTTATACAAATATATAGTCACAAGTGTTTTAATAGTCACAAGTGTTAGTTTCCTTGATAGTTATCATAATAAATGACTGAATCACATGATATTATCAGACTTATTTATGGCTTGATTTTTTGCAATTCTATAAATAGACTTTACCTAAAACGGTTCAAAATTCCTAATTCTTTGGCAAATTCAACCCAAGGATCTATTTATATCATATATTTATCTTACGATCATTATAGATGAACAAGTCTGCTTAAATTCGAATTCAAATCATTACTTTGTTGCTACAAAGTCCCAGAGCATTATTGATGAAAAAGTCTGCTACTACCAAAAAAATGTATGAACTCAAATCATATCTATATTTGCTACAAATTCCCAGACAATGTTAAATACAATAATTTTTGATGTTTATAAAAATATATAATGTCATTGGCACATTACACACCAAAAAAACTTTGATATCTCAATTTCCTGAGGACATAGCGCAAGATGACACATCCTTTATTATTGACAGATGGAGATGCGCTATGGTCATCTGGCTGTCTTAGACCTGTCAAAAATATTGTCCTAAATTGGTCCTTAACTACGTCAGAAAGCCTTCAGGATCAGATACGGGATGTGGTCTTTTCCTGATCCAGGGACATATAAAAAAGATTTCAGTTTGAGATTAAATTGAGCAGGCCCTTTTAAAAAAAATGCTTCTGCTGCAGCATATGGGAAATCTGTTAGGAAGCATTAACTCTTTCCATGTGCAGGTGGCTGCAGACGACATTCCAAAATTTCACAAAATGTTTCAAAAATTTCAACATTATTGAATTGTATCACCATATTTGGAATCACCTTGAGAAACACATTAAAATAAGTACAAACATTCCTAGGATTGATTCAGTAATCCTTGAAATAGACTTTGAAAGTTGTGAAAAGATTCTGAAAAGTCTGTTTTGTATTTGGTAAAACCAATAGCCGCATGGAAAGTGTTAAAGGAGATCAGCATGTGGGGGTTTTATCCAAGATGTGATTTATTTTCTGCTTGATTGAGTCAGTGTTTTATCAAGTACTGGCTTGATCACCATTTGGGCTAGCCATAACTTGCCTGCAGGAGAGTATTTTGTTGTACTTTATTTTCTTGTTTGATGCTAAACTTTATACCAAAGTATGAGTTTGCATTTGGTTGGTTTTAGGCAAACAGCAAGAATACAATGAGATTGGTCAAGATGACGACAGTTTTCTTTGAAAAAATAAAACACATGAGAAAGGGCTTCTTGTTGAATAGGTTATGGGCCAAGCCTGTGTCTTTGTAATTGAGAAATAATTAATGAGTAGACCTAGGATTATGCGGTTAATGGAGTGATGCAATAATTGCAATTCGTTCATGTATAGTGTCATCAGATATAAAGCCATGTGCTTATCAAAGGTGTCCATGTCCACGGGGAAATAATTTATTCTGAGAGTTACCTACAATATGTGTGTATGTTATTCTTGATATCAGAAATTTTGGTAATAATAGGTATTATGCAACAATGACAATTTTGTCAGGTATAGTGTGATCAGTTATAAATCCCAGTGTTTATCAAATTATCCACCAGTCAGATATATAAATAGCTAGTTCTCGCTATTCCTCCAAATATGTGTGTGCTATTCTTGATATTGGACATTTTGTTAAAAGATATTATGGAATAATGACAATTTTCCAGGTAATTTTTGTCACGTAGAGTGTCGTCAAATAAATCCCTGTGTTTCTCCAACCAACCAGGGAAATTGTAGTAGGCCTATTACTATTAAGTCCTCAACAGCTTCCTACAAATGTGTGTATGTTATTCTTGTTTGCTGCTAATTACCTCCGATTGACCCGCTTGTATTAATTAATCTCACACTCAGAAGGGGTCTGTTATGATTGTGACTTCCCTGAAGGGGAGCATTTAGGGGACGTGTATTTGCACAAATGAATCAATTTTGAATTGAAAGGAAAACACTCATAAAAAGTGAAACCATTTTTATGATTTTATTCAATAATAAAAATACAATTAAAGCATAAACACTCATAAAATTATAAGTGAAACCATTTTTATGATTTTATTTAGTAATAAAAAATACAATTAAAACACATAATTATGATTTCTTTCATTCAGTGATTATGCTGTGACTGAACCCGGAGGTACTTCCATTGACTGAATAGATATTGCTTGAATCATATTGCATTTTCTCTCTCCTAGCAACAGATAATGTGAGGCCTCAAACATGACCTGGAGGATGAAATACCTGAATCAAAACACTGTCATATTATTTACTTTTCAACATTTGTCGCTAGAAAATTTGACGTTCAATTGTAGCGAGAAGTTTGTCTATTGAAATCTTTTTTTTAGTGAAGAATAGGGTTATGACTGAATGTATGAATCAAGTAGAAGACACAATGGAAAGATGTCAAATCCCTCAGAGGATATTTATTATTGCTTCCCTTTTTCAACTCTCTCCTTAAGTCAGGCCTTCACTCTGTCTCTGCGGTTTTCAAACACATAGAACCTCTACAGGTTGAAATTCTGAACATGGCTTGGAGTCAATGACTTCTATACAATTAGACAAGCGCAAACTATGGAAAACATTATCCATCTGTAGGCAGCCTTTTCGTGATAGATAGATATGTCATATGGATTGTGGCAATGTTATGACGATTATATGATAATGCATTTATATTGTATAGAGGGAAATTTATAGTAATTGAAACATTATAGAATTCCTTGTATTAATTTTGGATAGCTTATTTTTTAAAAATATAAACTCTTGTTAGTAAATTGTTGAAATAAGGTTAACTTGGGTAAAAAGTAAGATGTAAAAGGGTAAAAAAGAGAGTAAAAAATGAATTAATAATGTAAGGGTGTTTTTTTCTTCAAGTTGGCTTACCAACAGCCATTCTATCCCTATCTTAATGTTCCTCATAATCTCCTAGGAACACATACAGAGCCTCGCCATCCGATTATGCTCCGATCATGCTCGCCATCCGATCATGCTACCACTCCAAAAAACCTAACAAACAAACAAATAGCCTCCATGATTGATTGCCTAATTTGATGGATTATGACGGCATTTTGGAAATGCTTCATTACATATTGGGTCATTATGCTTTAATATTAACCAACTTCACCATACCATGTGACTCAGGAGCCTAATTTGCTGTTCAGCGCTAAATATTTTATGGATACAAACCAAGTACAAGTAACGGGCATCACATGCCATTGACCTCTCATGTAGAAAACCCGTAAAACGTGCTCAAACTAATAAGCACATTGTTGGGAATTTATGAGTGTTATATATTTAACCCAAATATGAATTTCAATTTTCATGGTAAGTAAGTAACCTCAAGGAATCGATGTTGCTTTTGGAATGTCATTTCAGCTTTGGCCCGTCTCACCTTATAACCCGCCTCACCTTATAACCCGTGTGGCCTCATCTCTATTTTTATTGAGACGACATGTAGAGCGATTCTGTTTGCTTTGGAAATGGCACTATGTAATAGTTATTTTTGTGTATTGAATTTTTGTGTGAAGCAAAGTTTAAGTATATTTTCCATGTTGATAATGTGATGGAAAAATCCAGTAGAGTGGCTAATTGGAAATAATTTTATAATTAGTTTAAGTGCAAATATCGTACTATAAGTATTGTTTCTTTTATAAATTTATATTAATTATTATCAAACCTAGCGCAAAATTGCTAATGGCGATGTTTCTTTATTGGTGTATATTATTCAATACTTTGTAGACATATGAAACCCCATTGGATCCTGGGTATTATTTATGATTGATTGATTCCCAGAATGCAAATTACAACTAGTATTACAGCACAGACATACAGTGTCAGTGAACTGGGTAAAGAGAGTTGATAATGATGACTTGTGAGAATGTATCAACCAAAAATCGGTCTACAGGGTGTCCCAGAATGATCTATACCGGGTTTCAAAAATATATAAAAAATGTAAAACGAATAGTGATTCAAATTTAAACACTTGTGATATGATGGTGGAAATGTCTTTTACTTATTCTGTTAATTTCGTTGTGATATCTCTTTTTGTTCCGCTGTAGCAAGATATAATCGAAAATCGATGAAAAACATGTTTTCATATTTTGGCTCACATAATTCATCTTTACAGCTATTCTCTCTAGCACTACCAGCATTTCAAACAACGAACCCCACACCTTATAAGTATTATTCAAAAATTTCGCCAAAGAAAGGAAGATTAAAACCACTCAAGCTAAACAAATCCTGCCCTATTCAAGCAAAGCTTTGTTTTCTATGCATACAACAATCGATTGTTATCAAAAAGCTAGTGTCAATAAGAAGAGCGTGCAATAATAATGCGAATAACATTTCCAAAACACTTTCATGTTTAAAAGGGTTCATAATGGATCATTTCGACAAAATCTTGAAATCTACTATCGTTACAAAAAAGTCTATATTTTCCATCAGAAATGTCCGATTTTCAAAATCTAAAATTTCTAAGAAAGCTGGGCGTTTGCGCAAGATATATATGAAAATGGTTTGGACAATATCAATAAAGTTCATAAATTGTATTACCTCGGTATAGATAATTCTGGGACACCCTGTATTTTGTTGATGGCAGAACAATATGCTATGAAGAAGTGGTTATAAATGAATTTATGAAGTGCCACAGATGTGCGGAATTAGCCAGAGGTGAAACAAAGAGCAATTATGGGATGCTGAATTCACAATAATTGCAAGGTTATTACCATCAAAGCAGATTGCAAATATAACTCAGTGAGTAAATAATAAATTACAATCTGCTTATGGTAAATACCTCATATATATGCCTATTTGACTCATTATTCTTCATTTAACCCTCTCCGACCCATTTTACAAACATCAACAAATGCATGTTTGTACCAATTGCAGTGTAGTTTTAAAGCTCTTCTCTAATTGCGACAATTGAAAAACATGATTTTCAATTGCAAAAATGCTTGGTGCTAATTACGTATGCGGGCCACGTCAAATACATCATGTAGGGCTATTGCCTTGCGTTCATGAAGATCACTGTCTATTGCACAAAGCGCTTTACCATGTTGCCGAGACCCGCAGCGTTGTGTGTAATTAGCTGACTATTAAAGTGTTTTCAATCAAACATGGACCATATCGTATTCCCCTTGTTCATGGATATTTTGCACTACGTTTATTGTCACACTTTCTGCTCACCCATAAAAAGTGTGCAGAAATAAAATGTTATGAAACCCCCCCCTCTTATTTAATCATTTAGATCTATGCTCATCATGCCCAGAATACAAAGGACCATTTCATCAATACACTGTCATAGGACATCGAACTATGTCTGGAGAATGAGCATGCTAAATTACAGTTCATCTGTGATGAATGCACTATAGAGAAATTTATAACGTGTTATTCACAGACTTTGTCAGCTTAACCCTAAGCCTGCTAAATCCAACAGAATCCAACGAGCCAGGCTGTTTGTTCCACCCGACGTGGACATTTTTTCGAAAAAAATCTGGCCCCAGCCTATTAACTTTGAAATTTTGAAGATAGGGGGTTAGGGTTAATATAAAATACAACAACGGAGAAAATGAAAGGAGCAGCACATTTAGAGCCTTTCCATACTTATCTTACTGATGGGGTCTTACAGTCTTGCTGCTTAGAGCTATTCAGCATAATCAATTATTAGATGACAATAACATTAAAGGTTAAACATTTGATCCAAAATAAAAGTATCAACATCTTATGTCACACCTACATTTTTTCGTAACATTTATCTCTCGCAAAGATAATATCCATTTTCATGTAGCTTTCTTTCCCTTTTAAAATAATTTTAGCTCTGATCTACCTTACAATATTGATAACTTATTAGGCTAACATGCAATAATTCCCATGAATACATTTTTTAATTGCAAGCAACTCTCCCTTTTAAAGGGATTTTATTTCATCTAATCTTACCTGCCTCATGATGTTAACCTTCTGACTGCTACAACCGAAATGTGTAAACAAAATAATAATGCAAATTAGCTACATTTGAGACTTACAAATATTTCTTTCAAGAAAAGTAAAAACATGTCTCATCATGGACGTGGCGCTACAACGCTTTGTGGCAGAATTCCTAATGAACAAATGGACCTCACCTGATAAGGACTCTACCTAGGTAATAATGAAACCCTACCCAAGATGCCTGTGCACCATGTAAGCGATAGTGTCCAAAGAGGTGCTTAAGAGGAAATTGTGGCCAGACTGACTGACTATCTTTGCAAAAATATCGGAATCTTGAGAAGTATAAGAGCACGCAGGTGTGTTATTATGACGGTCGTTAGAGGAAAACATTCCTGAGGAAGGGGGATACTTAGGGAAACAAAACGCCTTGTTTTTACTCGAGTTGTTAGGAAATAGAGTGTTGATGGGATGTTGTAATAGGAAATGTCATGTGTGATTATGTATGTGTACAATATGTATGCCCATATCGTGTGTATCATATTTATTGCAAGCATCAAGTGGAATGAATGGTGATACGTGTCCAGGATTATTATCAGTCTTGAGATTGAGTTACCTGAGTTTTCAGTTGCACGCACATGTGTGTTTGGAATTTATATTTAAAACTATAGCTCATCCTTGATGTGGTTAGCGCTATCCCTGTGTATCACTATTAGAACTGCAACTGGAATAGCATAATGTTGCCCAGCCCTACCTAATTCATTGAACTCATCAATGGGGGGCGTTTTCTTACAACATTGGCATGTTCAGGGAGCGTTTTCTTACAACATTGGCATGTTCAGGAAGCGTTTTCTTACAACATTGGCATGTTCAGGGAGCGTTTTCTTACAACATTGGCATGTTCAGGGAGCGTTTTCTTACAACATTGGCATGTCAGGGGAGCGTTTTCTTACAACATTGGCATGCTCAGGGACCTATCCATGAGTTTAGACATTATCCTTCAGTTTCTGGGTACTGCAAATTATTCTTCTGGTGCAGTTGCAAAGTTCACAGGCTCATGCACATAATATTAAGTTAACTGAACTTTGCTTTATTGAATGAGACTTTACAGAGCAGCTTGTAGTTTAATTGATCAATACTGTTAAGACAAATAGGATATATTCAATCAGAGGAATCAAGAACACCAAATGTTCTTTTGTAATTAGTGGTGACACTTTACATGCTGAAGTCTGGCGATAAACCTATTTTAAGGACACAAACTGCAGACCTATTATCTGACCTTCGTTTTACAATAACATGAACAATTGACCTTCGTGGATATAAAAATAAGTGGTTGACTTCCTGATTTAGATTTAAATACATTCTAAAATAGAAACATATACCTTATGAATTTGAATGTGTTTATAAGGTCTGAGACAGGCATGGGTAGGAGATATATGGGTGAAGGAGGAAATGAAATAGGGTTTAGAGAGGAAAATATATAGGGTTGAGGGAGGAAAAGAAAATAGCCTTATTTCTTGTGACTATTTCCGTTGCGAAATGTCTCCTGATTTGTCTGGGCGATTCAGCACCAGACTTTGACTGCCATTAACCCTTCCTCATATTGTGTTGGGCTCAATCTATAATTGAACATTACTCGTCGGGCGATTATATTTAGTATTTATGTGATTTTTCACGATTGTAAAATAGCTGCTTTCAAACTGGTTATTTTTTGTAAACAAAAAATGTGGCCAGTTAAAATAAACTTTCTAAAAAACTTTCTATGTAGTAAGATTGTCATGTCAGGAGTGAATACTCTAGGAATATGTTATGGTTGTTTTTATATAGCAATCATGGTATTAGTAGATATTATTGAAAATAAAATCATTCATGAAACATTTGAAAGAAATATCCTAATATCTGTCTATATGGGATATTTCGACTTAATTTCCCAATACAGGAATGGTAAGTTATGTAGGGCATAGGTTTTGAGGTGTCATTGGTAGGTTGGACTGTGTGACGGTCTTGGACACTAGTCGGGGTAGCAATTAGTCGCTATTGTCATTGACACATAAGTTGTAGTTACTTCATGCCCCAACATATCTACAAAAGTTCTAAGCTACACATTGCCACACATTGCCACACATACAAGGCAGCTGTAACTGTTGCCGAAATTGCTTTGCCATTTTAGCGGACAAGCATTGACAAGATTTTAGCGCCGTATAATGAGAAAACAGAACCGAGTCCGGTATCTTGTGATCAAGTAGGGAATAAAGGAACGAAGGAAGCATCTACTCTAGGGAATGATGGGGGAGTTTACCATTGCTGTGTTGTTATCGCATAGTTAGCCAATGAGGATTTGCATTCTTTGTTGAGATGCAAGTCATTCTTTATTGTTCAAAGATATCAATCTTGGGTTTGGTGCATGTTTCTAAGATAGTCTGTCCAAATGAGCAATGGTCTGTTAATTTTCTATTTAGAATTGATGTGTTCTGCTATATATCATCAGATTTCCTTAAATATTTGACTAGTCTCTTAACCAGTTTATGGATGCTAAAAGTTCAAATTGTTTCAGTATGGAAGCTTTACTTGACCTGACATTGAGATGCGATATGAACTAGTCTTATATCACAGTCGCTAAGGAGATAAACAATCAATCGCTGATGACGAAAACAACACCAAGCTTCGCTGCACCTGATACAAACATTCTTGGCAGAAATCATATACACCTCATATTCATAACGTGTGTGTGAGTCCGATCCTTCACAACAAGTGACATAATCTAAACATATGTAGCCAAGGCAGTATCCTAATGTCTCAATAGAAAAAACCCATTTTCCTCATAGTTTAGGTCATGCTCTACGATAACTCGTTCCATCTTCCACGTGGCAACGCATCTTTCATCTGTCGCTCCTGGTCTAACATTGCGTTCATTCCTTAGCAACAGAGAAATTCTGAACTTAACCATTTACTCTCTACAACCAACCCAAAACATCTTGACTTATTTTTGCTCTCGATATTTTCAGATATCATTCTATGATCATATTCAATAAATATACAAGCAAATACAACCATTTGCATTATCGATACAATTTCTTGACCCAGAATTCATTACAGATACCTGGTTTATCTACAGGGTATCTCCTTGGCCTTTTGCCCACAAATGCAACTAACTATAAACGAGCATTTATCAAAATGTTCGACATAATTCGAGTACAGGAATTCCCCTTATCCACAACGCATCACTATGTATAGATATCTACGCACAAGTTTTGCCAGATGCTTAGGGGATGACATTTTTGGGACGTTGATGCAAAAGATAAGAGTGTCGTTCGGTGTGAAGTTTCAAACAAATTATACAAACTGTTTTATATCGTCTAAGTATATTAATGATATCCATTTACTTCACATTGTGGGGTAATGCAATAGAGATGCATCTTTAAATGTCAAATCATTGAAGGGTAACGTCGGAGCAGACATGGTTTCAGGTGCAAGGAAGGGATGAATTATGGGAAATTACCAAATATGGAACATGCCTCATTCTTCTTCTTAGTCTTTCCTCTCTTGATTTCCAGCTCTTCCTATTTATTTCAATGTAATATTGTTGCTACAGATAGTCCTATATCATGAGACATAATTTTGAGTTATAAACATTTTTTCTCCTAAAAATGACTCTGTGCACTATGCACATATGATAAATTTGAGAGTAATTTTGAGAGAAAAACAGTGCACTTATCATATTACAATCACAATTATACATTTAGCAAGTATATTTATTACATAGATGTTTTTTTTGTGAGGGCTATATTTTTGTACTTTTGGGGGATGGAAGTTTATGTGAAATTATATTTATTTTAGCAAGTATTTTACATATAATTTTGTGAGTTGTTAAAACAATTGGCAACATGTAACATACTTAGCCTATGGGTCAGAAGAAAACCGGCACTAGTGCAAAATTAAAAGTAGCATTATCTTCTTCTTTGCTTAAATTAATGAAAATATCCATGTGTGAAAAAATCACTTATGACATATTAATAATATAACTAGTATTAGAGCCACCAGTGCGGAAACAAGGTTTTAATAATCATACTTGTTGTTCCAGGCCATGTATTTTATTTAATATCATTACTCGTCCGGTCTGTGTGACTTGATACTGTGGGAACCATTCTTGATTCATTCCTCGAGGTGCATAGGCCCCTGCTTCTCTCTTTCTACCTGTCTTGTTAGTCTAAACTGGACTGTGATAACCAGAAGCAGTTACCGGTACAATCTAAATGTTTATACAGCTTGTGTCATGATAAACTTATGGTTGGTCATTGGAAATGATTTCATTATTAAGTGATATGGGATGAACCCTAGTATTTGCATGATTATCTGGTCAATGGTAATTGTGGGTTTGAATTTGCCACTACAACATGCAATTAATGGGATATCTAATTATGTGGTGTAATATATCAAAATATAAGTTGACTGCTCCTTTGTCAACACACACCAAATCTAAATGTAATATCCTTCTTAAAATAAAATATAATATAAATTATTCTTCAAATTTTGAATAGATAATAGAATATATTTAATTTGACCATTTTGGAATGTTAAAAAAGTAATATAATGACAGCAGTTTAAAGAAAATATTACAGTACATTTAAGGCAGTACAGCCTTTCTTCCCAAAGTTTGTTATGGTTCTACTGCCCTCTGTTGTTATTCCCACACCAGGAGGAAATGCCAACAGGTGATTGGACAAAAGTAGTCATGCATACTTGTACAGGTACACCCCCATTCATTCACATGTGTGCATGCTCCATTGCACACACATATACACAAACACTGCCAAAGCATGCACAGTGTTTTGTAGGGTTTCCTGTGTAGTGAAGGCCTAGCTACACACAACTGAATGGAAATTATTGACAGTGGAGTGGTATGAAAATAGCAGCACAATCAAATTGATTATTCATAGACCATTAGGGGTAAGATTTCTTTGACTGCTGTTGTTTGGTGCCAAGAGGATCTATACAAAATTACAGATATAATTATTCCTGCTGTGAAAAGGTCTACACAGATAGTTTTATGCTTGTTGATTTCTTGTAACATGTTGTCATTTGCAGTACAACATTTTATTTAGTGCACTAAATCATAGACCACTAGTAATATTTATGATAAGATTTAGTGCACCTCTCCAATTTGTTTTATGGGTGTTATTTCTTCCATGTTGAAGATGGTTATAACTTGGATTTACAATGGATTTACAATTGGATTATCAATAATTGACAGGTTTGAATGACAGTGACTGGCAGATACGAAAATAGCAATGTAAGTTTTTACAAATGGCTGGTTGAATGAGACACATGGTAGGTTTGAGGGGTTATTGTGAAAAACATCTGTTCTTATAAACGCAATCATTTATTGCGAACAAAGTTAGGTGCCAATGTAGACATATCTTCAATTTTGTGTCAGGGTATGATTATCAGGTCTACGGGCTAATGATCCATGTGAAGACTTAAATTTTAAGTCACTTCAAACAGTACAATAGGACTAAATGTAATTTAGTTAAAATAAATCCTTTGGACAAGTACATCCTCAACTATAGTGTTTCTGTTTGCTTATGTTTCTACAATTCTAGGGCTATGCATAATCTGTGCAGTTTACTGACTGACACATATGCATGTGTCCTCTATTAGCAAAAAAGAAGCAAATTTAATTGTATAATCTGTCGAAAAATCCTTCACATAGTTTATTGGTTGGTCACAGTGAAAAATAAAGTAATTTTAACATTCATTTATGTACCATATGGCACATTACAATTATCAATCATTCTGTTTCTTCAGTTCTCAACTTAAGCGTAACCCTCAACTTTCCACCGCACACCTCGGCAAATACACATTTTTTAATGACAATTCTATTTTATTATTAAACTCTCACTTTAATTATGCCAAGTCATGGACATGTCAGACTGTCTCTCATGAAAGAAGTATGTTAAATGGTTAAAATACAATCTGGCATTCGATAGCATAATGGAATTGAACCTACTCGAATATCTTTCAGACATTCTTGTTTTTAATAGTTATGATATCCAATTATCAATATACTGAAGAGAATGATCCAAAATCCTTACTCAAACTGCGGTTTAGAAATATATAGGCTGACATTTGACTTTGAGTTGAAACTAGTTTGACGTAGAGCTTTACAGTCAATGTCCATTTTAGACTAAAAAAGAACAATTATTAAACAAATTTAATATTAGATTAGCTGATTCACCAAATTGAATTTTTCTCTCTTCTAAGAGTAAAAGGCCAACTGAATTCTGCTGATGCAATTAAATTTATAATTTAGACAGTAAACAGCAATTTTTTTTATTTTTAAATAATGACAAACTAAAAAGCAACTATTGCCATTCAACTTGTGGCGCCAAAACTATATATTTACCAAGCTGGAACTATAATCAAGCGTGTTTATTAGCCTCAAAACACAGGATGAGTCAAGTTTTATTTCAACCCACAACAATACAATGACCACAATAAAATGCAGGGTTCAACGGACATCAGATTTAGGGGTATACCCGACCGCACCTCGTAAAAATTAAGTAACCATAGAAACCAGCTGCCATTCTTTAATGGAATATTGACAAAAAATAGCGAAATAATGACATCCTAATTATTTGCCCTGGTGGAAATACAATTGTCGGTCCCATCTTTTTCTTGTAATCACTGGTTTGTCCAGCTGCAAATACCATTTGTATTGATTGATTACCAAAGATGATGCTTAACAAGTTGAACTTTTCACACTGCATTAATTTTTACGGTTTTTCGGCACTGTAACAGTTGTGCAAAATAAAATTGTTCAGATACATTTTGTTAGTATAGGTCTACTTCTTGTAAGCCTTTGCAAAGAAACCTAAAATTCTAGAACACAGAGTTTTGAAAATTGGGTAGAGCATGAAAAATTACGAATGTAAATTGTAAAGATAACTATTTTAACATGGCTTGTTTTATCATCATGGCCTAGGATTTTAAATTTGCGCTTTGTAAGCGGAGAATTGTGTTGAATGAGAGGCAGCCTATGTCAATCTTACAGCCAGATCATCATCATTATCTAAATATTTTACCAAGCGACCCTATAGACAAAATCTGAACCTAGCTGTAGCCATATACCTTTACCAGCGTTTATATCACACCATTGCCTCCAGTGTTATGCATAGCTAATAGAGCAGAAATCCTCAAATCTATGCAATTCTTTTCTCGCAACATGATATCAATCGACTGTATACAACGAGTGCCGCGGTCCAGTCGGTTGGACATGGGATAGCATTGATCTTCATGTAACGCCTGGACGATGGACAACAAATGTTGTTGTGTTGCCACAAATGTTTCTCGCTGGTGCAGCAGGATAGGGTTACGTCTTAATTGATTTTTAATGACAGTTTACCTTGAATCAATATTAAGATTGCAGAACATTCATTGTGAGATTTGTGGATTTCATCTGATGCATTGATAGGAAAAAGGGGAAAGAGAGTGGGGTTTCAGAGACTCAAGTCTGAAAATGAGCTGTTTTGATTACAATACTTATTACGGAGCACCTACGGTGGCAAAGTCATTTAAGATGATCAGTTACCAGTTTCTATTACAGGGTTGGTTTTAAGGGTGGTCGTACTTCTGATAATTATTGGCGATTTGCTCACTCTTTTGGGAGAGTAAATTTCACCCTGTAAAAGGAATGGTCACTCATTTGGCAAGAACAATTACGCTAGTTCTGAGTGTAATGTGTTGGTGTTGCGTGTCAAATTTGCTAGAAAATATGTCAATTTTTTGGTAATATCGTGTATTATTAAAAGTATGTAATTGTAATCCTTTTTCTGAAGCTTGATTCAGACTGCACTGAATACATGTACATGGCATGTATTTTATTTTGCATTGCAATACTACTACAGAGCACAAATGTCATAATTGTGTTTTTGACATCGTAATGATATCTCTTTAAATCAACGATAGTTCTACCGATAAAAGACATGTCAACCCATAAATTACTAGACAAGTGTAATAAAACGAGATAAACATGAACATCACATGATTCATTCAAATGTAGAAATTGTTGCAGGTACTTTTATTGGGAACAGTGCATGTATACATTGTACATGCATTTTGATCTCAACTTTCTCTGTTATGGGCACAGTTCATAAGCAATCCTTATTCATCAGTGAACCAAGTAATCCGGCTTTTGGTTCCTGGGTATGATAAGGATTACCCCAAATGCACAGGTTAGATATGGGTCAGGCTGGAATGAATATAGGTCATTGAACTGTACACTTGGGAACTAGGTTTATAATTTATTGTATAGGCTGTTTGGATTTTGTTTTCCAACGGGAAGCAACATTTTGTGCTATTTATATATAAATCTATATTGCTATTTCAATTTGTTCTTTCAAATGGCTATTTGCTGACAAAAGCTACAGTGAGTAATTTCATACCTTATTTGTACTACTGACACCTTGTGAAGTGCTAAGCTGTTAAGGGATTATTTATGTAAGGGGATTGCCACTCATCATGTACAAGTATAGAATGTGGATTGGTTAATCCTTTTTAATGAAATTAGGAAAAGGAATAGATATGGATGAACACTGTAACAGGACTGCATGACAACAGTTCAGGTTATCCATGTAGCCATGGAAATCACACCCGGCCTATTCTACATTCAATTGAATCGATGCATGACGTCAAATTCGTTGCATGAACAGTGTTACCAAATTGGCCTACATATGAAAATCTTGAATGCAGTTATTAATATTATTCCTGACAAGAATATGGCAGCTATTATACCCTCAAATGTTTACAGTGTGTTCCTTTAAAACACTTTTGAGCTACTATCTGTAAATTGTAGACCAATCACTATAAATTCTAAACAAATCACTTAATTCTGAACAAATCACAAAATTCCATATATAACATTAAACAATCAAACTTAGGTAACAACCTTCCTCTATTTTTAGAGGACGTGTTGGTGTTTAACTTTTAGTGTCCCATGTTTATTTTAGGATATGAGCTATTTCTGAAATTTGTCTTAGTATAATTATAGACTTCAGTGGTTTACGGTTTAATATTATTTCACCTGAAACAACAGGTATAAGTAAAGAAGTGCAAAAAAAAATATTTGTAGTTGATAGGAAAGCTGCATTTTTGAATGGAAGCATGAATTCAGTGCTAAGATATTTGTACTTTGATTCAATGATGGATAACACCAGCTAGCCTAATCCTATTTTTAATCGGATTTGTAGTCAGAAATTGAGTTCCGTATTATAAGGAAGTGATACACTCATGTGTGAAGCATTGTCAAATCAATTTAGCATTTTCATTTGTTAAGCTACTACAAGTTACCATTTTTAGAAGTATTGAAGGGACAAGTGCTCAAAAGTAGAAGATGACTTTTCATGATTAATCCGAAGTTCAAGAACAAGCTATAATAGTCATTAAAATTGCATTGTGGGAAATAAATAAGCAGTGAACGGTCTACATAAGCTATTCTACCTTTTTTACAAGATAATTTGTTGAGACAATATGCTATCCTAAGGCTTGCTGATTCCGCAAATTCCATTTTCTGTGTGTATGTGTGAGAGAGTAGTCAATTACACTACATTTGACATTGATGTTCCATGTTAATGATGCCAATTTACCACGAAGAGATTTAGATTTGTAGGCCCCCCCGTACAATTAATATCTGTAGAAAATATTTCAAAATCAGTTGACAATTTTCAGTAAAGAGATGAATTTGTTATTTTTTTTAATTCTTGGTGATGTCATTTGACCAGTTCAAAAGGAAGGGACAGTTTGTCAAATAATTTTTGAGCTGAAGTAGGACAGACACAATACATGAGAAATAATTCAATTATTGTCCAAAAAGCTACACCTTTGGTATGGATAATTTCAATGACTCAAAATTACATCCGGTTACTTTGATTAATTTTAGACATATTTTATGACTATACTTTCAATTGATCCAGTATTTGCCTTTTATTTTTAATACTTTAGCTTGTAACACTCATCAGTATCTGATTCGTATCAATAATCAGAAAGGCAAATCTTTGCTATAAATATCATAATATGGCGACCTGGCCATATTATTTGTCAAAAAATAATTTATCAATCAATATGATTTCTCCCATAGGTATAAGTGTCACCTAGCTGATAATAAACGGTTTCAGAGTTTCAGCACTGGAAGCTGAGATTTACCTAAAGAGCATTTTGCATTACAATGGGTATTGTAATTTATGCATTGTGGGATTGAATTTCTGTACAACTTGGTTTCTGGTGCTAAAACCGCATATAAAGTCAACTTTGGACATCAGATTTCTTGTTGGAACAAATAAAAAGTATATTTTACTATACTAACATATGAATTATGATGGCCTCTGGAGAGAGAAAAAGGTTACTAACATATTATTTTTATAAGCCCCCCCCCCCCCCCCCCCCAATTTTTCACCATATTTTTATACCCATATTAGTATATTGCTGTTTAAACCCGGGTACAAGTGTCTTCCTCAATAGTTTTGTCAGTATTTCAAAATGTTTGTGCTCAATCTTTCTGCTCAAAATCCTTTCCTATCCTTGCTGGCCTCTTTTTGGAGTGTATGTATCAAGTGTAATACAAGCAACTGCAATAGATACCTCAATTGATGGGTACTTTAAATCTATAATAGTCTGCTTAAGAAGCTGTTCCAATTTTCAATAATGATAAGGGTTTGGATGTTTCCTGATAAGCTATAAGTAGGTCAATATGATGTGTCCAATTTTTGACAATTTATTTTCAGGCATGGTTTGTTTGTGTTATTTAAGCGAGATTGAAGGGATAGTAATAGCCACAGACAGTGTTTTAGTCTGATAATATGAACACCCAGTGGAATTGGGCTATTCCATTTGTAATCCATACACCCCCTATGGAACACGTAACCATAACCCTAACTCTATTTCACCACACGGCAACAGAATTTTTTTCCGACACCCAAAATTCACCAGAAAGGTCACCCCGATCCCCCCGGGATTTGAACCACGGACCTCCAGCATCAGGGCCCAGATCCTAGCCACAACACCACGGCTCCCAGACGACACTCGGCGAGTATATTCGCCTCGTTATATAGCGTGGGTCCGTTTTGTAGCCAAAAAACCTGCACGCCGGGTTATAGAAACACTTTTTCCGCACAGTTGCTGAATGGTGTAGTAGAGTTAGGGTTAATCTTTCACAGACTGTAGATTTCAAATTGAGTCACCCATGCAGGTAACCCCATTTCACCACAGGGGATGTATGGATTTCTAATGGAAGAGCCCATCCCCCACCCCCCCCCCCCCCCCACCTCCCTCCCCCCACCTCCCCCACCTCCCCCCCCCCACCTCCCTCTCTCTCTCCCTGACTCTCCTTTAACAGTTATGTGAGGACTTGCAATCTTGTCACATTCTCTACTTTTCTTGAACCTTTCTGACACTTCATTGTGAGTGAGACTTGGTAATAGTATATGATGATATGGTCAACGTCCGAGAATAGTATGTGCAAATTTGTAGAACATTGCCTAAGATCCACAGAGTTAATTTTTCTTTTGATGAACTATAAAATTGAAAGAACTATCAAAACAGTGCAGACAGTATTTGATATTATGAACAAAATAGTGTTGTCTTCTATTTTTAAGCTGTTGAAAACCCCATATTGATAGCTGTCACACACAGGAATTATTCATAACTCAAGTGCACCCCTTTGCATCCAAAGCAAATTTGATTGAAATATTAGTTTGTTATTGTTGAATAATTAATTGCCGTTCAGGTGATGGGAAATACAATAGTGTTGATAGCATGAATTATTGACGAAGCAAGAAAAAGCTGGTTAGAGGAAATAGGGGATCAATGGTGTTTCCCTAAACCATTGATCTTGGGGATCTTGAATGTACTTTGTAATTGGGTTTCAGATAAAGCTGCAAGGCCTGTATACAGGTAGTAGCACAAGCAATGACCGAAAAAGATGGGTTGATTACACAACCATTGGATTGAGCTGCTGGCCATGGCAAAATGGATACTAGAGTTGCATGATGTCAATGGATTCGTGGAATAGCATTGCGTTGTGTCAAAAGTTCAAAATAGAAATAGAAAATTAACACAAAATAATTTAAAACATATTATTTATGTAGGATTTCATTGGAAGTGACCGAACAGTCTTTCCAGATTATGAAGTTAATTTATTCTTTTTCATTCAACACTATTAAAAACATATTTGATGCTAAAAATTAATTACAGAATATGCTTCAATCTTTAAAAAGGATCTTTAAAAGGTTAAATCAAATCCCTGCCATGAGTATAAAGTATATTGTAGGGTTACTTATAGAGCAAGTGGGTCCTATTTAAAAATAGAAAAAAATAGACGCCCTGTAAAATGTGGAAATTTTGCCAATGTACTACATTCAAGTAGGCATGCATGAAATTAAAAGTGTTTTATATTTGTATCATGCTACATTGGGATTCAAATAACATCCCAAGTTCATCTTTACCCATTAACATGTCACTCATAATCATCGAGCATGCCTATCTTATCAGAGAAAACACTAGAAATGTGTTTTGAATAGGCGGAGTAAATGGCTGTACAAACACTCCAGCATACTCAATGTAAACAAGAATGATAGCGGGTTATACTTGACCTTAGTGGATAGTGTTGATTACCAGAAATGGAATAATAATCATAAATGAAGAAAATATAAGGGAATCTGATAAGAATCCATGACAAGTTCATGGTCTTTATTTCCACCAAGAAGGGGGATCAAGAAGAAGGAGGATGCTGTTTGTCAACATAAAGACTTCAAAAGTTATCCTTGAAGTAATCCTGGTTTCTTGAGATAATGTACAAAGTTTCTATGATCAGGAAGAGCAGAATTAAAGTGGACTAGTTTTCTTATGGTGTCTGGACTTTGAGGTCAAGTTCATGGTTTCCCATGGGTTGTCCTTATGCTTGATGCACCCTTAAGGGCATATGGGTTGTTTGTTTGAGACTTTAGATCCTAAAAGTCAACCACTTAATTCATTCATAATTCATTCCGTCTTCTGTCTTCAGACTTGAGGATGTTTTTCTTTTGAAGGGTTAGAGAATGTGGTGGGTTAGGGCTACACAAACCAGTTGGTGGTGCACTAGTTGATGTCATGACTGCCCATAGTGTGCATTGCATGATGTTGTGGTCTTCTAATTTGGGATGTTATTTTGGAATGTTTCCTCCACTTTCACCGACCTGACCTTTTAACACCCGATCGACCTCGTTAGTACAGTAGCTAGTCACTGGACAATTGGGCTTTTATTTACCAGTTATTTGTTGCCTTCTGCTGATTGTAACTTGTTTGTATTGATAAGTGATTCCCCAAATGGGTTCAGATTTTGCTGTCAGTCAACCAAACAGGTAGAACCAAGGATATTCTTTGTGAAACAGAGCAGGCAGCTATTTCATACCAATTTATTTCATGACCTTTGATCCCTGACCCAGGGAAGGGGTATTCAACTTTTGGTTGGTATATTGGCCCTCTACTAATGCTGTTGTGAAATGGAAAGGAATGGACACATGTCTGACTATGATACGTGTATTCATTTTGGAGATAATTTTAGAATGAAAACCTTTTCAGGCCTATGTGTATACCATTGGTCAGTTACCATTTGAAATTTGAAAAAGAAAAAGAAATATCTATAATATTCCTTTTAGAGATAATTTTAAAATGAAAACCTTTGTAGGCCTATGTGTATACCATTGGTCAGTTACCATATTTGAAATTTGAAAAGAAGAAGAAAAACGGGGAAAAAGAAATTATATACAAAATGTGTGTCTGTAATAATAAGTTTAAGGTGTTTAATATTAATTTGCTTTCTATTTTTCATCATATTGAAATGGCCCAAATGAAACGTGTTAACGAGCCAAGTTGAAATAGCAGATGCATCATGTAATTTAGAGGTTGATTGGATGGATAAGAATAATGGACATTTCATTTGTCCTCGTAAGGTGTCATTTTTAAGCGATCCACTGAATAAAAGAATATGAATATGAAAGAAATTTTTGCTGGTCTTGAATCTGATAGCATTGTCTGGTTAACAAAAACATCTATGGTTAATTGATCATGTATGCCAATACAATTACAATTCACAATTTGTTTCTTAAAGAAGTCAACAAATTGTGAAACGATTCATGTCATCAAAGAGCCGGTGAAACGTATTAGGGACATGAAAGGGACTATAATTTTTCAATTATATTTGCTCAATGCCATTTTGAATTGCTGCATTACATTGGTGTTATGCATGCTACCTGTTCTGTGTCTCGTTGAATTAAAAAGCTTATCACATTCCACAATTACTCTATTGAAGTCCAAAATTGTGCCCTGATGCACATACACAGAAAGGCATTAAAGCATTTGAAGCGAAAGACATACATTGTATACGAGAAATTTGTAGAATAATTCCTACTCCATGCTCTCCCATCGTTGCTTCCACAAATCAAATACGGTACAGCCCCGGCATTTTATTTGCTTTTCGCATGCCTGTTTGAAACAAAGACTTCTCGCAATATCTTGGATTGGTTTGTACAGCTACGCAGGATTCTATCCCAAATTAGCAAAAAGACTGCCTGCAAAATAGCGAAGTATAGGGCTAATATGGCCTGAAGCGATACAAAACACTTGGCAGTGGAGTCGGGATTCTATTGGTGCTGTTTGACTTGGGTTTAACGGGATGAACTTAAGTCACCATCCATAATACAGCCAGCATGACCGTAACACTGTAGTTGTGTGTTTGTGGTCGTCAAGCCATGATGCAAAAATAATTTGCTTAATCCTATTGCATGCTGATTTTGCCTCACTCGCATGAAAGTTGTGGATATATTTGTGACGGAAACTCTGCTGAGAGCTACAACCTCTCAAAGTGTGTTATCATCGGCCCGGGCAGCGCAGTAGCAGCGTGCATTGTGGGAACAAAGGCAGTGAAAGTTATAATAATAATAATGGTATTGGAGTTGGGAGTAAGGCTCTGTATTAAACACCAGTAGCTGTGTATTGTGTGTGATTACCGCCACTCCTCTTAGTGTGATGTTGTTAAGGGGGTGTGACACACTGCCATGCTCGTAATAACAGAGGCATAAATGGCCAAATTTTAAAATCGCAAGGTTCTCAACTGAAAATAGTGGATTTATCTTAAGGAATATACACAATGTACACCATGGAGGCCCAAATTGGGTATTTATCGGACAGACGTTTTGTGATGAGAAGTCCGAGGTTACCAAAGTCGGCTAGATGGTCTGTCATTTACGATAGCCTAGATAGGTACGTACGTACAAGTATGGTCTGTAATAAGGCAAGGAGGCCGACATGGATGGAGGCTATAGCTCTATGTCACGTCACTTCATTGCGGTATCGGCTTACCCTTGTCTCTCCTCACTCGGGAAAAATGGACAAAGGAACGCGGCACTTTGCATTGCAAATTAAGTGTTTCATCTTTTGTTTACAAGATGTAATCGTTGTGTGTTTTACGAATTAAATTAAGGATGGGCATGCTTGATTTAATCGGAGGAAATTCTACAAAATTGTTCAAAATGAACGTTGTTATACTGGGTCAAGTGTTGCAATGATGTTGAGTTACTCTATTGCTGGTAGTATCAGAGCTATAGATATATTTGAGTGGTTTAAGAGTTTCGTAGAATATGTTTGATCCAATCTTTAAATCAATATTTCTACATGTGCCGAATAAAAGGTCACACCCAGTCAAATTGGATCCCGATGTAGTGGATCATTTAAAAATGAATAATTAATTTGATGGGATTCTTATTGGCAAAACAACATTACCCAACTTTGCACTCATAAATTAATAGGCTTATAAAACATGAATTATTAAACAGGGCATGCTGTGGCGGGAAGGATTCATGTAGCATGGTACTAGTGATGAATGGTGTCTAGTTAGTTATTAGCAATTCATGTTTTTGTCACAGACATGGCTTTTCGAAATCGGAATGTGTTGGATAAATGTGTACTTTGAGATCCCAGTGATATTAGCCTAAATATTGTTTAGTGAAAACGTTTATTTGTGCATAAAATAACCATCTAGTATCACCCCTCCTCTTCATGATAATTGTTCAATTGAAGAGGCATCATCAGGAGATGGTTACTAGATGGTTATTTTATGGTTTCTCTCATGTGTTTTCATAATTTAGGGAAAGTAAAACAGGCTTGTTGTATATGGGAGGAATATCAAACCTTCCATAGCAGTATGACGGTTGTATGGCGGAGGATAGCCTCAACTCCCAAAAAATAAATAAATACTCTAGTTTACTTTTAAGGATGTGTACCTTTTATAATTTTCAAAATGTTACCTTGTGAATAGTTATGATCTGCTTCCTAACTGCTACTAATATTTAAGCATATTGCCAATGTTTTTTTGATGAAGATGTAAGTCTCCAAAGAGGTGCAATAGACCAAAGAATACAACACAATAAGATTCAATCAGAAGTATTAATCCCCAACTATCTGACATGGGATTTAGGCAGATGTTGGGTTTATTTAACACAGGATAATATAATGCCAACTAAATGGAATGTAATCTTTGATTAGGGTTGTTCATGCTTAATATGTGTAAAAGCAGGGATGTCAGTACATGGTGTTGAACAAAAAGAGGAATTTTGGGATTATACATGTATTAAAGGGGTGTATACTTTGAAGCTGTTCTTAACTGAAGTCCTAATCAGGAAGTCTATTTCGATATCTAATTTCAATGGGCTATTCCAGTTGACACACTCTGTGGAAGACATGACCGTAATCTTCCACACAGGGAGTGACGATTTTAAATGGAGTCACCCATGCAGGTAATCCCATTTGATATTCAAACTCCCTTTAGGAAAGATTAATGTAATGTCTTCCATAGGGATGTATGTATTTCAAATAAAAAAGCCTAATTTTAAGGCAAGAGGGGTTGCTATAAAAAATGTGAACATGGTGAATAGGGAGCTAAAACTAGTCACTTTTATTTCAAAAATCAGAATGAAACATTGGCTTATGCAGTAGACTCAAAATCTTGCACATGCTTTTCATATTTTTAAGCTTAAAGCTATACATGTTCATAATTTTCAAGGAACTGGCTCTAGTAAGTATTTTAGCAACACTAGTTCAGAAATACATGTACACACAATGCATGTGGCAATTTAGTGTTGAGATTTGTGATCCGTAACAATTATGTTATCTACAAGCTATGTCTCTTAGATTGGAAAACTTACACAGGAATTCAGAGGTATGAGAATAATTTATCTCTGTCATATTGGATCTTATGTATCTTGTGACAAAATCTTTGGTATAATACGCAATCTTGTCATTGTAAAGATAGCACAATCAAGAATTAATTACTAACACTATATAGTAACAGGGTTGATAATTAACTTTAATTGTACCTGGTATTCTATTTAGACAACTTGATGTTATTTTCCTTAAAGAAACTTTAAGCTGTTGTAATTATATTTACGTTGATGACATAGTGTAAATATGATCAACGGATAAAGTGTCTATCAGTATCCGGAGTACATGTACATTGTATATATTGAAATCCAATATTGGTACCAAAATTGAGTCACTATTTTCAATTTTCAAATTTGGGCAAAATTGGAAGGAAAAATTGAAATCTGGTCTTGTAAAATGGATGCAGATTAAAAAGAAAGCTCTTGGGCATAAATTTGAGACAAAATTTAATTAATTAGTATGAATTTGGTTCATTTACTTATCGCTTGTAAGCACACCTCTCAAGTGAGCGGCTAAGGAAAGCTCATATTTACATGCAAATGTAGGACTTTTAGTAATCAGATCTACGCCAACATTTAGTCAGGCTATAAATTTGACGTGTTATCATCGCTACGGGCTAAGATTATGTTCCTTCCTGCAAATGGTTTACACTGTACCGTGACTACTGTAGCGAGAGAACATCGCTGCTCTTGATCTTTAGTAAACTGTGTTGTGATCATCTAACATATTTGTGAGATCTGTATGACATGTATACTTGGCTGATATGGTATTTTTGTGATAGTGATGGAAATTCTTGGGCACCAATTAGCTTGGACATTATCTTCTGTGTATTTTTAACACAAATCTGCTGGACAATCTAGATGCATTAAAAGCATAAGATGTGATCTTTTCCAGGGGTGCCCTCTATTCATGGTTTAAAGAGGTGAAAATAAACTGTCCCGTTTATTTTTCAATCTAAATTCACTCTAAAACCATGATTTTGAAAACCTTAATTAGGAATCGCATCACTCTGTAACTCAATGTTTTATTTTTGTTGCCTTATGCTGTTTTGGGGTAACATTTACCTGTAAATAAAAGTTTAAATAAAAATAAGGGGGGGGGGGAGGATAAACAAGTCCAAATATATGTTTAATTGGGTCTTACTGATCATCTGGTATGTACATATAGGTCGACTTAGTTCAAGTGAACTATAAGGTCATGGTCAATTTTGAAAAGGCTGGACCATCTCCATTAACAAAATTGATAATTGGAAGTCATATTGCAAAGAATACAAGGTTGAAAAAGACACAATTTATTTTTAATTGGGCCTTACTGGTCATCTGGTATGTAGGTCAACCTTGTATAGTTAGTGAACTATCAGGTCACTGCCAAGTTGAATGAAGAGGCTGGAGCATCTCCATTAACAACTTAGAACTTAAATTGATAATGATATGAGATCGGAAGTCAATTGCAAAGAATACCAGGTTGCTGGGAAATATTTAGGGCCATCAAAATGACAATAGCTGACTTTAGTAAGGCCAAGAAAAATAATAAGTTGTGTTGCCTTCAAGTGCCAAAAAAATTAAAATCTGGTCGATCGTCGGAAATCCTTTTGTTTTCTTCAAAACAAAACAAAAATTGAAATTTTTAATTTTAATTTTCTTTCAATTTGTTTGTTTGTTTTTTTGTTGCTGAAACATATATGGTTTATGTCAAGATAAAATTGATATAGGCCCATAACTAATGTTTCTAGTGTGACAATAGTTTAAAAAACATTTATTTAAGCTTACTTAATATTCATTTCAAGCAAGAAATAGTAACATTTAGACACTTAGGCCTAATACAATTTAAATCTTAAAAAAATGCGACCCTAGTTTTTACGATTTTAGGGTTGGTCAATGAGGGCAACACAACTTATTATTATTTTTGGCTTAATAAAGACCATCACTGGTTTAATCAGCACAAAGTAAATAATAATATGGAACAGACATGTTCTGGTTGATCTGATTTCTGACCTGCTTTGAAATGCTTAGTTGGGCATAATGAAATAATCGCTCCGTAATCCGCTTATGACCCCTTAATTGCCTTAAAATTAAGAAGTGGAAAACCATAATAAGATCTAAGGTTTTGAAATTGGATTTGATTTTCAGTTGTACCATGCATGAAATGATTGGGAATTATTGGACCATTATTTTGTAAGTTAAGTATGGATAAACATATCAGTATCATGATCCAATAAGTTGCTTAGCTACAATGGAACTACTGTAAACATTTCACGGCGTTAAAATTTAGCGAATTTGCGAAACACCACCTTTTAGTGGCATTTTAATTTCACTAATTTGAATCAACTTGCTATGTTAACCTATGTATAAAATCTGAAAAGCGGCATTTTAATTTAGTGAATAGAGGTCCCTAGCGAAATTTGCTAAATTGAAGTGCTAGCAAAATTGTTGTTGCTTTTAACAGTAGACTCGTTTTTGTAATTTAAGCAATTTCACTAGATACAATTCACTATAGGGTGAAAAAACAATATATGACGGCCAAAATGTATGCTAACACAGTAAAACAATGTAATTTCCAATATTTTCCACTCTCTAGGAAAATGTTCATCAAGGGTGAAAATCAGTAGTGAAGGGTATTTCACCTCGGTATAGGGTGATTGAAAGCATCAAATTTTAGCTTTTAAGTTCCAGCGATTTCTGTTGTATAAAATGCAATTAGACTTTTTTAGATAGGATGTGAAATTCACTCAAATTCAAATCCAACAGGTTTAAGACAAACATAATGATAACACAAAAGATAATTTTTACTCTCAAATGTACAACAATCTAGTATTATACAGATGATTTAGAGTGCCAAGATATGTGGGCATATTCATGTAGAACGATGTATACGTCTGTTAGAGAGTGACGCTATGCCTTTCAAAAAGGCCAACGATATGTTAAAACCATAGCACCAATTTTGCTTTTATTCAAACAATTTATCACCTTAGTTTTGGGTATTTGATTGTGTTTCCCCACCGGAATTAGAAATTGACAAATGAACAAAGAGAAACTATTTACTGTAAATTTGTTATTTTTGTAAGAAATATAAACAAACGAGGTGTAAACTTGACTGTTTGTGTAAGAAATTTTAGAACTCATGCTGTTGGGAAAAACACTAGCTTATAGTTGAATAAATAAGAGAATTTGTACAAAAATTGTCAATACTACAGGGAAAATAGTACTTTTAACTTTAAAATAGTATTGGTGTGTTTTGATAAGGATAACTTGGGTCACTTTTGGACACATGTATTATAGTCAACTCTGTTGATTTTCCTTGCCATTTGAACAGAATAAAATAGTAACCTACAAATAAGGTCAGATTTACTACTAAACATTTGAGAAATGATGTATACAGAATTTGTTGGAATAATAATTCCCTATAGAACGTTATCAAACAGTCAAAAGTTTGCACTACATGTAGTAGGATTGGCTTACAGACTTGTCAATCGATATATGACAAATGAAACGTGTAAGAATGCACATGTAGATTGTTATAGGCAAATAGAGTTGAGTGACCAAAGGGCGGCCCTCTTGCTGGTTATTGACTTTGAACGTGTAATGTTATGGAATTAAACAAACCATAAATATCTGTTGCTAGGATCCTCAAAATTAAAAATGGCATGAACATTTCTGAAGTTTATGAAAAGAAAAACCACAAAATTACACCACTGCGCAATGCACTTGAGCACTTAGACTACCTCTTGCTGGTTATTGACTTTGAACGTGTAATGTTATGGAATTAAACAAACCATAAATATCTGTTGCTAGGATCCTCAAAATTAAAAATGGCATGAACATTTCTGAAGTTTATGAAAAGAAAAACCACAAAATTACACCACTGCGCAATGCACTTGAGCACTTAGACTAGGAGTAGGACTGTAACATAATACTTCATTGACCATTTCACCTTTTCATGGTGCTCTTTTGCCCTCACAAATTATTCCCCCGGTTGGTTCTTTCATTCATTGCGTCTATATACTAGTCCATTTTGGTCCGATATTCACCATTAATCATACATTAAGTGTCAAGTGGCAATAGTGTAAACATCATTAGTCTGTTAACACCCTATAATAAGACAATCATATTTCATTTTTGGCATACTACAAGTTCAAGGTGCTTCATTCATATCAATCAAAACACCTATTGGCTTTTGTTGACTGTTGGCTATTATGGGATAAAATTACATCAATGAAGTTCAAGATTTGAAGGTTTAGCCCTTCTCTGGAGGAATGTTTATACATAAGATTGAGCAAGTTCATCCTGAGGTAGATCCCATAGAAGGTTGATACTCACATTTTCCCCTTCATATCAATTATGTGTGTTGTTCCTGCAGTTTTAACCTTAATAAGATCTACATCTAAGATTTATTTACATACCGGGCCAATTTATTACATGTCTATAAAGTTGTCTTTTCACATATTGTTCTTGATTTCACTACTAGTACTACATGTACATGTGCATTTGCCCACCAACATGTGACCCATATCTAACATTTCTCACTGAAAATAGCAACCCATTAAGGCATTTGTGTACATTAATAATAATGTGAAGTAGATTTGTCAGAATAAAACCCATGAAAGGTCCTGTGTCGAACTAAGGTACTTCCTAATTCACTCCAAATCCAGGATCAAAATTCCAGGTCTTGTACTTCCTTCTCATAATAATTATGTCATATCAAAATGTTGCAGAGTGACATACATCCACTTGAGATTAGGCCAATGTTTTGATACATTATATAATCTACCAATGACTTGCAAGCAGTACTAAGTTTAAGAATCCAAATATAGCATGCAAAACAGTTGCTATTTCTGCCTATACTTCCATCACCATACTGACTCGCAGACTGTATGTATTGGTACCATGATTGACAGACCAGAGGGTCCTACGAAGTGTCATTATAACGGTTCATTGTTTTTTTCGTTAGTTTGTTTGGTTGTGTAAATTTGTTTGTTATAGCTTTAGTGGCGCGAACAAACAGTTTGTGTGTATAGTGCCCTGAAGATAGTACATGAACCCAGATGGTTCAAAAACCACACTCGCTTGTACTTGGTTGTGTACACGCTACAGCCAGATTTGGTTTGAAAACTTCTTGTTATTGAATGAAACTGGTGGGCAAATATCAGTCTTGATAAAACTCATATTAGCAAAGTAGTTTGTTTTTTGTTTAGGGTATTGATATCACCAAGCAGAAACTGGGGAAATGCAGATGGGAATTATGTCTCAGACATTTCGTGTCAGATGGATTTGATCAGCTGCTGTCTTCATTGCAAAGTTTTGTCTGTATAGATTGAGATTCACAAATTTTATCTGATTGTGGCACTTAAAAGGCTAGATAAAACTGGGTTGCAATTGCAAGTGCACATTTTTGACCCAGATTAACGTTCACCCTGTTGGAATCCATTGTATAAAAAGAAATTACTCTCCCTAAAACAATGAAAATGATCAACCAATATTATTAGGTATTCGTTAATCAGACCTGTACGTTGAATTATCACTGTGAATTTCCTAGTGTTGTTTCAATAAGAATACATTTTGACTTTTATTGAGATAATATTAAGGATATTATCATTATTAATGTTTTTAAATTAAATTCACAAATAATTAATATTCCATCGTTCGTTTTCTATTTTATCTTTTCACTCCAGCCTCGATGACGACAGCAGTTCCATCAGTAGTGGCATCAGTGATACCATCGCAGAAATAAGCACGGATGACAACGTCACTGGCTCTTCCATCAGCTGTTCCTCGTCCAAGAACGGGCTCAACGTTGCTCTGTCAGACGGTAGCCGATCTCCTGCCAGCTCCTGTCGCAACTCGTGTGATTCCAGCAAACTTGAGATATACGGCGAGGCAGTGAACGTGGACGATCCCGTCTTGAGTGGCAATTCGGGTAGGCATGGCAGAAAGGGTCATCTGAGCGGGGATCACCGATCTGGTGCTGATTCTCCAAGAGGGAACTGCAAGCACAGGAGTGGAAAAAGTAAGAGTAAGAAAGTTGTTGAGCATCATCAAGAAGAGGAGATCCCAGACGACATGAATGGTTACCCAGGTATCCCCACTCGACACGGTGGCCCACCTCCCACATGGCAAAGGAGTTTAGATCGTCTGCATGGCAAAGATGGTCTGAAAAAGATGCCTGGTCATAATGGCACAGTGTCACAGAGGTCTAAGACAATTTTAAAATATGAGAATGGGTTAGGAACAGTAGAAAGGAAGGTCTTAAGAAATGGTCAACAGACACAAGATGGGGATATAGAAGAATGCAGGAAAGGGGCTGGTCCCCGGAATCAGTTCAGTAGCTTTGGGTATCGCAGAGCTGGCATGCCTCCGCCCCAAACCAGCACTCCGGTTGGCTCACCAGCTAAAAGCTCATTAGCAAAACCAGGTTCTTTTGGCTTCAACAAACCAACCAGTGGTCCAAAAGGTGCCAAGTCTCCACCAGGTTCAGAGGGCAAGGCTAAAGGACTTCCACGCCCTGTACGAAGTCCACCCGGTCAACTGACAAGAGCGGAACGTAAAAGTCCGCAGGAGGGTGCAATAAAATCAGCTCAGAAGACAAAGATTGAACGATCTATGTCGGCTGAAAACAAAGCTAAAGCAGATCATAATGCTAATACAGAGTCATGGACCGTGGGCAAATATCAGCCACCAGCCACAGGAGCTTTGACTTATGACCCCAACAGTAAATCTGGTAAAAGTGCAATCCAAAAAGGTATTCCTCAGTCCTCCATCAAACAGATGTTTGGTAATCGTGCCAGTAAGATAACTGATGGAAGCCCTCCTTCTGATACTATCATCTCCAATCCACATGCAACTCTTAAAGAAAGCCTCATGTCATCACCTCATAGACAGAGTCTTCTAGGTACTACATCATTGCACATGCATCCGCACCACACTGTACCATCGGTCAATCGTAGAGCTTCCAGTGGACTTTCCGTTGACTTCAACAAAATGTCTTACACCGATATGAGATACAGCGGTTACATGAGCGATAGCTACACTGGTACGAATAGAGACAGTGGACTAGGGTCGTTACACAGTGGTGTTGGTGGCTACCAAAGTGGTACACCACCCGAAGGTCTGGGATCTTTACGTCGATCAGAGAGTGGCAGCTTGGAGTCATTGGACTCTAACAATTCTAGCTCACTATCCATCACCAGTCGTGCAACTAGCGAGCGATATGGCTTGACGTCACCACCTACGACAGGTCTCTCCTCGGTCCAGCGCAGCAATAGCATGCGATCAACGTTGTCAGAGAAACTGTCGTGTGCGATAACCTCCAAAGATATGGATGACACGTCTTGGATGAGAAACTACGCTGAGAGTGCCGGACAACTGTCTCCAACTAGTTCATCCTCTTCATCCCAAGCACCGGCTCAATTCTTCGCCATGGCAGCAGCTCTAGGACAAATGTCTGGGTAAATATACAAAACTGTATTCACCATAGAATGAACATGATCTTTTGCATAATGACAGCACTTACTGTATATATGTCAAAGGTCAGTGTTCATGTTATGGCGAATGCACTTTGGGTCAATGTCACATTATTAAAGACTGACTGGTAACCTTTAAGTTCACAGGATGATTGGGTTTAATGCATGGTTTATATCGAGGGTTTAGTGCAACAAGGGTCCATCTGCAATAGCTGCCAGATGTTATCATGTGTGGTAATCTATGGCAGACCTATTGCTATAAATTAAAAGTAACACATGGCAGCTATAGCAGATATGATATTTTTGCACATACATTTCAGTTATGTGAAAAGACGATATCTACAATAGCTGCCAAATGTTATTTATTAAGGGTGCTTCAAAATATGCCCTTGTGAAAACACAATCTAACAAATGGCAGCCATTGCAGATAGGACTTTGTTGCACTAAACCCTCGATATGATCTCAGTAAATAGAGCAGTATTTTGGTAACAAAGCCATAGGACATTACAGTGTTTTTCTATGATTTAGCTGACAGAACTGACAGTCAAAAGATAAGGGACATGATACAGGAATAGGAAAAAGTGCAGATACATTGCTGCTTGGGCAGACAGTAGGCCTAATGGGTTTATGTGCCTTTAATTATGAGTGAGATCAAGTAAACTTTGTAAATGAGCTACTGTTACCTAACAAGTAGGCATTTTTCAACAACTCTAACTTGTCACAACAAAAGTGCACACTTTTGGTCAAATTTAGCAAACTTAAATTAAAAAATTAAAAATAGCAAATTAACAAACTTTGACCAGCTTAAGTTGTTACTACAATAATCTGATTGAGTAATGAGTTTCAATGGGGTTTCCTGTTACATCATCAGGCTGAATTACAGATCTTATGCCATGGGATTATGTTTAAGGCATTCCTCCTATCCAATATTTGTATACCCTCCCCATAGTATTTGTTGTTTATATTTGTGCATGTAAAACTGCCATTCATTGTAGCAGAAGTACTACTGTTGTATTCCTTATTGCACCTCAGTGTTTTCCCCATCTTATCCTAGCAATAACATTGTGCACATATAGTCAATACAATTACAGTGTCTCTAGCTATATCTTTATTTCAATTTCTCTTGTTTGTATTTGACTTCAAAATTTGACTTTTTAAACAATGGCCACTTTTCCCCTACTCAGCTTTGTAACAGAATAAATAAAAAACATTAAAACCATCTGGCTACTGTAACATAGGTGTGTTTAGTACTCATTACTATGCGTAGACACATCATGATTGATTTGCGAAACTACAAATATATTGTATATTTTCGAATTACGCCCACTTATTAGAGAAATTGTGTCATGCAATAGTTAAATAGTTAACAAAAAAAAGTTAACAAAACATTTTGTGAACAGATATATTTGATTTTACAATGAAAAAAAGTTTTAGAAATATTGTTTTCATGCATTCATATTATTTGCACAAGCAAGCATATTTGACACAAACACAAGTTGCACCTTATATTAGTTGGTAAAATATAAATAAGGAATAACAAATTTCACAAATTTACTACGCTTCTAAATTGGAATAACCACATTTGGAGATGATTCCATTTTGGGAGATGTCTTTAACATGTCGAAATAAAGGTGTTTTCTTGCCTCAGTTGTGCTAATAATTGATAGTGAATGGCATCGATTAGAAGTTCATTAAGAAAACGACACCGGATGTCACAAGCAATATAAGATGGCGTATTTGGATAAGAATTGTAATCAATGTGATAGAATTGGGTCACACACGTTAACCCTCCTCCTCCTCAAAATGTGCTAAAGATAGACAAGCTTAACAAGGTGTTTTAAGAGTCTCACTGTGATCCAAATTAGATGGGGACCTCAGAGCCAGGCCTCCCACTCGTTTGGCTCCCTGTTGTCTGTTCAAGTCGTGCTGGGATAAACTTGCCGTCAAATTACGAGATGCACTTATCTACTAATGTTGTCCTAGCATTGCAGATGGTTTACAAAATCAATGCAATTCTTAGAAAAGTGATGTGAAAAATAGCGTCTAGTCGTGATGTTGGGTTAGCACACATCCAGACATTCAGAATTGCGAGTCGAGTCGGCTATGCCTGCAGTGTCTATAATTAGATCAGTCTACACGAGAAGGGGATGATGACAACATATTTCAATAAAGAAAATATGTATATAGATGGAACACTGTGTTTTAAGTGGTAGCAATGTGATACTATGGCAGATAATATAGACATAATGACAAACTTATTTGAAGTTTGGGGAAAGGAAAATAGACAAACTCTGAAGTCTGTGTACTGATGACTATATTTAGAGTTAAGTGACAATTGAACTCTTCTACCCGCCCACCATATGCATGCTGTGTAGATTTAGAAGTGCCATCTTAACTCTTTTCTCATGCCAATATCACCCTCAAACCACCATCACTTTTGTTTCAAAACCCTAGTTTCACCAATGGAAACGGCCCTTTCAGATTTGGCTGCCGGCACTGCACGTGTCGTTGCCACGACGTGTGGCGATACCTCTTGTACCGCTTGCTCTATCACCTTGCAAGGTGGCGCTTTAACCAGTACCGTCGCAATTGGTACAAAGGCTATCAGAGGTACTGGTCACACCGGCATCGGCGACGCTCCAGCGAATCAGGGGACACCGATTTTGAATCTGATTTTGATAGCGATATGGATTTAGACTCTGACGACGACTTTGAATTTGAATATCCTGCTCTGTGAGTCCGCCTGCATGCATGTCTGCCTGATCGCCCCATGACGGCTTGCAAAAAAGCATTAGCCAGGACTAAAAAAGCATGCTTAAGTCTCGCATCTCAATTTACAGCTCCAAATCATACATACAGTCACAGTATGTTTGTTGCATGTTGTCTGTCAAGCATGCACGATGTTTCCTGTATACGCCAATTAAATTTCAAAGACGTCATCTTGTTAGAATTGAAGCTTTCCTTTTCCCCCCTCTTTATCCGCCATTTTTCGTCCTCAAATGCATGTATTCTGTTCATAGTTTTAAGTTGCTGTGATGTAATCTTGGTATTTTGGATTGCATTTTTTGATGAGGCATTATGAGAAAGTATGCACAAGAAGGATGAATGAAACTCTCTACTTCCTCAAATTTCATATTTTTGAACCGCTGCCAGAATTTTGGTATTTCAGGATTATTTCTGTCACATTTTGATGAAATCTTGGCACCTCTGCCAAATATTTCAATCACAAGATAACATTTAAAATGTCACCTAAATCGATCAAAATGTAGCAAAAAATTACTCAAGTGTGTCATTCTGATAATTATGGCTCTTCAAAGTAACCAATTTTAATCGAATCAAATTCACATTTCAATATAAATCTTGTGTTGACCTAAAGCTACTGTTCTTAAAAAGGAGAACATAAGAATGAATGTGAGATGCTGTAAGTTTAAGAGATTACAATAAAATCCTTTTAAAAGGGAAGGCACACTGTTAATAATTACTTACATAATTATATTGATTAATTATTTTGTTTACTATTGTATCAAACAATTTCCGCCACAGACCCAACTCCAACATGGTGAGATCCAGCAGCATGTCAGGCCCATCATACAACGGCGGTCAAGGAGACTATGGACCCACCCCGAGGTTACGCAACAGCTCTGTCTCCCTAGATGAGCGTCAACGGATGGCGCTCAGCGTTGGTGTATTCACAACGCCCTCTGTAGGAGAAGAGTTTCACGGATCATCCCAGTCGCTTGTGTCTAACAGTTCTTCGTTATTCTCAACGGTGAGTGGGTAGAAATAGTGGCAATATTCAGATTTGACTTCGATAAGGGAATGCTGTGAACAGGGGAGTGTTTGCTCCAGATCTATTGTAACCAGGCCTGATTGTATTACGCTTATAATACACTGCAGAGGCTTTGAATACACAATGTACATAGTTATGAATAAGTTTCACAACTATTTTGGCTGGTGTAACCCAAAAATAATCATAAATCATAATTTACCCAAAATATTCTTCAACTTGAGATTAAGCTAAAAAAATAGCGGCTTTCCCAGTCAAAGTTACAAAATATACTTAGTGTACACCATTATTCATCGGTGGTAAGTTTCAAAGACAGTAAGTGGTCAGGGGATATAAAACGGATATCGGTGAAGTGTCTATAAACAGCTGGATGTGGTTTGGCTTTGAGTTCACCAAAGGAATCAATGCACAGGCACGAAGGGGCATCTTGACCACAGATAAGTGGCTCAAGCCTGAGGGTCACCATCAGTAGGTCCGAAACAAAGAAAATACACCTGCTTGTCTGCGCATTGAGTGTTTAAATTTTATAAAAACAAACTTCATCCAATTACTTAATACTACGTTTGAAAGACATCGACTTAGCTTCGGTATTAGTACATGTATGCTAGAACACAAAATATATTGTAATAGAAATAATCCCTGATGATGTCCATTGATGGAGTAGTTAATTATCACTATTGGCATTTAGCATGCAGGGATTGTTTACCAGTGGCATATTCAGTATACGCTCACTTTTTAATGGCAAGAATTCATAATCAGAGAGAGGTGGCAGTAAATGGTGACATCTTATTCAGGACTAGGAAAAAAACTGCAATCTTGTTATTTATCTACCCCTGTACTACATAGGGCTAGGAAAAAAATGCAATCTCGTTATAGTAAATGGTGACATCTTATTTAAGGCTAGGAAAAACGCAATCTTGTTATTTTCCTACCCCTGTACTACATAGGGCTAGGAAAAAAATGCAATCTCGTTATTTTCCTACCCCTGTACTACATAGGGCTAGGAAAAAATCTGCAATCTCGTTATTTTCCTACCCCTGTACTACATAGGGCTAGGAAAAAAACGGCAATCTCGTTATTTTCCTACCCCTGTACTACATAGGGCTAGGAAAAAAATGCAATCTTGTTATTTTCCTACCCCTGTACTACATAGGGCTAGGGGGAAAAACCTGCAATCTCGTTATTTTCCTATCCCTAATATTATTCTCAGTCCCCTTGAGGTAGGAGATGACATCAGCATGCAGGCCTGTAAAAAAATGTTGATTTCCCGGCAAACTAACCCAAATTTCCCTCCAAAATGGAAAATTTCCCACTATTTCTTATGTATCTCTTTATGTGGGTAGAGCAAAAGTTCCCTTCAAATGCCCAAATTTCCCTCCAAATGCCCAAATTTCCCAGCAAGGAGCTTCCCAATTTGCCTATTTTTTCCAGGCCTGTCAGCATGTATTCTAGTGATGGCATATCCCATCATAATATCGCACATGTAATTAAAATGTGATGGCTTTCATTTCTGCACGATCATAGAAAAACGTCAGTGTTTTGTGGCAATGCTGCACCACCTTATGACTAGTTTACATGCTGATCTCACCTCCCAATTTGAGATGAAACTGAGTGTATGACGGATTGTATATTAAAGGGATTTACACTTCAGACTATTGTGTTGAAATGGGTGTCTGGAAACAGATTATAAATGATGAAGCGGGTGTCTGGAAACAAGAGTGTAATGATGAAAGCGATTGTCTGAAAACATCCATTTTCATTTTGACGGAAGATATGATTAAGACAGTTAGACGGAAAGTTGTACATCCATGTCAGATCCACATCTACTTTTGATGTACATGTATTTCCGATGTTAGATGTTATCGACAGTAGACAATACATAATCCATCCTTCCCAGCATTAAGATGAATGGATATCATGTGATGGATGGATGGATGGGTGTGTCTCCTGTCAATCAAGTTTTATACAAATGGAGACATTTACACAAAACACGACCATTTTTGAGTTTGACAAATTAGACAAAGTGCACTATTGGATAGGCTAATTAAGCAAAACCTACCAATAACCCTAACCCTACCATATTCCATATACCACAATATACCACGACTGGGCACGTTGGTACCACCCGGCGTGGAAATTTTTCAATGAAAGAATGGACCCAATCCATATAGTTTGCGCAATACACTGCGCAGACTACCGTTGACAGTCGTGGTGTAGTTGGGAATCCTAAGCTCCACGTACTGGAGGTCCCTGGATCAAATATCGGGGGGGGGGGGGGGGGGGGGGGGGGGGGGGGGGGGGGGGGGGGGGGGATATTTTGGTCGATTTTTCATTAGGGTTAAGCCATTTGATAGGTTTCTTTTAAACATGTTCAAGGGTCAATACACACAGATATGTTTTTATTGCCCAACAACCAAATGCAAGTGGGATTGTACTATAGTTGTGGGCAGAGAACTTTGGCACTTTTTAAAATAGCCAACGTGCGCGATCTAGTTAATAAGCGTGTGGGCGGGGACATTCTTCTGTCAAAATAAAAATGGATGTTTTCAGACAATCACTTTCATCATTATTCTCTTGTTTCCAGACACCTGCATCAAATTATTGAATTTCAGAATGTTGTTCTCTTGACCATTCATTGCATCAGAGTAATGTTTTGTTTGAATTTAGAAGATTTGTTTGTTGTACTTCTTAAATGAGTAAACACATTTCTTTCTTTCATGACTATACCAACAAATATCATTATTTTAAAAATCAAATTCAATATTTATTTTCTGTCTTATGTCTTATTCAGCCGGAAGAGAGGGCGACATACGAAATCCATCGACTCAAAAACGAACTGGGACGTGAGCAGGATAGGGTAGGAAATCTATCCACGCAAATAAGCTCAAATGTAAGTATCCTCATCTTTGAAACTGTCCCCTTCCCCAATTCTATTTGGTATAAAAAGGAATGAATTCAGTCACCATGGGACCAGATGCCATTTGATGCAGTGTAATTTTGTAAAATTGGAAGTCTGTATGTTTATATTTATATGTAATGTTATCTTAGATTTCATTTCCCTGTCAAAACTGTCAGAAAGTTAGACAGTTAAATATGACCCAGACTCTCTGTGAGCAAACCCCTTACAAATTCCTTCTGGTTTTATTGTGAAACTCGCTATGGAATTGCTAATACACAGTGATACATAGGAAGTGAATCCAGTTTCTAGATTTAGTGGTGGCAGGCTACACATTGCATTGACCCTCTCCCTCTGATTGCCAACATATCACTCCAAGTTGAGGTTATACTGCCATCTAGTGTCAGCAACTTGGATGTGCTCTCAGCTCTTGGGTTATTCAATGCTGCCCTCTTGTGACAAGACTTGCTGAATGTAGCAGCGTGGATTGATAAATGGTGTACTGTTGTAAACGCTGGAGTCGTGTTTATTCAGGTTCAAGTGTGCTGGAATAGGATAATAAGGACAAGTAAATCATTGAAATTTTGCAAAGAAGAAACAATAATAATCATTATTAGGATTAAGGTCAGAGATTCATGGAATAAGGAGGTGTTACCCTATTTGTAAGTCTAGATATTTTCACGCATTTTGATATCATACACAATTGTTTTTTTCGCGGGCGACCTTCTGGATGCACTGTTTGAATGATGAAAACAATATTTTAGCGTGTTATAATTTTTGCGGAAAATTATTTTGTGAGAAAAGCGCGAAAATTTTGGCTTTTACATTATTACACTCTATCTATTCTAAAGGGCATATTTTAAGATATTTTGTATTAAAACCCCATTCAAAATAAATTATCTACATTTAATTCACATCACTTGAAGGTTAAATTCTTATATCAATTGTATCAATTGTATCAATTTCAATATGTCGACTCGGCAAGATAAACTGGCCATTTATTTTTCACTTGTTTACCCGTCGTAAAAGAATGATCATTTCGGTCTTGTGCTGGTCAACGAAAAGAGGACATCTGCAGGCGGTTTGGTGTAGCGATTTCATTAGATGGCCGGGGTAATTCAATATCGTCCATGTTAATCTGTTGGCTGATGGCTAAATGAGTCCAAGCATCGTGGTGCGAGATTCTTCGATCGGAGCCAGGATCAATCCTAGTACTCAAGGGAGAGGGGGGACTTGGATACATTAATTAATGCTGTGGTGTTTATTTACTTACATTTATAAAAGGTAGAGATAATTCTAATGAAAATGTTATGGATTTGGCAAATCAATTCATAGAGAGGTATTACTCTTTTTGTAGGTCTATATTTCTAACCGTAATATAAGGCCAACAAAAAAAAGATGTTGGATTGCCCTTTCCCTCCCGACCGTAAAAATCGGGAAAACTCAGTCACGTTTTAAAAAAGGTTTTTTAAATTATTTTTTAGAAATTACAAATTTGTCACCTAAATGACCTCAATTGACCTCTATGTGACCCCACTCTGAAATATTTATCCATGCCACCAGACTGTCTTTTTGATATTAAAATTTAGTTAAATTATAAACCTCAGCGTATTCCAGTGTGATTTGGTCATTCTTTGGAATCTAAAAAAAATCAAAAAAAATCAACCTTCCGACCCCAAAATAAATTGATGTGAAAGGGCAATCCAATTTTTAAAAAAATTAGGCCTAATAATGTTGGAATGTAATTAAACATTTTAAATTCTTGAAAATTAATCAGTTTTAAGTCCATCGACACTCTCAGTTTATAACTGTGGTTGCAATCTAATAAATGAAAATGGATGTTTACGTTACATAACATGAATAACATAAACATCCAACTTAAAGCCGTTCACATAGATCAGTACATAACTAGCACATTTGCAATCTTAGGCTTGATGTGCCGTCGTTTCAAATGTTTCTTCAATTAAGAACAGACAAAATTCCAAATGTGTTTAATTGTCCTTAATACAAATCTTGAGAATTTGGTTCTTTATTATCGTCTTAAGATATTTTGTCCCAATTTCCTTTCTTCTTCTTCTTCTTCGGCCTCCGTCAGATATGACGATTGGCTGCCATACGATCACATCTCCGGATCATCTTTCTCCAAGCTACTCTGTCTTGTGCCAGACGCTTGGCCTTTATAAGACTCATACCAGTCCATTCCTTGATGTTGTCAAACCATTGTTTCCTTTGACGACCTCTTTTCCTGCTGCCTTCCACTTTCCCTTCTATGATGTGGAGTGCCAGTAAGCTACCACTGCCTCTAATGATGTGCCCGAAGTAGGCCAGCTTTCTTTTGATAAGCTCTCCTAGCAGTTGTCTCTTTACACCAAGTTCTTTCAGGATACTTATGTTGGTTCTTTTCTCCTTCCAGTTAACTCTTAACATTCTTCTCCAGATCCACATTTCCTTTAAAGGTGTTTAAATTATCGACTACATCCACATGAAGATGAGGTTTAGTATTTCATATGATAAAAACAAAGAACTGAGACTGACGTTAGAGTCTAACACCCACACAAAATATCAAAGCAATATTTCCTGCCAGTTTTGATACCTCAAATGAATAAATAACAAAAGATGACATTTTATCTGAAAATGAAATTGAGGAAAAAGAGTAAAATTGAGAACATAGAGTTGTTGCCAAGATATGTGATGAGGAAGGTGTAAAATTATGATTATGTTTCGGATATCTTAAATGAATTAATAGTTTTAAGTATTAACATTTTAATAAATTAAGTTATGACTTCTAGCATAGTTTAAACAATCAATAAGTAAAAGCATATTATCAATATAGTATGAGATAAAAAAAAATTGAAAATAAAACTATAAATGCTTTCAGCCGCAGAATGCAAATTTGTCCTAAAAACTAACACTTGAGACATATAGCGCAAAATATGAGCATAAACCTTTACGTAACATGCTCAGGTTGTTTGCTTTGCACACCTCACTGAATTTAAATGGTTTATGGCTATAACTGTGGACATCTTCATTGAATCTGCTGGTGTCTAAAACGTCCATCTCTCACTCATCCTTATTCACAGAAAAGCAAATATTGAGAAATGTTAAATCTGTGTCGTCCGTAACATATCCCTAGAGATCCATAGAAAGGTTAATTGAATGTGAAATTTATCAGAACACAACAAGATTTGGTTGCAGTGTTTTCCCATTACTTTTGGTATCATATTATTTGTAATTGATTGAAATATGATGGGTACGGAATGACCAGACTGGCCCTATTGAATTGGCAGCTTCATGCTCTTGTCGAGGGTTGAGCGCCAGAAGGCCGTAACTCAATTTTTAGGCAAATTGATATTTTGGTACAAAAATAATCCATAACCTAGATTTTCAGAATCATAAAGAGATAACTCATAAACAGTCTTAATTTGACTAAAATTAGAGTTATAAGTTGGGTGCTACAGTGTATTTTAATGTGTCCCAAATATTTGAGAGTCGATTATCTCAAAATAGCGCCAGAAGGCCGTAACTCAATTTGTAGGCAAATTTATATTTTGGTACAAAAATAATCCATATAACCTAGATTTTCAAAACCATAATGAGATAACTCATAAACACTCTTAATTTGACTAAAATTAGAGTTATAAGTTGGGTGCTACAGTGTATTTTAATGAGTCCCAAATATTTGAACGCCGATTATCTCAAAAAAGCATTTTTTGAGTTACGGCCTTCTGGCGCTCAACCCTCGTTGTATGGCTAGAAGATGTTGGGAATTGTGAACCAATTTGAAGACCACTATACTCAATTTACCTTCCTCTCTGATGTGATTTCAGGGCATATTCTAGTATTCTTGTCTATTATTACTTATGTGAATCTAATGTGACAGCCTACATACTTTCACAATCAAAACCAAATCCCATTTGTTGTTGTTGTTGCAAAAAGAAGATGTTCCCATCCCTGGACTATGCATTGACATCACTCTGTAGAGAAAACAATACAGACAGAAAAAACAGACTTTGATATGAAATGCTCTTTCTCTTGGAATAGATGGTGAAGTGCAGTAACATCTAGAGGAGCAATATTTTTTTCTATTTAAATTATGATTTTTTTTTAAGTAAGCAAACTCTTGCTATTGAAATACTTGTTTGATTAACTTCACAGTGCCGTTAGATATTTGAGAAAGCATAAGGGGTTATTTTTTCCCTTTTACCTCTTTTCCTTTAAGTATGATTCTTGTCTTTAAGTAAACATGAAAATAACATGATCCTGGGGAGAGTTGTGAAATGTCACAGTTCAACGGAAGACCATGTCTGTCCCCTAACCGGATGTCGATATATTGATTCAAATATTTATGTTCTTTCCCTCGCTTTCCGATGGCGATGTCTAAAATAGCATCGTCCAGTTTTAGTGAAATCCAAATTGCACTGCCACAGTCGTATCAAAACATCAGACTGATTTGATGAAGTAGTTTTCCGGTCATCGGTTGCACTTTTGTAGTCAGTCTGGTCATCTCTTTTTCTGTTACGTTAATTTTCTTTCTGGTCAATTTTCTATCTGATCGTTTTAATGAGATTGGCTGTTATATTAGCGGATCCATTTAGGTCACACTGATGGTAGATTATGAGGAAAAGGAAAGTTTAAAAATATGCAAATATATCTGTATCTTATTAACGTTTGTCTAAATTGTGTGAACTAATAATGGTGCAACAACCTGTTCATTTCTCTGAAGTCTATTTTCTTAAATGATGGGAATGTTCTGAAAGTCTATGCCAGTGCATGATATTGTATACAAGTGCCACCCCCCCCCCCCCCCCCACCACCCCCTCCCAACATACATACTTTAAGATGCAGGGTCTGTGCACTATAAAAAAAAGTAGGCTTCAATGTATAGACTAAACCCAATATCAAGTAATTTCTCAACTGCATATGGGTGCTCTAAAAAATTAAGCAGCATTGTGAATTCATACCTGTCCAACCCGTAGTTTACTCAGTAGTAACACTAATGCTGTTAAGTAAAGCAAACGCACCCTCCAGCAACCTCTCCATCTAGCTAGGTCTTAAATATTGAAGTCTTAGAAAACAAGACCGTGCATTTTTACCTTATGGGAGTGTTATCTGATTCCCTAGCCAATCCGTGAGCACTCGATTTACCCCGCTTTAAAATACAATACCAACAGTCATTTCCCACCTTGTGCGCAAGTAGTCTGTGCATAAACGACTGCTATCCCGCATCTATTCCGCCAGGACAGGTTTTGTTTCTGAATCTTATTCCTAAAGGATAACGTTTTATGTATGGTGGCCCTTCGTTTCTGGCGCCAACTGTCCCATATCCCTGACCGTACATGTGAAGTGTCGGCTTTGCTCTGGTGTGAAATGATGCCCTGGCTAGTTGGCAAAATATGATTATAATATGATTGGCATTTTGGATGGACGGTTGGACTGGATTGATTGCTGGTGGATATGTTTGTAACATAGACATGGTTCATAGATGAGGAGGCCCATGGTTTTTAAGATCAACACAGAGTTGAACGTATTTAATTTGATTTCGACTGGATCGGTAGAAGTGGCCCGTCAACAAGATTCTTGGCTAGAATGGCAAGCACTGATGAGACTGGTTGATGATTGAAATGATGGGGTCCTCGTAAGAGAACTACACCTATGTATCCAGGATGAGGGGGATTGTAGATGTCCAAACATTTAGAATAAAATGGAAACTTTTCTTAAAAACTATATCTACACATAGAAGTGGAGGAGGAAATTATTTTTCAGAATAAAAGAAGGAATTCAGATTTAAAGTTGTACAGAAGCAAATGTGTCAAAATATTTTTAGATTTTAGATTTAGAGGCCCTGTTTGTGACATGGAATTTATTCTAAAATTCAGGAGTCTATATATCATACCCATGTTCAATGTCCTGCGAATAAATCACGATATATTCAAGGGTATCATTTAATTCTAATAATCAACCAAGATATAAGAATGGGAGTAATCCAGCCTTGAGGAGGTTGGATACTTTGCAATATTCACTGTGGCGTTAGCTTGGGTCAAGTCTTGAAAAGGTTTCATCAAAACAACATCCCAGTTACTGTACCTCTAATCCGTAAAACACAATATTTGGTTTAGTATTCATGTAAACATATCATGTATCAAGTCCGACTACCCTGGGGTGCACTTTTTTGCGGTTTCAGCTAGACGTGGTAGAATGGAAGTAAGGACCCAGACACTTGTATGTTTACAATCTATGTTTAATAAAGGAAAGTGCAAAGTAATTTTCACATTATTATGGATGGAGGGTTAAACTGGATTCTTCACGCCGCTAAAATAGCGTTTTAGGTAGCGATAGTTCCCAATGAAATGGTAATGGATTACAAAATTTGGAAAGAGGGTGATTGATTAGATTGATCAGGTATGTTGACGGCAGTGTTATAGTGCTTCACGTTCTTCAAGGCGTTAAGAACGAAGTGTTATTAATTGAAATGGGAAGGACCGTTCAGGAGGGCATGGCAATTTGTCAAGTCTTAACAATTATGCTGTATTAGTTTTCGACAATTTGTTTAAGGAATTTTAAATAGATAATTTAACCCTCTGGGGTCTACCTGTCTGTATTACAGTGGTTCTGATTGGTTTATTACAAGATGTACTCATATGAATAGCCAATTAAAATGCAGCTTGTAAAATGTTTCACTCCCATCTTTATCAGGGATACAATTATTCTAACAATGTCTCTCATTGGTTCAATAAATGATGTATCCATCTTTTTAACCAATCGGCCGGTAGTTCTCAGGGGGTTAAGCAATACCACTCTATGAGGTAACTCCTAGCATTGGCCTTTCTATAGATGGATGAGAACCTCTGATGAAAATGTGCTGATTAATTTCATTCTATTGGATGACCGAGGACATACATTTATATGTCTACTGCTCCTTGGATTGCACTCGTGGTCTAGCGATACCGCACTAGAACTTAAAAGTCAAGTGATAGGCACGCTCAGGTGAAATATCAACACTCCAATGTCTAGAGCATGTTTCAGCAGTTGACAACATATCATAACCATAATGAAATTCCCCTACATTGCACTCGCTAATTAAACCATCGACTCGTTGTTACACTCAATGGAGCCGTTACTCGATGCGACGAGGCTTCGGGGGGAGAAATATGTCACAATTTTTTGTTGCATTTTTAAAAGTCAAACTGTAAAAACATCCTGTTTCACAGCATTTTAATTTGGAAGGTCTTTGACAGTTTGGGGCTATATTTGAAAGACGCTGCTTGCGAGGGTTTTTGTCAGGTGAAGTAAATGAATAATAGAAGAGTCGCATGTTTAATTCTGGTGTATTCTTTGGGATGTTAACCGATCGCAGACGTTCGCTGTTTAGCAAAGTGGTTTCTTTTCTATATTTAATACAAGTGCTCAAATTAGTTTCAGGCATACCGGTGGATGAGGAATACCCGTGGATATCTTAGGTTAACCCGACCAGTGCTATCATTGTGTGGCGATAAGTAATCCCTTTCTGTGTTATTGCATCATAATCTTCATGCTATTAAAACCACTTTAGTTTCAAAATGGCTAATTGAGTCTGAAGAATAAAACGATGATATTTCTACTATGCAATCCATCTCTATTCTCATATCGCAAGTTGATATGAAATTGTTCAATTTGATGTCAAAATGTCTTCTTCCCTGCGGGAAATTTAACATAATATAATAAATTGCTAATATTAAAAGAATGCGAGAGTATATAGCTAGGCAACTATACCATCCAGCCAGCCAGCCAGTCAGCCAACATTGCTACATAGAGTAATGGATGGCTACAGGTATTTGTCTCTTAGAAAACACTAGCCCAGCTGGATCAGGTGTATCCAAGCTTCGACGATTTGTCTTGTCTCCTTGTGCCTCTTTGTATAAAAATGACTTGTGGCGACGACGACACACAACTTACCTGAATTGGGCAACTGTTGAAAAACGCTGTCGCGTTGCTGGAGGACACTCGGCGTTCAGTTAGGACACGATAGTTAGTTGCGTAGTCTGATGTACTGTTGTGTACTTAAGTACAGTGGAGTAACTCGTGTGCTCGCGAGCGCAACCGTGTGTGTTGATGAACAAAACTGGAGCAGAGCTGGATTTGATTTGTTATATAAAGAATGATGATGGAAGGGAATCGAAGATTTAAATCAGGTAAATTTGGATGTATAAAACATTTCTACTTCTGTACCGTCTTTCATGTTAACTGAGTTATTGTAGGCTATCAGATCGTTGTTGCGTCAAGATTTTTGAGAGATGTGTCACTTTATCGAGCCATTCGGTTGTAAGTTGACAGTATTTGGTTTGATTTGCTGCATTTATGTATGGCTTATTGAATTGAATATGTATGTTAGTATGAGTTGAGTAGGATAAGAGATATTGGCATTTTTATTATTGAATTTTCATTTTGACGGTATGTCTGGGTTTAATTTTTGTTTGTTTGCATTTTGATCTTTTTTGCCTGTTTAGACTTGGGCGTATTTACTTTCAGCAATTCAACTTTGTTCATTCTTACAACTGGATATTATAAAATTGATCTTTTTTTGTAGCTTTTAGACAAGTTTTATAAACCAAACAAAAGAAAAGTGTAGAAAGTAGGGTGAAACATAAGAGTAGTCATTGATGTGCAAACACGCAGTCTTGTAAGCTATTTGACTCTATACAAACATAGATTGCGGTGTCGCATAATATGTAGATTTAGGAAGCCCTCTGGCCTTGTCTTCCATCTATGCGCTAAACTTTCAGCCACTTCTGCCTTTCTGGAAAAATACACTTCATTGATCATATTGTTGCATTTTTTAAATTTCTATACTCAAAAAAGGAGCCCAGAGCATGAATATCTCACACCATTTTCCCTGTGCGTAAGTGCTTAAAACAGCTTCTGCAAGTTTAGATATCGATGGAGCGTGTGTATGACGGATGTTGAGTCTAATAAGGATTTGACGCAGACATATTTATTGATATAAGATATTTGCTTCAATCTTTATAGCATCTGATTACACGGTTTACCTTTTGGTATTCAATATGTCCGAATTAGTTTGGCTACTGCTTGTTTGCATGGCTATTTGTGTTTTTGATCGTTTGGTGAAAGGTCATCCACAAATTGGCCAGAGATGAGAATAGAAGACGTGGACATTTGGAGTCCGCCTCTTTGTCACCGGTCATTTAATTCACTATTAGAGTTAATTGGTTATGATTGACTCTGTCATACAGGGTGAACCAAAAACATAATAGTGTGCATATCTCATCAGTTTTGTTTGTTAATATCTGTTTCCTCCTTTTGATGACATCCCATTTTATTGAAATGTGCTATTTCAATTTGCAATTAAGTATGCCTGTCTGTATGTAAGTGGTCTAAGCTCAATGCAAAATGTGTAAAATTGTCATGAGTTACACAGAATGTGACTAACCAAATGTACATTTCCATTAATGTACTCTGTCACCTTTTTATTTGTAATTGGATTGCTTATTAATTAATTAGACAAATTGGAGGCCATGGTTTTGTTTTCCTACAATATCTAGTGTCAAGGTGAGGCAGATGCATACTTGTGTTTAAGATGAGTCAAAACTTATTTGAATTAAGCAAGTTTACATTACTATATTCTGTTAATTGCCCCTTTCAAATTATAATGAATAAATGTGATCATCAGTCAGAATTAGTAAAGAAAGATTTTTATTACAGCGGAGAGATTTTAATTGAGGCTAGTAATGAAAAAGTGCTAACTGCGCTTACCCATCACCCATTATGCTGATATATTACCTATCAATTCAATTTATTAAACCTTAGAGCTCATTTCATATTTACCCTTTGAGCCTTTTGTTTTTAATCAGGTTTGATACGAGCATTGGGTAAACAATTTTATAATTGTACGCAAAGTTTGATTGACCAATACAAGCAACGACATGTGCCTCGTGACCTTTCACCCCTCTGTATGTCTGTGTTTGCTGTTAGAGGAATCCAACCCTCGATATGGCGTTTCTAATCAGTTACATGATAGCCAGTCTTTTATCCACATGACATTTGAAAAACAAAAATGATGACATTGAATATTGAGTCAAAGTCATTGACCTATCGAACCCCCTACGGTAAAAATGGAAGCAGCCTTATTTTGCTGGTTGCTTCATCTGCGGAGGATAAGATACCAGTCCGTCAGCACACAGGCACCAAATGCCGATACCATGATGACATTTTCATGATGATGTGTAAGAGTTACGCCGGCCGGTCGATTTGGTAGCAGTGCGGTGGACTTTAAACTGTTTTTACTGTTCTGAAGTGTTTGTCGTACGTCGGAGAAAAAAAATGATAGATTTGACAGGGAACAAACTTTGCTCATGCTCATGCTCAGCAGGGCGTTTGCTGTATGTTGTTGAATGTAGGACGACCAACATTGTGGATATTAATTGTGCAATTTGTGCTATAGGGTAAGGCAACTTATCCGGCTGATTGTAGCTTAGCTAGCTGTCACGGTGTGAAGGATGTCGTCCCCACCGAAAACCGTAAGTAATCAGGGAGTTTTCTCATCGGATTACCTCACCACCGGTGAAATATAAATTGCTATTTTTTTACAGTTGGACTTTAAAGCATAAGAATGTATGTAAGCAATGGCATTTATTTCAACTCTGGTTAGGGGTTGAACGGTTCAGGTACAAGGCTGGAACCCGATAACGAAAGCTCGCTTGCTTTCAACGGCGTTGGCTTTGTTCCATATCTCACACTTGTATTGTCAGGCTAAAGTAAACTTTAGAACATGATCCTGTAAGTTTTACTGTCAGCTGATGGGGCTCTCTTGCTCTAATGGCCTGATTGAATCAAATGCGTGTACTTCTCTTAAGGCGGGCAGGCTGAGATCGGTTTTCCCAGCCGTGGCGTTCATCCAAGTTCTTGCACTTTTGCTCTTGTTTATACCCGCTGTGTCAGCAGGATAGTCTAGAGTGTTGAAAAGTGTAGAAAACATGACTTGGTTGATGGATGAACTCATAAGGAAGATATACAAAGATAGTTATTATTACAAAGGTAGTTGTGCGTAGGCCTAACTTTTATCAAATACTTTTGGAAATAGTGTACTTTTAAGTCCCAGTGCAGAAAAGGGTTCAGTTCAGTTGGTACACCTCCGCCATGTCTGACGGTTCCTGACTTTCGTGATGTCTCTCCACCGTTGTCGGTCAGCAGCTAGTTGATACACCACTGGTAGAGGTTGTCCAACGAGATTCTTGATTCTGTCAATCCACCTTGCCCTTGGTCGCCTACATCTTTTTTGAGCCCTCAATTTTTCCCTGCATAAGGACTTTCTCAAGGCAGTTGTCCTTATACTTAAGAGACACTTGATTCTACCTTGTCATAGATGCAAACCTGGAACCCAAAGTGCTTTTTAACCAAACTTTCTATTACGGGTACATCTTTCTATTTCCTATTATCGGACCCTGATTTTTTTCTGTCGATAAGCATTCTTCCTACTACAAGCATCATTAGAATGCAATTGGCAAAGCCATACATTTCATTGACTGCTTAATAGAGTGGTGAGGCTACTCGGGGTGAACGCGTCAAGTAAACGTGGGTTCTGTCCCTAGTGCAAGTGGTAGAGGATACCTACTCAAAGTTGGGTACACATAATTGCGTGGAAAATGTGGCAATGTCTTGTTTGGTCGACCGTTTACGCAACAGAATAAGCTTAAAGCTATTAAGTAGTGTAGGTTTATTCTGTTATATGATGTCACAGGTTATCAAACAAGATATTGCTTAGAATATATTTTTTAAAAGCTGGTTGTTGATTAATTGAGTATTTTATGTTGTTTGATTACTATTAATTAATACTAAGTAATTTGGTTTCATAACGAGCAGTAAGGAGAACAATTTTGGATTGTATTTTCCCCAAATAGTAATGGATGAGCGATTGTCTCTATGCGTTCAGTTGTAGATATTCCTATGTTATGTCATATTTAAACTTGCCTTGAAATCGAAGTAAAGGTCTTTATTTTTATTCTTTGAAGAAAAAAAGGTGTGGGAAATCATTATTACCTTGGCTCTTGTGGCACATTCTAAAATTTGCCCGGAATACTAAAAATCAATAGAGTCTCAACAAATTGGCCAGAACTCATATGTCAATAACAGCATCAGTCGTTTCCAAAATATTGGACCACTTAAGATGTATTCTGTGAAAATGCTTGATTGAATTTTGCTCATTTTAGCTACTGTCATATTGTGTTAAAAATTGACCCACTTTAAGTTAGATCTATTCTCTGAGAAAAAACTTGATTGAATTGTGCAATTTTTAGCTGATGCAGACACATAATGTTCAAAATGACAGTTTCCTTTAAAAACAAGTTTCATTGAATTTGGCTATTTCTTGCTGTTGTCAATGCATGTCCCAAATAATGAACCACATTGCCGCATTTGTTTGAAAGAGCTTGCATGTCCCTTCATTATGCTTGATATACACCAGTATCCTTGAACAAGTTTCATTAAACACTGCTATTTCTTGCTTTGTCAATTTGTGTCCCAAATAATGAACCACATAGCGGGTAAGCTTTAGAATACCCTACCATTCTTATCCCTCACTGTGTAAGTGTATGCGTCGTTCTTTAAAAGTCCCCATTGAGTACATGCAGTGGTAGGGTATACTGTAAAACAAGTTAATTTCGTGAGCAATTTAATTTCGCGAATTTCGCGAGAGGCTCAAATTCGCGAAATTATATTGCCGCGAATTAATGTGTGTAAAGATGACACTAGTGGTAGAAATTTTAGATTCGCGAAATTAAGTTACCGCGATACTAGTGATGATTAGCAATTCGCGAAAAAAATATGCCGCGAAATTAACTTGTTTTACAGTACTAAAGGAACTCCAAATGGTCCAATATTATGGACACAATTTGATAGTGGCAGAATTCAAACAAGCTCTTTCAAACAAATGCTGCTACTATCAAATTGTGTCCATAATATTGGACCATTTTGCCGTGTCCCTTTAAGAAGCTTGATTGATACTATCATACTTGTCATATTACTTTTAAATTAATTAAATTCACTTTGAATGCAGTTATTTCTTCATTTATACGCATGACATTTATTCATCATTTAGATCCATTCCATTGCAAATTGGCTCAATGTATCTACCTACATTGTTTATGTAAAATCAACCCAGGATTGGGCAAACAAGATGAGCATCATTCCATATAGATGAAACAATGGTAAAAATAACAATTGATATTTCCCCCAGCCCTGTAACTCGATATAGGGCTGGGCAAATGTGATGATCGCTTCTTGTCTTGACAACATATCATCCGGCATGACGAGACTTGTTCATTTTTCCGTGTTTTTCCCTCACAATCATAGCAAAATCATAGAAAGTGCTTTTTCACCTGCCACAGTTTTTGAAACACCTGATATGTGCTTAACGAGCTAATTTTACGCCAAAATTGGTCCGTTTTTGTGAATGTTTATCGGCACTATTCCTCATCAATTGGGTCGACTAGAGAGTTACGGATTCTAAGTCAGCAGGGAATGAGCTATCATTTAGTTAGTCATGACTATGCCCTTGGCATATAGCTTTAATTAAATGATTTGGCACATTTACTTTTTTGCAGTTAAAAAGTAGTTGGGGTTTGCTTGTACCTGCAATTAAAATGGAGCAATCCATATAATTGGTTTGCTTAAAAAATCAGTGCTTATTTTGATGCCTTTAATTTTTCACACTGTACCAATTTTAATCAATTTTGTGTTATTGAAATCAAGATTTTGCATAGATCTTATCCTGAGGAAAAATGTGAGTGCTATTTATGTGTGGATGCAAGTGATATTGTTCTCAAAAATACTTAAATGCAAATATTATTGAAGTTTACATTAAACAGATTGCTGCAATTATGTTGATTGGAATTGAATATGATATTGATAGTAAACTGCATGGTTTAACACTTTCCATGCTGCAGGCGGCTGCAGACGACATTCCAAAATGTCACAATTTTTTTCAAAAATGTCAAAATGATTGAATTTCATTACAATATTTGGACACACTACGAGAAATGCATTGCAATAAGTACAAACATGCCTAGTATTGGTTCAGCAATCCTTGAGATAGACCTTGAAAGTTGGGAGAGGTTTCTGAAAAATCTGTTTTGTATGGTAAAACTAATAGCCGCGTGGAAAGTGTTAATCATTGAATCATCCATTATTCACGGGTTAATTTAACATTTTGGAGTGCCCATGGACAAGATGACTAATTTTGATTCATATTGATGTGGATTGGAGAGAATCCCCATTTTCAGTGCTGCTATTCTGAACCTACCTGTTTAATGAAAATGGTCAGGTCTGAAGTGGGAAACCTAATAGTGTGCTTATTTAATATTTGCAATTTAAATCAGGTACAAACTATCAACCCATTGCCCATAATCACACTTGTAACCAGACGGACTATTTATATTCTGGGTGTTACCCAGTTATCAGTGTATGAGAACCTAACACTTTGCCATGCCTTGTGAATAACTAATCAAGCCTGTCCCCTCAACTCAACTGTCATCTATATTTAGCCTGGGAGCTTTTACACCCCCGTGGGCAACAATGGAAGTGTCTTAGTCCATTCTAGTGTGAGATAATTGCGATTGCTCGTGAGGTGGTTGGACACGCAGGTAGATGGACACAACATTTCATGTCAATGCAAGAGGAGGTTTTTGCGAGATTGGCGAACCCCCTTTTTTTGCGGCTGCCGATGACGAGGAGAAATCTAGGGCTGCCTTAACGACGGCTCGCAGCGTACCCCACGTGACTATGTTAGCTGCCATGTGGTTGCATGCATATACATGTACACCTTGTATCTTGTATGGATGCCATACCTATTGCCTCTGTCTTTTCCAGTGTTGTTTAGCCTAGGATGATACAAGTGAGAATCAGTGGTTATCTATTTTGGGATGAGAACTTGACATGTGTGTGTGATGCTTCATGATCTAATCAGATAACAAAAGAAGAGAAAGTAGATCTTCACCATCGTGTTTATTTACCAGTGCCTTTGTGTGTTTGTACACCGACTACTTAGCATCGTAAACCAAAATAACCTTGGAATAGATAGATACGCAGTTACCGGATCTGAGAAGTCAACTTGGGAATACACATTCCGATATAAGGATCTTTACTGGGATCGTAACGTAAAAGGAATCACTACTGTTTATTAAGAGTATTGTGTTTTATATATTGACACCACAAGTGCTAGCTCTATCTGCTTACCTACCATGGATGTGTATCAGAGTATACCAATGACACCTGTGCCACGTGCACATAGATATAACTCATGGGAGAGACGTGAGAGGAGGATGAAATATCGGTCATTGCCTTGCCCTAATCCTTATGAGGTATGTTGTCGGGGCTACATGTCTAACGAGAGTGAGGTTTGATGAGGGTGTGCTGCAATTATTGCTTTCATTTCAAGATGTTTTATACATGAATTAGCTCTTCTGATTCGCTGGTGTGTATGCATAAATTAAATTTAAATATTATGTTCTAAAATTGCATTTTTACATGGGGAAATCTTTCTTACAAAATATTTTGAATTTTCATGGGTTTTCTTTTAATTTTGCTGATGTCAAATTCCTACCTAAAACACGGGTAATGTTGAGGATGCAAATTATTCCATGTTTGTGTTAATGCAGAATATCTGTGAATATTGCAATGCCTTGGTATCACAAGTGTTCTTTTTTCAGGTTAAAGAATCATATAAAATTAAGAAATCCAGTCTAATTAAAAAGTAAGCTACTGGTTATGGATGCAAAATATTGTGGCTTGTAATATACCTGACGGTTATGAAAATAAATGGTAAATTTAGGAAAAATGCCAAAATAGTTGGCAAATGACATATTGATCCTACTTGTAATTATTGAATCGTAGTGTCATTTTGTTGTGGCATTTTAACTCCTCTCCAAAAGAAATTCCAATACAGGAACAGACGACACATCAAAATCAAAACAGTGAAAATAATATCCCTATTAATTATCGGCCACTGAAATGGTCAATCTATATTTTAACACCAGAGTGTTTTCTCTACTGACCGGTTCAAAGCTGTTATTAAATTTGATCAATTTTGAAAAAACTGATATTATATTTTTGTTATTCTAGAGATTTTCTATTACGTACAGCTGAAATGACATGACATTTACCTGCCAATTCAGTTCAGAGCTATGCATTCTCTAGATGATGTAAACTATATTACATGTTAGATGCATAATTTATCAGCTACATGTGTGGCAAAATGTTTTACAATAATGCCCATAAATTTTGAAAAAAATACTCTTGTGTCATATTGATTTATTTTTGCCGAAGTGAAACAAATTCAATAGAACGCCTGAACTGGTCTTGCAGAATGCCTGAACAAACTAACCCATGCAGAAAAATTAAAGCATTTTTCCCTTGTATTATTAGATTTTCATACCCAAAAATTACTGAATCCAACATTTTCTAAAACCAAAATAGCGCAGTGAATTTCATTTACCCGTGCAGAAAACCAACTGTCATTTTTCTCTCATATTTTGTGAAAGTGAAATATCAATGCTCATTAAAAGGTAACATTTCACCACTAAAATAGCTAAATGAATTCTCCCTCAATTGATGGTAGCATACCATTAGTACCATCCTGGGGACTACTATAAGGCAAAGTAACTAAAATTCTGTGTTTCTCATCCCCGCCCGCACCAAATTTTGACGCCGCTTCAATATTTTTGTTATTTTTTATTTTCAAACATTCCTTCAAAATTCCCCCAAAAGTTCAACAACAAAAATCAAAAATCATAGGGCCCCTACCTGTCTTTGTTGTGTGTCCATCATTTTCAACTATATTTCAATGAAAAAGACGCGAGAAACACTCATTGGCATAGATAGTGATACGAATATCGAAACAATTCTGTTGCAAAAAGCTTGTAATCTGGCTTCTGAGAAATAACAAAAAATCCAAAGATAACAAATAGTAAGGGCCGCCCTCACTGATTTTTTAAAAAAGTCCGGACGAGAAACACATTATTTTTGTTACTTGGCCTAATAGTATATCCTTCACTACATTTTTTCAATGGGATTTTCAAAAAACATTGGAGACATTGAACGCTCAAATGGAGGTTATTCTAGAATAGATATGCCCATCATGACAGTACTCCCATGGTAGCATTAGCATGTATTTCAGCACTGAAGATGATGCTACATCCAATGTACTCATCAAAGCCTAATTATTCATCAACTGAATTCCATCCATCCTTAGCAATGCATCAAGACATGATCCAGGTGACATGTAACCATATCTCAATACTTTATCATCCCTGACCTGCGCATAGATTAATTGCATTAAGATTTATGATGGTGTCCGCTCAATTTTCTTACCAGTAACTAACCATTCCATCATTTATATTCACTGACGGACAAACATAGCGCATACAGGTCAATTCTGGACTTCTCGGATGAGTTGAGAGCCGAGTCATTGCTCCCGGAAGTCGGAGAACTGATGTAACTGACCGCTAGTGCTGTTGGATATTTTATAGCAGTTTTGTTCCTACCGAACATTTTATTGTGTTTCTTCTATAGATTTTTATTAGCTTTTTATGTTGTAGCATTTCTTGAAATGGGATATTGTTATAAGGAAATACTTATCCATTTCAGTGATATTATGTGAAAAATTGAAATGTGAAATTAAGTTTCTCGCAAAGATATCAATATAAAAATTAGGAGAAAAAGAGCAGTGTTCCATTAGGCGAGGTTGTGGAAAAGAGGTCATATTTTGTAAGTGTTAAGGTCAATTGATGAAACAAGATAAAGTGTGTGGTAGAGTGTTTCTAGATCTTAATCAATAATGGCTGTATTTGAAATTTCTTTTAAAATTGAACTGAATGTATTGAAATATTAAACAGTTTCATGGAAATATTATTTTAATATTGCTAATACATTAATGTATAAACCGTACAGCTAGAACTATTATGCCAGATAACATTTGGCAGCAACTAAATCCAAATCCAAAGCTAATAATATATGTAAGCACTAGACTTTGTACACCTGCAATTGTTGAATTAAATGTGGAAAGAGATGTGTAAGGCCAACAACAACAAAAGTTTGTCTCAGATGACATGAGAGACTGAAAATCTAATGCGGTCTGCAGATTTTTTTCTTCATTTTTTCTTCTTTTTAATTCAGACCTGAAAGTTGGCTGATTTTTAAGGAAATCATTATTGTTATTTATTTTTAAAACATAAAAAAAGAAGTTAACGCGGGCGGTTTTGGTAATGCGTGCGGGTCATTTGAGACAAACATTTTTGTAGTTGCCTAAGTATATTAATAAAATCACACTGTTGACCAGACTTTCATCATATGCAGCATAAATTAAAGTAATAGAGTAATTGAGTTTACCCATACAGATGTGTCCATATTAACTGGTGGGCTGACGTTATTGATAAACAAACAAAAAGATACAAGCCTACCAGCGTCTCAGGGAAATGTTGAACCATGTTGTATTCATAATTGCACAAAATTAAATGATATATATATGGATGGATTGTGTGCAGCTTTACTGTTTAAGAAAATATAATTTCATATTTGAGGTTTCTAATTGTTTGATTCCACAATTTGAGCTTACAGAAATAGTGAATGTACTTGATGTCGTTCTTTAACCTTTATAACTCAAGGAAACAGAACTTGTATTTAAAATGGAATGGTAGATAACTGTGAGGTATGAGTCCATGGTGTAATTTAGCTCTCTGAGTTAACCAAGCAATCTTGTATTTTCCTAATATATGAGCAAAGATTTTGAGCTTGCTATCATCAATAGATGGCATATAAAACCTATCATTGCTATCATCAGTAGATAGCATATAAAACATAGTATTGCTATCATCAGTAGATAGCATATAAATTGCTATCATCAGTAGATAGCACATAAAACCTATCATTGCTATCATCAGTAGATAGCATATAAAACCTATCATTGCTATCATCAGTAGATAGCATATAAAACCTATCATTGCTATCATCAATAGATAGCATATAAAACCTATTATTGCTATCATCAGTAAATAGCATATAAAACATATTATTGCTATCATCAGTAGATAGCATATAAATTGCTATCATCAGTAGATAGCATATAAAACCTATCATCAGTAGATAGCATATAAAACCTATCATTGCTATCATCAGTAGATAGCATATAAAACCTATCATTGCTATCATCAGTAGATAGCATATAAAACCTATCATTGCTATCATCAGTAGATAGCATATAAAACCTATCATTGCTATCATCAGTAGATAGCATATAAAACCTATCATTGCTATCATCAGTAGATAGCATATAAAACCTATCATTGCTATCATCAGTAGATGGCATATAAAACCTATCATTGCTATCATCAGTAGATGGCATATAAAACCTATCATTGCTATCATCAATAGATAGCATATAAAACCTATCATTGCTATCATCAATAGATAGCATATAAAACCTTCATTTGGCACTTTTCTTGGCACAGTGAAAAGGCACAAATCTTTTGGATGCATTTTTTGTCCTTTTCTCCAATTAAATAATATTTGTGTATATATATACAGTATTTCTAAATTATCTGCTTTGCAAAACAATGACCCACATTTTGGGGATTTGATTAGAAATGAAGCAAGACAACCAGGTACTTATTATTCTTGTAAATGATACCGGCAAATGATCACACCATCGCAAGGGGATAAATTGACTCGGGATTTTCAACCAAATAGCAATGCATTGGACGCTTTCAGGTAATGCATCAAAACCAAGATTCATAACAAGGATGATGGGAGCAAGATTTGAAAGCCTTTTGGCGGGTTATCATAATCATAAAGCTCCGACGGGACATCATATTGATGAGATATTATCTCATGGTGGGATCGGTAACAAATTGGCACAAATGAGTAATATCGCAAATCACAGTTGAGTATGAAGTAAATGCAACAGATAGCTTGGATAGAAATGAACATCTTCAAGATTGATGCTTGCAGACTGAGCTGTAGATGTATCAACAAGAATATAGGCGTCATATCAATCAGAATACAAAATAGAGGCATTTTAAATGGGATTGGGCCAATCAGATTGCATAATAGACTGAACAAGGACAACTCTTAAATGGGATTGGGCCAATCAGAATGCACGATAGCTAGTTGGCTGTGCTAAGTTGGATTGGACTAATCAGAGTGTGCGATAGTTAGTTGTGAGCCATGCTTAATCCATACACTGAACCAATCAGGATACACAGTCCAAACAAAGTATTGGCTGCTCTTAATCATGGGATTGGGGCAATTAGAAAGTCAAGGATGAACATTACTAAATAAGTATAAACCAAAATGTGTGGGTAAACCAGAATTACAACATTTCATTAATTCTCACTTAGATATGATGTAACTCAGGTGGGTTTTTTATATCACATTTTGTACACACACAAAACCTTTATTTTTCCTTACGTAAATCTCTCGTACTTTCACAGGTTATCAACCTGGTTTCCGTAGCAACCATTTTCTTACTCTTGACTGAGTATCGACAAAAGCTTATAACCTTGTCTTTCCTGTTATACATTTTTTTTCTCCAAATTTAACAATTATATGTTTCATGCTTGTGGCAGGATATGACTTTTCCCATTAAATAGTCTATACATATTGCTCAAATAGTCACTCAAGTTAGGCACAAAAAAAGCAAGTCTGCCTCACATATATTTGGGAAAATAGCCCCCCCCCCCCCACCCCCCTTCGGAGCCAATTGTTTACTTACTTTACTTATTTACTTATGTTCGCGGGGTATGTGAGACATCTTTTTTCTTCTTCTTGGCCTTAGTTAGTTACGTATTACACCATATTTGCTAACGATCGACAGAGCTCTCAGTTTGAATTTGTTTAACAACTTATAAAGCACTGGCAAAATGACACTGTAGGTAATAAAAGGGAATCAAATCGCCACAACCGAAATTGCTTCTCAAATTAGCCAGCCTTTTTAATATCAGCTCTATCATACTGCCCTAATTTTGATCGGCACAGCTCCCATTTTTCTTTCATACTAGAATCGAAATAAGCTCGCTGACAGCCCCGTGTGCAAAGTCAAACAATTTTCCAACTTGAAACATGTCTTTGTAAATATAAGCTGTCTCCACGGAGGAAACATGATATCATGTGGTTATATAGACTTGAAATTTTATTTTCTAGCGCCGAACTAGAGTGTAACATACTCGTAGATCATGGTTAATGCTTTCCATGTGGGCAGGCGTCTGCAGACGACATTCTAAAATTTCACAAAATATTTCACAAATGTCAAAATTATTGAATTTCATTACCATATTTGGAATCACCAAGAGAAATTCATTAAAATAAGTACAAACATGCCAAGTATTGGTTCATAATTCTTGAGATAGAATTTGAAAATTGGGAAAGGTTTCTGTCATATATGTTTTGTATATGGTAAAACTAATAGCCATATGGAAAGTGTTAAGCGGAATGTGTGGAATGGTGTCAGGAGGTGGGGTAGTTTATAGTCTATAAAATGCTATAGCTGCTTAGGCAATTTAATGGGTATGTAATTATGAAAATAGAATGATTTGTTAAACTGCTATCAGCAGTAGATCACTCCATTGACGAACTAGCTGTAGTCTTTACATGGGGGTGAATTGGCAGCTTGGACTGGTGTTAAAGTCTAGTTTCTAGAAAACTATAACATGTTGATTACGTGGCTCTTTGAGGAGGAACAAGCAATGTTGACTCGCCCGAGGATCACTGAACAAACAAAAACATTACTTAGCCAAATTTGTAAAAAAGAGACACAGCTATGGGGAATTATTTTGTAGAATTGATTTATAACTGTAACACGCTACGGCTGTCTGGGAGCCGACTTTTGTGAAAAATCAAATGGATCGATGTTGACTTTTTGGTTTGTGTAGGACTGTATAAATATGTCTCGATTTGAATGAAGAACTGGTTCATGTGGTACAAATATGATGCCAGATCATATTTCAATGTAGTAAAGTGGTTGGCAAATAAAAATGAAAACTAAACTAATCTATCGGAACGTTGCATGATCAGTCTTGCCTTTAGTTATATTAGCCTCATTTTATCATTCTCGTATTAGATATAGCCCACTAGGGTGGTTGATTTAATGTTCTACATTCTAAAGGTTTTATATTGTTAAATGCAAAGAAAAGAATGCCCTTTTTAGGTCGTCTGTGCTGGAGAGACCGTGAGGCTCGCTGCACCGTTTGTGTGTCAGTGAATCTCTTGAACTGTGTGTAAAATTCTTTACACTTATTTGTCAAAATCTTTTTTCTTCATATAAAGACCAATTGCGATCAAATTTGGATAACATATGCAAGATGGGCACATTTATATGTTAATGATTTCAAAGGGTTCAAGGTGAAAACATTACACTTTTTCTTTATTTAGTTTAAATTATGAAAAAAGAGAAAATAATCATTTTAATATTATTTCCCTTCCAAGTTCAGTTGATATTGCTGTAATCATTCATTTCCCGGGAAGTTAACTGGTTAAGTTATCTTTCTTTCGTTGCAAATATCATTTTTTCGGGCCTACCTCTTTGGATACTTAAGGTCTAAAATGTGGAATTCCATTATACTACATACATACATACTACATACTGTTATACTGTACACAGCGCCCTACCTCGGGCATTATCGGTACAGTGCCCCTGAAACCTAGGGACATGAGTTTTTGTGTACACAGACCGGGATGATCCCCTACTCTTTACGAAGGAGTCTGTGACCTTTTAACGTGCTCAGATGTTGCTCTTCTGATGCACGAGACCACCATTTCTACGTGACTTCTGAACCACGAGGCAATTGAGACTAAGTACCTTGCCTAAGGATACAAACATGTTGGCCGTAGCGGGGCTCAAACTCACAACCTTTGTATCGTGAGACCTGTGATCTATCCGCTAGACCACAATTCTAAAGGATTAGGCACTGCGTTGATATTGTACTTGACAGCGTCTTATAACATTTTCAAATATATGCATAAAATCCCGATTTGAGGCGAAGGATAATAACATGTCAATTAATTTAACAAATCTAAACTGTGGGTATACAGGGCGTATTTTGATGGATGACGCACTGGGGATTAGATGGAAACATGGCACGATATTATAAACCCGCTGTCAGAAAACGGAAATATGCATGCCCAATTTACTGATGCTTTAATACGGCTAGAGCGTGATTACGTATGGTAATATTTGCCTTCCAGGGGTTGTTGAGGGAGAATATAAACAAGCCAGCCAATTTTTCGTTTCTTATCTTTATTATTTTTCGTCTGGCATTCAATACGGTGCTGAACACCTGTTTCATACCAGGCTCAATTTTTGTGGAAATGAGGGATTGTTGAAAGTGGAGGGGGGGAGGGGGGGGGGGGGGGGTTGGTTAATCGCCTGGCCTTCATAGGATTTGGTATTGAGTTATGGATACTGCATAATTGCTTGTTTTGTATGAGAGTTAATTTTTTAGGAATGAAGCTAGCAACACGGCAAGTGGTTTGTATGTACTGATCTTGGCACGCGTGAAATGAACTAATTGTGTACTGTCCGTTTTGCGTAAATGTGTGGAAATTAACATATGCAAAATGACCCTACTATGTATGAATCTGGAGATTCGGCACATCAAAACTTAGCTGTGAAAATAAATCTAAGCAAATATGTGTCCAAGTCGGGTGATAAAGCAGTAAAAATGTGCTTGCTATCGATTGTATGACATGATAGGCCGATTATTCACTGTTCTGCTGCAGGGAAGTATGCGTTGAGCTTTAGGCTATGATTCTGTTTCACTGGTACATCAATATTGTATCGTGGACATACATCCGAGATGTCAAATCTAATAATACTGAGATGAGGAGAGAGCTTTTGAGATGTTAACTTTCCCTTGGTAGTAGAATTACAATTACAGGAATTGCGAATGTTTCCCCCTTTTTGCTAAACATTTTGGTGTTGATTAATATTGGCAACTATTCATTAAAATAAGATTGAATGTTGGGAGATTATGCTCAATTCTGACATTATGTTTCTAATTATTATAGAACTAGGAAAGATACCCACATTACCACCAAAGTAGCAACGAACATATAAATGCTTTTATGTACACTGGGCGGCACTTTTGAACGCAGAGTTAATGACCATACGTTAGTCTTGTTTGAATAGCATCCAAAATAAACCAGTTCCACGTTAAGAGCCTTCTTGATTAGATTTGAGCTTGGTTTAATAATTAACTAACGATTAGGTAGTGATTTAGTACGGCAACCTTAGCGTTGACAAACATTGACTTGGCCTGAGTTACAACTGGACTGATGCATTCAGCTGCACTTCTGATGTGGCAGAGATTTAGATGATGTTGCGCAGGTTGAAAAAAGTATGACGTAAGCACGAACAGAAATATTGATTAAAATGTCAAAATATTAATACATGGGTGTTTAATTTATAATAGCAGCAATTTCTGCCAGGTGATGGGTGATTAGGTTTATAAAGTGATATCGTATTTTCACTCGATGATAACTCTGATTGTATCGGACAAGATCAACGTGTATTGTCACTGTCAATAGCATTGCACGATATCACAAAGTCTGATCAATATTTTGACTAATAATTAAAAAACAGACAGAGTTTGTTGACTGTTATCTCAAACAACTGAAATCACTTCCAGCCCCTAATGAATTGTTATTTCTCTGTCTGACGAGATCTATATCGTGTTGATGTTTATAACGTGCTATTAAATTGTCTTATTTCCGGAATTTAAAAATAAGTTAAAGCTGATTGTTTGCGAAAGGCTGTTAGAAATACATGTAAAAATGCGCAACAGTGTTTCCCCCAGAGATAGATTTTAAAAAGTATAAATTATCCGTTGGTGTTTCTATAATGGAGGTTGTTTCATCATAAGTGTTTGTACTTGTATCATATGCTGGGTGTGGGTATGCATCTCTGCGTAGCACAACTGAATTTGGAAATCAATCAGTTTGAATCGGTTCCCTCGATGATTACCCGGTAGTTGTATTAAAATTCAAATTAGACTTAATGTAATAAGTCAAATTGAAAGCCGAAATGGAAACCGATATTTGTTTTTGTATCTGACGTTTTGAGAGATTAAGAACAGTTGCTCCGTCGTTTCTCCCAGGCTGTCTCATGTAGCAGTCAGTAGTATTGTCATGTGTTGAAATACCGATGTGTTCGACCGTGTCGGTAATGAAATTGTTATCTTGGTTGTTTCCAACGGGATTTTGTGTAAGCTGAGGAGTGCTTAACATTGTATGTAGGTGATTCACTCCACATGCGTAGTTAGAATGCTTTGTTGTTGCTAACTTGATATGGTGTAATGTTGGGGGTATATGGAGTATTTTATCTCATAGGCACGCGTCATTGTCATGCTATGAGCTACTTGTGTAAATTGTCAATAAATAGATCCTAGCAATAATTCTCACACACTCGGCAAATTAAATAAAATTCAAAAGAAACTTAACTGTAAAAATGTATGAACAAAGTGTGTCAAAAATTGACAAACTCGGTTGCCGAAATTGCTTCTCTAATTCACATAACTCATTAGGTGAGGTAGGAATTTCATCCCCAGATGGTTGGTATCTAGTACATTTCACGAACCATCGATGAGCATTTTCCCTTCCAATGTTGCCACCAGGTTATACCACTAAAATCCCCAATGGAATTGTCCTAATGTTGTTTTTATCAACACTAATCAGTGATGTATCCATCCCCTCCAGCGACTGCATCATTGACCTACATTTGGCGCCAGCGTTAATGAACATCGCGCGATTGTCGGATGAAGAGAGCTGCAAAATTTAATTTGTTTATAACAATAATAACAACAACATTGTCCGGACTGTTCTCAATATTGATTGCATTGCTGTGTATTAACCGAGCTGACGAGATCACCCTAAAGGTTAACATCAAAATTGTCAAAATAATGCAGGTGCCACAAGGTGATTGGCCGATATAATTTGGGACACTACTACAAGCGGGGTGATGTGGGGTTGGGGCTCAAGCTATTCATTGATGGGGCATACAGCTGCACTTTGCAACGATAGCCACATTAACGAGGGCATGTTTGGGGGGAAATACCCAAACAAACAGCTGATTGCATTGTTTTTAGAGTTGTGACCCTTCTTTTTAAGGGTCACAACTCCATCAAAACATCAAAAATGGCTGTTTTGTTTGTTCCCGCCTGCAGACTTTTCTTGAATGGGGACCCTCTTCCAAGAGTATACTTTGGGGTTGCACCACTTGACTTTCAGGGGGTGGGTAGGAAGTTTTTGAAAGAAAAAAACAACTTCACCCACTATACAGGCAAAAAACCAACTTCACCCACTGTATAATAGCCCTCCTCGTACTATCCGGGGAAATACTTTAAAGATAGAATATAAAAATACTGAGTCAGCCATCCTCCTAGCTGAGTCAAGTCTACAGTTCGGTTCTCAGGTTGATCGGTTCTCGGTTTGGGAGCAATTTTTCTAGGCTTATAGATAGAGTAGTCCTAAGGTAGGACTACTGTATAAAGGTATGTATTAAAAAAGAAAAACTTTGCCGCCTTAAAAAAAGAAATCCACCCGACCCCAACTTCCTACCCCCCTTGAAGTCTAATGGTGCGTCCCTTATACATTGTAAATCCCCCTGCCCCTGTGACTTCTACTCAATATCTTTAGATGGTTAAATCAGTTCGCTGTTTGAAGAAGCTTGGTTTTCACATTTTTGCAATGCTAAATCCATTGATATACAGTGGATTACGTTTCATCTAATGTTTAAATGCAGAACACATGACAGTATGTGCATAATAGGATGTCTAGAAACTATGCAGATAATGAAACTGAACTGTATGGCAAACAAGTGAACAAGAAAGAAAAATAATCTGAATTGCGCATATTTGTGTGTTGTGTTATGTTTGGAGATGAATAATATGCATAGGAGGGTCTCGCAAGTATAAATGTTATGTTACTTAGTGTACTTCAAAAAGGGATGTGAGCGTGACACAAGTGGTGTAGGGTACTGTGCTTTGAAATGAGATGAAATATGAATCGTTCAATGGATATGGAGAGGGGATTGTGGGAGGGCAGGTAAATGTACAATTCAAACAAATCAAGTTTCACTTCTCAGTTTCTTGTTCAGTTCCCTTATTGGGTTCTCAAATTTGTATTCTCTATGTTTGCTTTTTCTGTGCCAAAACTATGCACTATTGTTTGCAAAAATTGTGAATGATTTGGTTAGGCTAATTTAGCCTAGGAAATTCATTTGAAAATCACTGCACAGTTATTTGACATGATTACTTTTACTGGTTTAGATTCACAATGCCTGATTAGGAGTGGAAACATTGTAACAAATTACTGACACTTATTTTCTTTCAAATTTTGAAGAAAAAAACTTCCTAAATTCATGTATAAGCTCAGCTGTTCACTTGTAGTATTGCTATACCAGGAAATCTGGCAAAAAAATGAACTAAGAATTAAATTACTTCTAAGAAGACCCAAGACAATCCCCCATCTTTCATTTTTTGCCCTACAGTTAAATAATATAATTTTAAATATTAACGTAGCTTAATATTCTCTTTTTCTTTAGGTTGTTTCCATGACTTTGTTGCACGTAAGAAAGGATTAAACTTGCTTGGTTCAAGATTCTATCTCAGTTTCTAAAATGAACTAAAAAAAGTGTAAAAACCAATAAGATTGAACAGAAAAGTCTCCCATTTACCCATTCAGCGCAGGGGCAAGAACACGAATCTTTTAATCAAATCTGGATTTCATTATGTCAGAAATAAGTTTTGATGTTCCTATGTACCTATGCACTTGCTCCTATGGGAGAATCGATAAGAAAAATCTAGATCTGACAGTGGTATATTGACAATGGGATATTACTAATACAGATGAAGCCGTGCCGTTTTCCTTTAAGAGTTTGTCTTATCAACTCAAAATGTTGACATCGCAATAGCTGCCTTGTGTAAGATATTGTGTCAACAAGTACAATCATGCCTAGTCTTTCTGTTCTAGGTGTATTTAAGAGTGCTCCTATTAATAGCTTCAAACAAATTTTGATGATACAACTTGCTTGTCCTTGACTTTTTGAAACTATACAGTACATCCAATTGTGACCCTTGTAGTGATTAAATGAGCTGTGAATTTGTCACGGAGCAGCTATCTTGGATATGTCTTTCTTCGCATCACTTCAGCAAAGTTGTCGTCTCTTGAAATTAGAATTTCATATGGGACTTTTCCACTCGTACCTGGTTGAGTTTCAGAATATTTATCCTATCTTGTTTGCACCAAAGGGGTTGTCAATGCAGAGAGAATCAGCACCTGAAAATCCTATGAAATATTTATTTTCTTAGAGGGTTTCAGCCTACTTTTACATCCTTCTTTTTGTTGTTTGCTGTGCAGGGGTGGAATTAACGCGTAGTACATAGGCACCGGCGCTTGATCAATATTCAAGTCACTTAAAACTTTGTCGAAACACATTTTATTACCCCCCAAAGTCAAGTTAACACGTTGCGCGGTGCCGACGGCTAAAAAGATTAAATTCTTCCCCATGATAATTAATCAAATCAAATTAAGATTTGAAAATTTGCCGAAAATTGTACAGCACGTGGGTTTCACTCACTCTATGTCAATGTACTACATCTTGGTTCGCTTGAAATTTCATTGATACCTACCGCTGTGAAATAAACCATACAATAAATGGAATTTCTCCATTTCTAGATTCTGTTTTTTACGACGACTCTTTTCTAAAAGAGGGAATTCGAGCGCTGTAGAAGTCTGTAGCTCAACCTCGGTTGAATTTCAGTTAGTGTACCATTGATGAGATGTAAGTGATCCATCCATCTTTCTCTATTTACGAATTACTCTAATGCTGGTGGCTAGGGTCAAAAGTACGCTGTATTATCTCGTACTCTATTGGAGCTCGGAAATCCGTGAAATAGATCACAATTCATCATAGATAGTAAGTGGAAATCTTTGACAATCTTTCATTATAAACACTCCTCGTGCTCCTACCTTTTTCCTGCCTGATACTATTCAGAGTCAGATATAACTTACCAATGTGTAGTTATAGCTTACCAATTGCACGCTGATCATCACTCCTTTGCTGCCGTCCTCCTCCTCTCCTCCCTCCTTCCCTCCTCCAATCATCCTGTTGCCCTCCTTAGTAAAGAACGATTCTGATTGCTTTTACCATAGCCTTCGTCTTGACATTGCTCAGATGTCTTCTTTACTAACAGAAAGGGGTAACTAGGGGTAATGCCTTTCTCTTCCCCCTGTGATCTCCAAGATGACTTTCTTGGCATTTTAAACACTGGTTTACTATTATAGATGGAGAAGGGAAGAAGCTCCAGGAAATGCCTTTCATCTCCCTGGTGGTCTCCCCTCTCCGATGACTTCCTTGGTATTTTTTACATTTTTCGAAAAACCTGGAGATCCGTTTACTTATGGATCCCTGGGCTGAATATCCATGAATAGAATAGACAGAATTGTTTGAATAGACCTCACTCACTCACTCTTCCTTTCTTGAGATGTGATTTACTTGTTTTTCTCCTCCAAACTTTTAATGCATAAGGAATGTTACATGGCACTTCGTGGCTAATGACAGTGGCACGAGTCCTCTGAATTGCTATCGGCCCTATGGGGATATCTGCTATGCCATCCTATTCAACACTGTGGCACGATTAAAACTTCTCAATTCCTCACTACAGACTCTTAGTCGATATCGTGACTATCGTGTGCAAGGTTCATAGATCACTGTTGTGGTTTGCTGAATAAATTGACCCATTGCATTCTGGGTATGAGTTTTAATACCCAGAATATGTTAGGGTTGGATGTGTAAGTTCTCATGAATATGGATCGCTGAACTGTGCACTGGAAAATAGTGTTGTATTACTATAAGTTGGTATGAGGTGCCTCATATGATTTTGTGACTCCCGGGCAGGCATGTAATCTTTGCAGCGTGACTTATGGGTATGTCAGGGGTGCACTTGTTAGGTGCTTGAAACTTGAATACCTCTTGCTGAGCAAAGGAACTTGGGGGCAGGAGGTACTTTTTACCTTCAAAATATATATGATATGTGTTCCGTTTCTAGGCTAAACTCTGTAAATGGGATGCATTTGAATGAAGCACTAATAAAAATGTGTGTATGCGCACCTATACCATTCATTCATAATACTATTCTTCAGTTACTTTTATTGAGGCTGCAAATTGTGACATATAGATTAAAGGTAGATGTTCTGATTGCTGGACCGACTTTCAACTTGATGTTTCCTGTTTTACATGAAAGGTCATCCTTAAAATTGTCGCATCCCAAAGTTTGAATTGCATAACTCCAATGGTTCTTGTTTTAGAAGCACAAGGTCACAAGAAATTTGCTCATTGAGTAGTACACAAACTGGTGGGTGGTTAACCACCTTTTGCAGTAATTCACTATATTTTATCCTATAGTTTCTAAATTGAACATTTCTGGCCCTAAGAATTTACAGACATAATGAGAAAAATATGGGGATTCTTCTGATATCAAAATATCTTGATGTGAAAAAAAAAATTGTAGCCCCAAAAAAGTGATCGGAACATACACCTTTAAGAGTAGCTCTAACTCTGATGTTGTGCAGTCTAATGTGTTATGCAAGCATTTAAAGTCTGGTAACTGCTCTTACAGCAAAAGCTGCATTTATATGAAAAACAAACACTGCTATAACTGCACAGAAGATGATTGGATTGTAGGTAGTGTATATGACAGATGCAAGTAAATGGTTTGAATTGTATTATTGTTTGAATAAAAAGCGGTCCAATGTCTGACAAAGCGCTTCTATGTCTGATACACTGTCCTAATTAAACCAGCGACAAAGCTCCAGTAAACTGTACAAGAATGGCTGAAAGAAAAGGCCATTTGACACACTACATACAGCTTGTTCAATATCACCTGGACATGTAACACAAAGTGAGTGAGTATCTTCTGGCGATGACCAGCCCGGAACCTGTCCTAACTGCCCATCACCGGTGAAATCACCTGTCACCAAGGTAACAATCAAACATAGATGGCTGCTGGCTAGAGAATGAGACCATCCAATAGCTGCTTTGTATAAAACAGGAATCACAAGATGTTGTTTCATCTTTAACATTTAAAAATGTTGTTGATTTTTTACACATTTTAGAAAATAGGTCCTTGAGCTGAAGCTCGTGTAAATGAGGGTCTAGTAACTAGCTGAGGATGATGAAAAGAGGTTTTTAATGTGGCACATCCATTGTACCTATACAACTTTTGAACGCCAGTTCCCTGTGGACTCCCCCACCCCCTTCCTCCTCCTCCCCTGACTTCGAGTAGGCATAAATGGCCGAAAAAGAGCAATATTAACCAAATTTATATCACCAAACAATCTTTTACTTAACCTATGTATAAATAATTTTAATGAACCAAAGAAAGCTACATTACTTTGGTTTGAACGTTCTAATAACTTGATGATATTCCAAATAGAAAGTTGATTACACTATTGATGAAAAGGCCGCTTGGGAAAACAGGTTGATAAACCATAGGAGAAGGAGGACAGTTCATAAAAGTGTTACGATGATATAGTGACTCAAAGAATTAGGGGAGCGAGCTAATTAGCATTTCCCAATGCAAGCATTTTATCAACGATTTGCTCCAGATTTGTGCTTAAAAAGTGGAGCAAACAGGAAAAAATCTTGATGATGCCAAATAAAAACCGATAAAGATCCGGTTGTCGTATTCTATTAGTCTTGCCTGGTTTTCTAGCACGTTATTTGTCGTGATTGATGCAAAAGCAGGTTTGATGATATTGGATTTTAGATAGTGTGGTGTTTTTAAATTTAGAGTAATTATTCAGGTGCTTTTAAGCACCTGAATAACCATTCTTATGAATGGTTCGTAAATAGTTTTATTGGTTGAATTCTCAATATATTTCTATTATTCTACGAGTTACTCTGCTTGTAAGTTTAAATCCTTGTTGTATGCTCAAAGATTCGTTTCACCAACTTTGTCTGCAACATGAAATATTCACTAGTTTACCTGGGCAGACCATTTTGACACCAGAACGCTTGTGGCGTGAAAAATCAACCGTAAGGTCATACAGGCTGATAATGCTGAGAAGCGATCAATGAAGGCCTTAAAGAGAGCAACCCGCCCTGCTTTAACCCCGGCCTGCCGGACATACAGTTGCAGACAGAATGGCCAGCACTGTCCACCTGAGGATGTAATTATATACAGGTAGGGATGCCTCCTGCTCACAGCTAAGATTTCGTTTCCAAGGGCATTTGGGAAGATCTTGTGGGATAAGAATCGGTGAGGTGAACAGGAAGCTTTAGAGGATTGCCTCCTTGTTTGGCCAGCCAGTTTAAAGTGGTCAGTTGAGGTGGCTGTACTGGCGGCACATCATTCCCTACCATAAGTTTTCATTTGGTGATAGGTCTTGTAAACATTGCCTAGTCGTGTTTGGCTGATTAAAAGAAATAACTTTAGACGACGGAAGGGGGGCGTCAAGGTATCTGTGGTGGTGATAGACTGAAAAACTGTGTCGGTGTCACAAAGCTGTCCTTATTTCTTACGCAAGCTGAATGTATATTTAATGAGCGCATGTATATAATGGATGTGAATGGATCGATGCAATTTCAACACGGTGTATTAAACCAACATAAATTCAAGACAACATTGATATTTTCAATTTGATCGCTTCTTTGTGTATGCATGAATGGTGCAAGTTTCAGAGGTAGTATAAGAGAAACTAGGGCTTTTTAGACGGATGAGGTGGGATAGTGTGAAGTCATGTCATACATCTCAATGAATTTTATACATTGGAATAACATGATTAGTTGAAGACGTAAGATAGTCTATGTGTTAGTGTAAATGTGTGCTTCATCCCAAAATGATTTGATTAACCATTGGGATGATATTGTGCATAACCTATATCATGGTAAAGCCTGATATGCCTTTATATCACAATGCTTTTCACAATTCAGGGCAATCTAGCAAAACTACAACAACTTGTAAATGATTATTATTTTAGTGAATTGTGTCAGTGCTTTTATGGCAAAGAAAGCTGTGAAAAAGCTGTTGTGTTTTTTTGGTTGGGTGTCAGGGTATCCCTTGCTTCTGTAGAGCACCAACCATGGGGTGTAGTATTCAACCAACATTACTGCTCTAGAACTTCTATTAAGTTTGGATGTCTTACAGTGATTTGCGTGACCTGTTTTACCCCAGTGAAAGCTGCCATAACTTTTTGGTTAACTTACAACGGATTCCTTATTTCTATAGAGCACCGGCCACAGTTTACCATCATATTATATACAATAAAATGTTCCTCAGTACTCTAGATAGAGCCCCTTCAAATTTGGACCTCTTGAACTTGGGTCATTGACTGTGCAGTGTCCCAATCAATTTGGTACTCGATAACCACACTTACCTGTTATAGATACATCTTGAGGAAGATAACGCATCTTCATGAAAACTTCCCATGTTTTAACCATGCGCCACTGCTGCGTATAACAGCAAATTTGATTGGTTATAAATGATATTTTCACCAATGTAACCAATGAAAATAGGGCTTTATGATCTCTTTATCTGTTGCCATCAATTGTACACCCTCTATGATTGACCAATTGAATGATGTACCCATTATTAACCAATTGCAATAGGGCTGACATCCATATCAGTAGCAATAGGGTTAAAACTAACCTATGTGATGTTGTTTCCTCCGAGGAAATCATGTTCCCATTTTGTGCATCTCTGATAAGTCATAAGAGAAGAAAGCAATGTCAGTTAACACCGTACCGATCGATGTGTGAATTCTGTATACAGCACACAGACAGAGAAAATCAAGAGAAGACAAAAAATAGTTTTAAATTTGTCTGCTTCCACGGGGTAAAGAATGTGTGCTTAATGGCATCATTTACACTAATGTTAAAAAAGAGGTGCTCTTGTCCATGCGTGAGCTAAGCACTTTATATGTGTTGCATAAAATATGTACTTTATTGTCTCCGCTTTATATATCCAACAGGCCTGAAACTATTATGGGCTGCATTATTCATAGTGTAATATAGATGTGAGCGATCTACTCCGTTATGATCGTATCCTATACGCGAGCAGATGTATGAGAGCAATTGATGTACCCAAAATATTTCCCAGTTGGTGCTTTCCGCGACTATAACTAATGTTTTTGTGTTTCGCTCTCTTTTCTTGCATATTTTCCGGATTCTCCACCATCTTCTGAATGGATTACCATAATATAGGTAAGTGTTTTATCTCCTTTAAAAGATATTTATGATTTGCTTATTTTGATACAAGTTTCATTCTGTTAGTTGCTTCATAGTCAAGCTGTCTGTGGGAAAATGGACACCTTTTCAAAATCATAGTTGAAACAAGGATTTAGCATGCGAGGTCATCTAGACCCCTTCTTAAAGCATCGTAGTGTTGCCCCTCCGGTCTGTAACCACCTTTGGGCTACCTTTGGGCTATTATCCACAACTGCATCAACTATGAAGCAACATCCGTGTGATGGGAATTTACTGAGATGATGTTGTGATATTTTTGGAATATGGCGAATCAAATTCATTATTCCTCATTTTGTTATATAAAATTTGAAAATAAATAACAGCAATCGACAGTCTGTGATTTGAATTGGGGAATTCAACTTTTATGATATGGGACCTCAAGTTAGTCTAATAGATTGCTGCTTTAAAAAGAACTCGAAGTGCAAGGGCATTGAATCGGTACATTGTTTATTTCTTGTATATCATGTTATTACATGCTGTTTATCCTACCCTTTCAATTTTATCACAATATTGATCTAAGTGAATCCCATCAAATAGCTTGTTACAAACACCGCAACATATACAAGCCAATGGCAACATATAGCAATCAACTCAAAAGATATCAACTTAATCACACACACAACAACAAAATACCAGTAGCAGAACACAAGCACGCCAAACTTCTCATATGACAATAATGTGTTATATGTCACGCATCGAAATACAACACATATTTCCTCTAAAATATTATCATCATTATTAGTAGTTTTGCAATGATCAAAAACGTAAGAAAACTACGGCTGAAGTTCATATCTAGAAGATACAGCAGACGGATAAATCAACAAGAGAAAAAGTGATAAAAATAGGATGTTAACCCTGCGGTGGTCTTTGTTTTCACACGCTGTTTTCAACTTCATCAACGCTATAGATTATTCAATTCTGTATGTCTTGTAGCAAAATTACGAGCAGATTGATTTTCTCGATTACCGATTTTTCTATCGCTACCCGACTCTGTCGTAGCATGATACGCGCAAAGACAAGCCGGGATAAGTAGTGTTTTATCAACCTTAAATAACATATTTATTCAGTTAGATTCTGTTCTCCGGAGATTTAGAGGTAGAAGCTTTTCCCCCGCTCATAATCCGATTTGATCTTTTGCCTACAAACTTTTTAGCGAGTTTGCAGACATATTTTTGGCATTGAACGGAAGCCCTCATCTCACGAATACATCCCAAAAATGAAAAATATTGTTTCTCGTCTAAGACATTCAAGCATTAAAATATATGATGGATTATGTTAAAAATGGGGAATTTTAGAGTGAAGTTCAATTTGAATTTCTCAAAGCTGTTTTAAAACTTTTAATGTTTAAAAGAGATCGCTTTTATGAAATAAATTCCAACATGGAATCCAATACCATCTTGCACCTTGCACCTGTCCTGGGTTCACTTAGCTAACACAAATAATTGATGGCATGAGAGTGTATTCTTGAATTATGTCTGTAGAATATCAAGCACCATATTTAAATCTAACAGATAGATACTAAATCTTCATAATTTTAATACATTAAGTTTACAATTTCACTTTTTGGTTATGAATGATATGACTCCCTACAAAATTAAGACCAGAACAAACTAAATATTTCTACGTGGCCCAATAAACAACGCCATTACCTGATTTCCACAAATGTAGGACACGGACGCTTTGATAAGAGATTGCCTCGTTAATACGTAAGGTATTACTGACTGCATTGGGTAATACGATATCTGTGGAGAGTTTTGTGCGGAATTATGTCAGCTTTGCCGAAGGTAAAACTGGAAGTAATGATGGGGGTCAACAACTTAATCCTCAAATTTTACAGTTGGGATTTGTTAACAAGGTGATAGGTTGGTGTCAGTGTAAAAACCTAAAACATCTCATTTGTGCATTTAAATTACATATTCTCATCAAAAAGAGAAGGAATATGCAGCATTTTTGTGACGATTTGTTGTTGACACTTTCCTTTAAAAAAATGTACTTTCTTTGGACCAAAAGATCTCAAATTCTTTGAAATTTGATTAAAGAAAGACCAAACAATAAATTTGACACTTCTGATGTACTATCCTCTCTAATAAATTTGCCTTCTATAGTATACACCCGCACTTATCTCAATGAGCATGGATAGTAAGTATACATTTATTTTAAGGCAGAAAGTATACTGAAGATCTAAACAGTTTAGTACAAGAAAAGGCCAAATCATTGATAAGCTAGGGTTTACTCAATATTTTGGATCAAAATCTGCTGGATAATTTGTAAGTATTCATTAGAGACAATTCTGTGCTTGTTTACATCAAGTGTATGGGTTATCACATTGCATGTAAAGGCATAGATACTGTTTGATCCATCAATCTTTGAGTTTTACTGCGGTGACAGGATGATCAATTAGCAATGTCAACCATCTATTTATAAACAGCTGATCTATTAAGACTTTGTTCCATTACTGGTAAACAACTATACAATTATATACAGAGATGAACACAAAATGTGTGAAAAAAACCCAAACATTGTTCAAAACAGGGCTCTTTATTATTTAGGTCTATTAAAAGGAATCTCAAATAGCAAATTTATTGTGAAATTGTTAAATTTTAGCGCATGAAGATTGAATTTATGAAAATTATGCGCATGAAATTGACCACTTTGACAGAACATAATAATTCATACATCCCTGTACACGAGGGTCACTGCACTTAATAAGAAGTTTATATATGCAGAAAAAAATTGCCGGACATGACGGGGGCCGGACAGACGATCGAATGTCCATCGTAAGACAATCAATCCATTGCCACCGTTTGTGACCAGTCGTCACCTCCGGACAGCCTGAAGGGACGGGCGGGTTGGCGTCAGCTTGACCCCTCATTAGCTATACCATCTGACTGTGTTACAAGATTTCGGTTTAAAAGAGTGAACGTGTAAAGAGGCGTTTTTCAGAGGAGTGTGTATTGAAAGAAATGTGATGATGAAGTACACATGAGTAGTGTATGATGTATTGTGCCTATTGATATTCAGGCTAGGTGGCTGTGTAATAAACCATTTAAGAATTAGTGCGAGAGTCGTCTATCTTTCGTCTGATTATCTCTGTACTTTATTCCCCAAGTAGATGGGGTTGGTAGCAGGGGAATCTCAACCTCCTACCCAAGAGGATGTCCATTTACAGATGACTGGCACCACGGCGGTGGTTTCAAATATCAGCATACAATGACTCGTCACTATTTCTCGCTAATTAAGCAAAAGTGAAAAAGACTTGCATTAATTTAACGACGGTATAAGTTAGAGAGCGAGTTCAATAACCTGTGAGTTTGTCAATTTTATCCGTAGGTCATCTACGTGATAGTTATAAGTGATGATGTTTGGATAGAAGCGCTGAATGAGATTTGATATGTTGGTAGATAACTTCTTTTACTCAGCACATTACCATAAGTGATAGCATCCTTACAATACTGGTCACTCCTTTTTTGTTCTTTTAAAACTCTAGTCTTTTTTGATTATGTGGAATAGATGTGTTGTCCTAATTTATCCATAAGGCAATAATATCACAGCTGTCAGTAGTAGTGACATACCCATGTTGGTTAGCAAAGGTCCAATGTCCAATAGCATATTATAAATAAGCTTTCTACTGAAGATAGCAATTCTAAATATGCACATTTTGATAGATATACTTCGGCATAGTATAAGGAGGTCAAATTGCAATTGTAAATGGAAACAACTGGTACAACGTCCAATCATATAAATAAGCTATCTACTGAAGAATGAGAGATGAACCAAGTTTCAACTCTTTCACTTACTCACCAGTTCTTAAACCCGATCGGTATCACTTCCAGATTTCTCAACTTTTGGCCCTATGCTGACGTCATCAGACAAGCCGTTGTGGATGTCGCCGATCTCACCCCTCGTTGTCATGGTCATAAACGCTAATGTTTAACACGTTTTTGATTATCTCTACCCGTTACAGCATTTTTTATCGCTTGTTAATGTAAAACACATTGTGTGTGTTATGGATAGGCTTTCCTGTTGGTGAATGGTGTTGTAGTTAGGGTATTGGGTATCCTGACAGTACACTTCATCATGGATAGCTGGGAGTTGCTGTCATAGACTGTATTTAGAATAAATGGTAGAAGGGAAATAATTTATGACATCATTGGAGACTTATTAGCTAATAGACCCAGAATTCCTGCACATGTGTACATTTGACATTGTAATGATTGATTTTAGAAATGAGATCGTATAATCATTATACTGCTGTGGTTCTACTAGGCCCCTATCTCAAAATCTGCCATTCATAACTATAAACATACAAATAATAACCCTAACCCTATTTCAAGATTATATCCCAAGCCATAACTCTTACCCCAATCTTAAACCTAACCCTTTACCCAATCCAAGTTGGTAGTTTACCTACTAACCTATTACGTAGTTTATCTATAAATGAAAAAGCAAACTCAAAACATACAGCATTACTGACTGATTTCTAAACAATGTGCTGCATGTATTACCTATCAGACATACTAAATGGTATAAATTGATTGAACAAACATGTGAAGAATCAAGTTCAAACCAATACCTAAATAGAATTCCCTCTTTTGATAACTCTCCGTTTGCAATTTGCCGTAACCAAATTTCTTTCATGTATACCGCTTGATCCACATGCTAATCAGAAATGTTAGATGCCATTGCATAGCCATAATGAAGATTGAAATTCACAACATTTCCCAACCACTATATCGTAATAATGTTCTGATTTATCTCCCAAATGTCATCGCTTTCGCATTCTTTTTGGACTAATAGAACCGTTTATCAGCATTGATCTGATCTAAACATTGAATGTATTCAGCAAAGAATTGATTTCAAAGTGAATAGCCATAGTTGATTAATGAGGTTATTACCATGAGTTATCGCAAGCATGGTTTTATACGAGCAAATATCAATGTAGTTAATTTTATGGTGACATTTATGTCATGTATGATAAATGTTACTGTGTTAACAGGGAATGTGAGGTAATTACGATGGGGTTTGAAAAGGTTTTGGTCGTCTATAAGGAGCTATTTAGAAGTCTTTAGCAGTCAAGTTAGTAAGACAATGCTGTTGCATGTTTTTGAACATGAACAGATATTTACTGTCTTCAGAAGATAGCATACTCAGGCTATTTTTAGATTATCTCAAAGAGGTATAATAGCTCAGAGTGGAAAGATTGAACCAAACAGTTTGTTGCTTTCACGTTGGGAGACTATTGAGCTGTCTTCAGTAGATAGCATAGCATAACAAGACCATGTAACCATAGCACTATTAAGCTGATCAATTTCAGTTCAAACAAATTATTCTGCTTTCTTCAGTAGATAGCACCTGAGCCAGACCACCCTACAGTGGTCATTGTCGTTTTCATTTATTAGAAGCTATTTAGCTATCTTCAGTAGATAGCATAACAAGGACATGCTAATGGCTGTTATATCTAAACTGCTCACAAAAAGTATCGAAACACTTAGAAATGATCCAATACATAACGGCTCGAAAGGGTATGCATTAATCGAAGCAAATAATTAAGTGAATAATTTTGTTCTGCGTATTTTGACACCACGATCGTTGAGATACGATGTTGCGGAGCGGAGTTATTGTCGTTTCAATGATCGTGGATCCAGTTTTAAAAGTGACACTCATCCCTATTGAAAAGTACGAATCTGATCATTCTAAACCGTAATGCAAACCTCTTTCTATAGGATGATTGTCACTTTTGAAACTGGACCCCCGACCATTAAAATGACAATAACCCCGCTCCGCAAGATCTTATCTCATCGATCGAGGTGTCAAAATAAGCAGAACAAAATTATGCACTTGGTTATTTGCTTCGATTAATGCATACCCTTTCGAGCCGTTATATATTGGATCATTTCTCAGTGTTTCGATACTTTTTGTGAGCAGTTTATATACTATCTATGTAAAACCAAGTGCTGCCATATAATCCGCATTTTCTCACACAGCTCTCAAAGTTGGAATAATCTGCCGTCTACTGTGCGTAGTGCTCAATCACTTCCCATATTCAAAAAGGGACTAAAATCTCGTCTGTTTCCCAAAATATAATGTTTGCCTGTGATATCTTTTTGTTTATCAATTGCATTCAGTATGTATTATGTATGTTGTGCTATGATCTTTTGAAATGGTACGTTAAATAAGCCTTTTGTATGTGTGTATGTATGTATAAAACCAAGTGCTGCCATAAGCTATCTTCAGTAGATAGAGCATCATATCAAGAATATACCACACAGTTTTAAGCTTGTGAAGGTTTTATTTATATCAGCATAAACCCATTAACCCTAACCCACCCGGTGGATTTTCCAACACATTTTTTTTCAAGCGAAAAAAGCACACACAACAAGAGGTGCCACGCCCCGGGGTTTGAACCCACGACCTCTCGGTTGGCGGGCGGACACTCTACCAACTGCGCCACGGGGGAAGCTGTGCTGGGCGAGTGTATTCGCCCAGCTATATAGCTTACAGCCATTATTTCAGACAAAAACCTCAGCGCCAGGTGGAACCAGGATGCTGGGAAATGGGATTTCATGGGATCTGGGGCTGTAAGGGTTAATCAGGGTAAAATTAGAGAAAAAAAGTGAAAATTAAAAAGAAGAAAAAAAATTGTTCAATAACCCTAACCCACCCGGTGGATTTTCCAACAATTTTTTTTTCAAGCGAAAAAAGCACACACAACAAGAGGTGCCACGCCCCGGGGTTTGAACCCACGACCTCTCGGTTGGCGGGCGGACACTCTACCAACTGCGCCACGGGGGAAGCTGTGCTGGGCGAGTGTATTCGCCCAGCTATATAGCTTACAGCCATTATTTCAGACAAAAACCTCAGCGCCAGGTGGAACCAGGATGCTGGGAAATGGGATTTCATGGGATCTGGGGCTGTAAGGGTTAATACCATAAGCTATCTTCAGTAGATAGCATCATGTAGTAAGATCAGACCATACAGTTTAATGCTTGTGAATGGTAAAGTCATTAGCCACATAAACCTCATTACTGCCATAAGCTATCTTCATTAGACAGCACTATATGCAATGGTATTGCTGTGCATTCCTGTACTATGACTAGTCCTTGTAGCACAGCAAGTAATGATTAACCGTATCAAGATAAGATGGATGATTTGACATGAGGAGATGAACGGAACTTTGGTATTGAGAGATTATGTAGTCAATTGTGGATTCTGTGAGTCGATGTCTTTAAACACAAAAGGAGGCATCTTAGAACCATTACAATGACAAATTCCGTGCAGTAATTAAAATCGCTAGCACTGCAGTTTCCGAGAAAATAAACCCTAAAGCCTGTGCACTTTGGCGTCACCGGTGGATTTTCTTTCTGGTCATAATTCTCTCGTAGCTGTTTGGTAACCGTGTGGAGGCTTTGCATCTAGGTCGTCCGACCACAAATCTAATATTGCCCATTTATGTCAAGCCCTCAGGGAATTACTACCAGATTTACCAAGAGGGTTTCTTGGTAGGTGCTATGTAAATAAAAATGCAATATGCTTTTGCAATTATAATTTATTTTTAAGAAGGAAAAAACAACAATCGGTTCTATAGGCGGACGTACAGACTTGATCGTATTTCGGAGGGATAAAACATATAATATTTGAAATATTTTGTTTTTGTTTAACAACTTTACAAAATGTTTTGGTTTATTTTAATTTTATTATTTAGATTTATTGAACTGTTTTCTTTTAAAAAGATGGAATTTACTACACAGCTATTGAAAATACCTTTTACGGTTCACTAAAATGAACTCTTGATAAAAAAAAATTCAAAGCAATTTTCCTCCAAAGCCTTTTTTCTCCAAAGCCATTTTTGCCAGTCATACAAACTCCTATTATGTAACTATTATAATGAAACTAATGTGGCATGGTATTTAAATTCACATTCATGAGTTCAAGAATACCATCTTGGGAGCGGTTGTGTGTACTTTTTCAAGAAAACAAAATTGGATTTTGAAATTTGCACAAATCAGGTAATTTGCTGTGTAATTTATTTTTTACCAAATTAATGACAGTGCATGAATGATAAGATCTTTTTTTCTTCCAAATCAATTAAGAGTGAAACGCTGTGGTTTTGGGTATGGGGTGTACTTTGCACGGATTATATCGAGATATGTTAAGGATTAGCAGTCTAGCAGAAATTTCATTTCATGAGGATGGTTGATTTGATCGTATATCGATGTGCTGACATACTCTCGTCCCCAGGATGCTAAGTTGTGATTCATCTGTAAGCGTGACATCCGGATATGAGTCAGGGAACCATTCTATGATACCCCAAACCAGTGAGTCAATGGAAGCAGTATACTAATGGGTGCTAGGTATTGAACCATGCCTTTGGCATTGGGATGATGAAATGGATTAATAAGTTAACCTTGAGAAATACCGATCTATTATATCATATACGCCTTGAGCATTGAAGGGAGAACCAACTCCCACATAATATTTTGAAGAAGGTAGTAGTAAACATAGTGATGTAGTATTTTTGGTGATCTTGCATTAAAAGAAAAAAACCTCTGATCACAAAGTATGAATTGAACTCTGGTTAAACTTGAGCATTGTATAGAAAAGCCTGGTGCAAGGGAAATGCTGGATTAAAGAGAAAGCCATCTTGGATTGGTAGTAGTCATAGATGGATCAAGGAGACATGTGGATATATCTTAAATATGCTGCTGACAAAACTTTGATGTCCTTAAAGCGCTTCCCTGTCTGACAAGTTTACAATTGATGTTGGATATTACCGCTGATGACATTGTAAATTTATATCTTTATAATAAAAAAAGTTCTGAATGATTGGAATGCATACTCAGTGAGTATCATCAAACACTGAACTTGAGATTCGCCCGCGAGTTACCTCGAAGGATTTGCGATTTAGAGCGAGTAAAAAATATCAAAATCGTTGCTGTTCTTGTACTATCCAAACACTTGGATGTCGAGGAGACTGCTACCATAGGATATGTTTTAAATGAGACATTTTGTGTTCATTGCATCAATTTGAACAAATTTATTGCTCAAGATTCCTGTCTGCCTGTGGAGAAGAGAGACAGGAATTATCTTCTCGTGGTGTCTATCTAAAATGTCGGTGATGATTGAAAATCCTGTTCGAGTGAGTATAAAAATAAAATATGACTTGCGGATATATGAATTGAACAATTATGTTGTATTTTTTCAGCTCGGTTTCCTCCTGCAGAAAAAAGAAAGAAACAGTATCTTCAAATCTTTTCGCGCAAGATTTCATGTTGAAAATGTGTTAAGAATGTTGAAATATATTAATGGCTTCAAGTGATTGTGTAGTTTACACAAGTACTTACAAACTTTTGTGGATTATCTGCTCCAGAAAAAACAATGCCTCAAAAAAAGATTGATAATGTTCAATGCAATTAAACCCGGTATCATATAGGATACACTAAGATTTCCGTAGTTACGCTACTCATTTGGTTTCGCCGCAAGCTACCTTAAGCCACTTGTCTGTTTATATCCCGATAAAAGAACATGACGGATCTTTGAAATCCATGGGCAGGTGAAACATATCAGAGATGGTAAAATGATTTTTTTTCCCACAAATTATTTCAGAGAAAAAAGTACTCCGATTGGTATTGGTGGACACACTAATGCAATTGTTAGTATTTTCCTTTATTTGTCTGCCTTTTTTGGGTCAAAAATTGTAATTTCTAAATTTAAGTTACTACATACGTACTTGCATAACTTCCTTTCTGTTTTCAATCCATAAAAGTTGACTTTTTCCTCGGAAGCCTTTTGCTATAGGGCGTTTACAGATCGTGTTTGGCTATAGGGAACCCTTAGCAATATACAATAATCTGTCAATTTGAAAACAAGCCATGCACTTTTCACTGCAGAGGAGATTGTGTGACAGATCGGTGACCCTCAATTGAGTAAATTTGCTCCGGTTAAGTACCGAAACACAAAAGATTTTATTTCTGCTAGTACGAGTTTTCGATCAAGACGATAACATGCTGAATGGGATGTTATGCTGTAACCTTGACGTCATATAGCACTGGAATTATTTTGTAAATATTAGGAATTTGATATGGTCTTTGTAAATACCACATGGAAGGATATAATTATTTGATATGCCAGCGCCAAGGTCAAGTTCACCGCCGTGGACGGGCAAAAGTTCAGATTTGAAGAATTGTGTGTTTTGATGTATAACGTAAGTACAATTCTAGTTTGAGTTTGATAGCTACGTAAATTCGTAGGTATGATTGGCGTGTATCAATATAGTCAATATAGTCATACCCTCAAAAGAGTTGCATGATATCAACTAAATTTAATAATTATCATTCACAGACTTGAATTGTTGCCATATAGCTGTCTCTCGTGAGGGCTTGTCGCTGCTTATTCTATTAAAACGTCTTGATGTGTCCGCGAGTGAACCTAATTGGTCCAAACCTCAACTTCTCTTATGGCAAACCTGTCGTGGAGGAATTGGAAAACAGAACTACTTGGCGTAACACTTATGTCAACTTCTGGTTGAGATTGTGCCACTACTCCCATCTGCAGTATTGGGTATTGGGTTTCATGTGTACCCTACCTTCCCCTATGTCTTAAAACAATTTTAGTTCTCTCCTTTGGCTCATTCTCTTGGGCCAAATGACTCATATTCAGTGACATATTCAATCTGTTTCGTGATTGGATCGATGTGGCCAATTGAAGTTCATTTTGAAATTTCTAAAACAGTTTGATAATTGTAGCATACTTTCAAAATTGCAATTTTGTTTGTTTCTAGAAACACTATGGTGTAAGTTTTATAAATGGGTAGTATTGGGGGTAGTATAATGAAACATATTTGGTCCCAAAAGAAATACAGTTGTCTTTCAGTCTTGCTGCTGATTTGCTGTACTAACCAACATCCACGGCATTAGGGAGGTTGCAGATACTATGAATAATTTGTATTTGTAATACTCCACATATTAGATTTCTTGTTCAGACTTCCATGTTAGTAACCAAAGATTGCACTAAACATTAGAATCTCATTCTCAAGTGTTTATATCCATGGTTAGATATAACTTGATATTACTTCTGTTACCGCACATAATCCTTACATCATCTACTATGCAATATGTACCTCTTATAAGTCTCGATTGACCATCATGTTATTCTTAATAATAACTATTATGTAGCAATGTCTGGCAGCTATATTTGCTTTATCTTCACGATGAAAAGCTCTCCCTTAGTGGTTGTTGTGATCATCGTGGCGGCGGTGATTGACCGTTTATGGAACGAAATAAATAAGTTATTGGCAGAGAAGTATTATCTGTATGGATTTAGCATTGATAGCTGCCTTGTGGAAAACTAATACCTGCCTATTTAACTTTACTGATGGAAGACCCTGGAAGCTGTAGCTGAACATTTTCTCATGGTTTTCAGAATCGGCTTGTACAAACAGTTGATAAGTGTTGCAAGAACATTGCAATTACATTCACACTGCAATGTGTTAAGATATTCAGCGGTGTAAACCTATACTCAAGTTTAGCACTACGCTGCATGAGTACTGTGTAAGAAAAAATGGCTCTAGAATGGCTGTTAGGTAAACGACGACGCATGGTTCATGGCAATTTTGTTTATGGTGCCTAGGGAGCTATACTTGTGATTTTGCTCACGAATGGTTTGTATTGGAAATGTCTAGGTTCGATGCGGTGGAGCGTGTCAGTATGTGCGATTTAGGGAGAATGGAAGTCTGTAATGCATCCAGAACTTGATTTGTAAACCCAAAAATATGATACCAATGTTTGAATGTGTGCTAACCTTGAGGGGAAAATGTAGGGAAATGAAATATAGTTTTGATCATTATTCCACTGAACTTTCTAGCTTGTTTTATTTTTATACTTGGCTCAATTATAATAATTTTTGAAGTTTGAAATGTATGCAACCTGAAGGTGTCCATCTAACGTGCAGCCCCAGCATTGCTGTTTGAGATTGCACTATTTCCCCAAGACATTTTGTCAAGTTGCAGACCATGATAGGGCTCTGTGACCAATATACATGCCCCTATAAACCAGAAAGGTAATTTACCAGATAGTGTTTCGCGTCTCGCTTGGCTGAGGGTGATTCTTTTACACTAGATGAGGTAGTGTACACCACAACTGTGAGATGTTTCCGGAATACGGCGCCTGGTTGCTCGGCAAATTGGCAGCTAGATGGTTGGCTTATGTGTACCCAAAGGATGAGATTGCGTAAGTTTAAAGTTTGTTTTAATGTAAAGCACTCGTTATTGATGTGTTTGATGTAGGTCGGGCTGTCTGACGTGCAGGCATCTGGCGAACATTCAAATCAACTTTGTATGGGAAGAGGTACCAATGGAATTTCAAGCGTATATTTCAAGCTTGAATAACGAAGCAAACAGTGTCAATTGTTTGCTTCGGTTTGGTTTTCATACACAGTGAAAATCATCTCTTACCTGTATTATTCTCTTTCAAATTAAAATTAGGATCATAATTTTTGTCTTTTTTTGCATCATCAAATAATCAATTTATCCACTGTACCGTAAGGTATGGACACTCAGGGCAGTTAAGTTCGGATTTGGCGGAGATAATATTTTTTTTATCCGTGCAAATATAAATGCCGCTGGTGCCTCTTATGCATGCACATCAAATTGACTTGTTAAGATGGCAAATAGTGATGAAATTTGAGAGTGAAAAAAATCTGTCGAAGATGACAAAAAAAGCCTGATGTACGGTGTTGGAGATGGATGATTCACTTTATGTGTTTCCCAGTAGGACTGACTTGAGATGGATAGTAGTGAGACAATGGGTTTGTTACTGGGGAACACACCACCAGAGGGGGTTGGATAGTTACACAGATTTATTGTGTGTTAGGGAACGACCGATAACGGATGATAACTAATTAAATGATCATCGTAATCAAACTATCTTTTGTGATGACAAGGAGTTGAAGGGTTTTGGTGTGAGGGGACGGAAGTATGTAGTCATCAAGTGGCAAGCTGGACTTGTAGCAAGATTCTTATCATAATAAGTATTCTAAGGTGTAACTATATCAAAACCTGTCTCGCTTTGTCTAACGGGGTATTCTTTGTTTGGAATAAATTGCATTGCATAATACAAGATCTGTCTTTACATCACTAAATGTTTTTTAAAGTTACAGTATTTTTACGGAATAATTGCTGGCTGGGAGAAGTAAAAAAGATCTTTGAAACTGGTATGGGCTTTTTTCAGAATGATTCTCCCTCTTGTTTTGCCAACCACTAGCCAACATCCTACATGCCAATAGAATACTTTTAGAAATATTGAGACTTGCTGAAAACAATCAACATATAGGTATAACAGGTTCGCCGTCGTCGGACAAGTGTACACTCTTAACCTATATTATGAATACCCGCCGTATAAGCTTATCTCACAACAATCAACATATTCATATTTTTATTCCATTTTGGAATCAAATACAGGAAAATCTCCAATAAGGATATTTCTAAATCAAATTACACTGATGATTCATATACCCCTCTTGTTTAGCCAACTATCACTACCAGCAAATACCTTATACCAAAAATGTAATCTGATTTAAATTACATGCAAAAATCTTTGAAGAATTGATAGACGGAGAACGAGACAAGATCTAGTTGCTTATGTGACTCACCCGTAGGGACCGAGTAGTTTTATGGAAGAATTGAGGCGAATAATATGAGGATTAGGGTTACCTATGGTCAAAGTCGGGATGGAGGGTAGTGCGTACTGATGCATGTTATTAATCATAGGTATGGTGCTGTGCATCTTTTAAGGATGTAGGAAAGCAAGGTATCAAGTCAGATGCGAGTCTTAGATGAAAGGAGGGTGGAATCTCAAGGTTAGGTGAAAAAAGAAGATTGAGATGGGGAAAAGTGCAAATGTAGGGTTGAGCGTCTGCATTTTGTAGTTTATTAGATAAGTGAAATGAATGATAATTGGATTTTGTCAGAAGGCCTTGAAAATGCATTTTGCATTTTATGTAATAGCATTTTAGTGATTAAACTGATTAAGAAACCTACATTTAAACGAGTTGTATTTGGAAGATAGAACATTTATTTTCTCAGAAATATTAATGAAATATTTTTATATTGAACCTGCCCATTGGCAACTTGTAAGCTATAGTTCAATTTCATCCGTTTTATTTCTCGCATATCCAAGTAAATCTTTCACACAAATCTGTATTTTGTACGCTATTTCCTATATTCATCTCTATTATTTCTTAGTCAACATTGCAATACTGTAAAAGTAGACATTTTCGCGAGGTTTTTATTTTCGCGAATTTCGCGAATCAATCCTCATCCGCGAAAATATAAACTCGTGAAAATTATTGACTTCCATTGACTTATTTTCACAAATGTTGAAAATCGCGAAAATAAAAAATCGCGAAATGCCTGTTATGACCATTTTCGTGAAAATATCTTATCGCTAAAATATTGACTTTTACAGTAGATGAAATGATCCCAAAGAAGATTTTAAGGATATCCCATAATGCATTGCGGGAGCACCAGCCAACTAAGGCTTTTTCACATGATGCATCTGTGGAGCTCTTAAGTTTTAGAAATAAGAAAAAGGAACACTGAGAACTAATTTATTAATTGATGTAAACTAGAATCTAAGAGCTCCAAGGATGAATGCACTATGATGCCATGATTTTGTGCATATGTTTATGGGAACTGAGACGAATTGGAGAACAGGTTAAGGGCATTTTGCAAAAACACAATGCATTGTGGTGGTGTCTTTAAAATCTTTTGCTTGACTAAATATCAGAAAATTGTCACAATCCATCAATTTTTAAAGTTGCGCAGACTGCACAATAATGATTATTGTAGATTGCTGTCGTAAGATGTAATGCTATGCCGATGTTGTTTACTGAATGAAGGCTTGGTTATATCAAACTGATCTGGAGAAATATTTAGATATCCCCCCCTCCATTTTCCATCAGGTTTGCATAGAAAACAATTGTTACTTCATGTTATAAATGCTATTGTCAGCACAAGCAATTTCTACTTAAAAGGGGAAAAAATCAATTTAATTAAAATTTTACATTTTGAATAGCAGAAAATCAATTATGAATAAAAAATTCAGGGAGAAAATAAGAAGAAAATGTATCGTTACGACACACAAAAGAGGACACAAAAGAAGACGCTGATGTTGGCTCTCATAATTGAGTTCACTCCAAGTTCAGGGTTAAAAGTGGTGGCTCGCACATCTTCATCAATAGCTCACTTGAAGAAAAAGGCACATTTAATCAAGCGCTCGTCATTTTACCCAATACTAGCTAAAATTTAGAGCTTGGGTTTGTTGACCGCTGTTGTGCATAAATTATTCATATACAAGCAAATATTGATTTGCCCCGGAGATTTGTCCTGTATTTTTACTCCTTTGTGGAATTGCTGCCTTTGGATCAGCATAAGCCAGGAATCGGTGGGTGATGGTAGGTCAGATATGACAACCATGTCAGTTCTAGAGTAGGGTGGGTTTTAACAAGTGACCCGAGGATACATTGCTGGTTGGTCAGTACAAGTTTTATTATACATCGGCAGGTGGAATTGGACAGATAAGTGTATTGTAACTGTAGCAACTCTTGTCTAGCTATTACACGTTATGCAAATATAAAGTACAGTAGGTTTGGGTTACATGATCGCAGGTAACCTGGAGGTAACTGGCAGTCACATTTAGGGATGTTCAGTTTTGTCTAGCAGGCAGGAAGTCACCTGAGGTACATGGAATAGGTAGGGTGGGGTCCTGCTAAACTAAATTTCCATCCATATGGGATGGTTTATTGCCAGAGTCTAAACAAATTCATAACAAATTCAAAAATCTAACCTTGACCCAATCCTAAAACCTAGCCCTAACCCTAAATCTTACCCTAATGTTAACTTAACCCGAAACCTAACCAGAATGACTGTAGACTTCTGTGGATAATGTATCTCAATGTCTATTTGGGCATCTTCTTTCACAGTGCTGTCTGTGTAAGGGTTTATTCCTACATTAATGTTCACCCAGTTGTGGCCCGGAACTGTAGAATAAATAACCTGATATATCTGATCGGAAAACCCATATTGGATGCTCTCAGGAGCCTACTGCCCGGTTGCTTTGATTCCCTTGGACCATGTATATTTCATACATGGCAGCAATTGAATACTATCCACTTAGTGTACTCCTGACATGTGCTTGCTTGTTCTGTGAATGTTTTTACATCGGTGGTCTATAAAAATCTGTCAAGATAGTGCAGTTGATTTGAAATTGGGTACATTAATTATCGGTGATGATAACTCGGCAAGTTACATAATGTGAAGATAGTAAGATGTTGTACAATGCCCAGTTTAAGACAAAACTTGGTAAGTCATATATATTTGACTCAATTCTCCAGTTAGATGTGCTGACAATGCATACCAACGCCTATATGTATATCTGACCCCCCCCCCCCACCCCCTTTTTGTTTGTGGGGGTGGGTGGGAAGGGGAAAACAAATTGGCAATATTTGTGGCAAAAAATAGACACAGCTCCAAGTGCAGTGGTGAAAAAACAATGAAATTAACTATTTTTAAAGACAGAAATGGTTCCACTTCGTTCATGAAAAACGGTCAAATCCGCCAGGTTTAGAGTTGGAAAATCCTAATAAAAAATAATACATGGGTCAGGGTGTCTAAGCTCCAGCATTACATCTTTTTAAATTTTTAGTATCCCCTTTGCCCTCTCCAGGCCTAAATCCTGTACTCAAACTGATATCATGGCCTCAAGGAAGACAAATTGCTTTCTTATTCTTTCACTACTGCGCAGACCTGCATGATTTCTAGTCATGGATATTTTACAGACAAAATAATCCTCAGTTTTAAATGCCAGGACAACTCAAGAATTTTAATGCAATTTTAAAAATCTTAAATTCTAAATCAATGATGACATGTAATCCATTTGGTATGCAAATTTCCAGTCAATGTTGCCACAGGCTAGTTTAGTCATGCTCAACCAAACATAATTTGCATAAAACGGAATACCCGGCACCGATCCCAGGGGGCCCTAAATTTCCAGCAATCGATTAGATTTTGGGAAGATTTTCATTACACTCCCTTGAGAGGACATACAATCACACAAATGCTTTTGTGCTTCTTATCATTTTTAACTCTTTGAGACTTCTTAATTTGAATTTTCCATTTGGCCGTACTTCCGAATTGTCTTGCTCGCAGAGTTAACCCGATACAGCGCGCTTTACTTTGCGTTTATCCACATTCAATTAATCAATATGGTTAAGTTCATGGACACAGAGTCTTTTAACAAATCTCTATTACTGAGAAATCATTATTAGCGCTGATGTGAGTACCAGAGGACAGAGGCCTCTACCCCCTGAGGCAACTCAGGGGGTAGAGGCGCGTGTGGTCCAGTGGAGTAGTTGCCGGTCTCATAATCATAAGGTCGTGAGTTCTAGCCCCGCTGGTGCCAATGTGTTTGTGTCCTTAGGCAAGGCACTTAGTCTACATTGCCTAATTGGGGGGTTACTATATAGGGGCTATTTATGTTTGTTCATGTTGGTTTATGTCGCAACTTGGCGCTGATTTAGCTGCTGCCTGGACGTTGCATTGTTTATTAATGTATTTGATTTGTAATGTTGTTACAATTCAGCCAGTTGGCTGCGATGACAATAAAATGTAGACCTTTATTATTATTAACTCAGGTAAAAGCAAGAAGCAAAAGTCGTCTGGTAAAATAGCGCCTCATTGTGGTTTTTGAAGAGTGAGACATTTGGAAAGTTGCGATAGAGGGCAGCAGAAGGTTTTCATTAGAGTCAGGCTGGGTCAGGCAGGTTGTATGCGTTCTTGATTGCAATAATAGATTGTGGAAGTAATTATGCAAGAGCAATTTTGAATGTGGGTTCAATAGAAGAAATTGAAGAGAAAAAAGTTCTGTTTGAAAAAATTGTGTAATTGAATTAGTTCATTTTGTTTAGGAAGTAGAATTTGATGTGAATAATAATACAAGATTGCATAGTAGTTGATGTTTTTGTGGGAAGTGGGTTTTATCACATTGAATTTACAATACAGATAGTGAGAAAAATATACAAAAAAAGTGTATTTGGACAAAAAACTTTTGGACGAAATGTACTACACCCATCTGTAACTATAACAGCATTAACAAAGAGCAACCTACAGCTATATGATCTGGCTGTGAGTTATAGTATACATGTAGGTACATGCAACTATACACATCTTAATTCGTGATGGCAAAGAAAGCTTGGTTTAAAACTCATGAGGGCACTGTTCTGTTTCACTCACACAGGCAAGCCTTATTGCTTTCGGTAACGCTTCTATTCAGACTGCATCGATCATTCATCCAGGGTAGTAGAATTGACACACAGACGATTTATTATACTGCCCTCTGTAGTTTGATCTTGTAGTGGAATTGAGATACAGACAATTCATCATACTGCCCTCTATAGAGTGTACATACATACTACAAACATACTGTTATACGGTATACAGCGCCCTATATCGGGCATTAACGGTACAGTGCCCCTGAAACCTAGGGACATGAGTATTTGTGTACACAGACCGGGATGATCCCCACTCTTTACGAAGGAGTCTGTGACCTTTTAACATGCTCAGATTTTGCTCTTCCGATGCACAAGACCACCATTTATATGTGACTTTCCGGCCCACGAGGCAATTGAGACTAAGTACCTTGCCTAAGGATACAAACATGTTGGCCGTAGTGGGGCTCGAACTCACAACCTTTGTATTGTATTGTGAGACCTGCGATCTATCCACTTGACCACATAAGAAGATGCTGTTAGAGTTTTGACAATGTTATGGTGCCGCAGATAACTTGATAATTTTGGATATCAATTGTCTTTTTGCGATATGATAAACTAGACTGTATTTATATTAATAGTTATGCTGATTATTAATAAGTTATATCAGCACAAATTGGGAATTTAAATAGACATGCAAATTGCACATATTGTAACAAAACCGGGTTGCTTTGTCAAAATAATTGAGGGTAGCAGACCGCTGATAATGACACCCAGGTAATTACGTTGTTTGCTAATTGTTTATCTTTCTTTCAATTTCAAGACCTTGTGTAATAATTTTATGGTAAATTTAATATGAAAAGTCAGTAATTTGGGTAGCAGAACGCTGAAAATGACACCCAGGTAATTACGTTGTTTGCTAATTGTTGATCTTTTTTCTTTCAATTTCAAGACTGTGTAAATATTTCATGGTAAATTTAATATGAAAAGTCAGTAATTGTTACAAAAATAGGAAGAGAGAAAGGTTTATTGATCAAAATGGGATAGTTAATCAATATGACCTTGTCAATTCCAGACCCTATCTTGTTCTTGACTAATTTGCCATGATCTGTGAACTTGAAAATTAACACTCTCTTTCTGGAAGGAGATATCCTTCAGTAAGTCTCAGTCAAGAATGACTTTATACTTTTCAAAACTTTGAAAGAAGATTGAAAGAAAACAAATGCAAGTTTGCTTAAATTTTCAGTTTACACATTTCTCAATATGAAATATTATAGAGAAATGTTTTTAACTTAACATTAAAAAGCCACACTATTGGACAAAACGAAATAAAGTTAGAATTCCTATCTGCATCTTGACTAAGTCACTGTAGGAAATCCACAGAGATCCTATAATATACCCCAAGCTACGTACCCTACCACTAAATGTCTTCAATTGGGACTTTTATTAAAGAATGACCCATACACTTACACGGTGAGGAATAAGAATGGTAGGGTATTCTAAATCATAGCCAGATTTGACATGTAAAATCAATGATTATCACCTTTTCAAGTTCAAATGCAAATAGTACATTCCTCGGGACATTCTTGTGATATTATTGTGGTAAAAAACAACAACACAGCAATAAAATCATGTGAATATAATCCAAAAGTTTTCCACTACATTAATTTCATACTTTTGTTAGCACTCGCTTTAAAACTGAACCTGTTTGTGTGCATAAAGTTCATGGTGCTTCAACAATCGGCAAAACAATCGATTCGATTGTTTTTCTTTCGGCTTTTTCAGACACCATTCAGTGTGAAGAATAGATGGGAATATCAGAAAAGAAAGTTTCCATGCACGAGGTGTAATACAATCAAAGTTGCCAGACTGAGATAAAGAAGCCTAATTGGGCTACTTTGAAGAGCAATAAATGCAATAATATGAGAATTGGGCTACATTCTGGGCATTTCTTACGCCATTGAAGAAATTGTTTAGGATTGTGTTTGGGCTACTGTCAACAATATTTGGGCTACTTATACCGACAAATGTCATACAATTGTCACAGGCATCTCTTTGATCTAGACATTGAAATGTAACAATTAACCTTATGGACTGGATTATTTCAGACTATAATAATAATTTGATTTTGCCCAAATATTATATTTTATGTTGATTGATCTTTTGCCCTGATCTTTTCATACATTCAAAATCGATGTCAGTCTTTGTAGTTTTGTTGTTTGTGGTGTTGTTGTCCATCATAATACGTCCATCATTAGGTATTGTTGCAGGTCTGTTTTGAACTGATGTTTATCTCGGAGAAGGAGTGGTTCAATGACAGGAAAATGACCAGATTAAAATTTTGATTGCCAGTTTATTATTGTGTGTAAAATCCGGAAATATGGGAATTACAAATGTCGGCATTATTTTGCTGCCTTTGTATTTGCTATCATTTCATCTATATTAAAAAGAAAAAGAAAGAAAAGGTGCAGAAAGAGAAAAAGAGTAAGTTTAAAGATAGTATTTTCTCAAATATTTGATTGTATCAAACAATATCAATCACCTTTTAAGAGATTCTTTCATAAACAAATCCTGAAACATCCAATCATGAACAAATTAAAGTTGATAAATATCTGGTCAATTGGCAAATGTCCCAAAAATGCATCAAGTGGATATATATATTGATTGATATTGATCATATCAGTAGGGTCAGTGTCCCGAAGTTTGCTTAGCTCACAATACACAACATACCTGATTCCTTACAGCATAACACTTAGACAACTTTAAGTAAAAATGGATGACGTCAAGAGAACAAGGCCGACTGAAACGCAGTGTCATTGCTCTCCTCAAAATCCTTGGAGAAACTATTGATCGTTAGATCCAATAAAACTGTTTATGAATAATTCTCACCATTTTTTCCCCCGCAAAAATAAACAAGTCATGTGAATTTGTAATTGATCTGCCAAGTATTTTATTTTTCAAGGGATGAATTGGAATTGAGAAGTGAAGGTTTCTCTGCATTGGAATCTGATTAAGCCTTGGTATAATCAGATCAATTATTCAACACATTCGTATCATCAGTGATACCTGTTTTGTGTATTTTGTACTGAACCATCTTAAATTCATTTATCATGGTTCAGTTTTCTATTAGAATTCCAGTTCTTCGGTTTCCTCCTGCGTCTAAAATTGAGCTGTTTGTCATAAATCTGTTCTGGAATGTGGTTTCACTGATGTGCGGTGCGGCAATATGGTAGCCGCACAGCGCCATGATAATTACGATTGAGTGGATATGCCGCGCGGTGTAAATACTAAAATGTATTTTATTTTTTATATATTCATAAATTCAGTGAAATCATTCATTAACTTGGGCAATATTCTCACTTAATTCCACTTGGCTATTCGTTTTACCAGATACAAAACAGATTTTTCAGAAAAACAGATTTTTCAGAAACCTTTCCCAGCTTTCAAAGTCTATCCTAAGAATTACCGAACCAATACTAGGCATGTTTGTACTTATTTTAATGCATTTGTCTCATGGTGATTCGAAGACAAATATGGTGATGAAATTCAATACTTGTAACATTTTTGAAACATTTTTTTGAAATTTTGGAACTGTCGTCTGCAGACGATTGCCACATGGAAAGTGTTAATATGTCTCCAATACGGAAATGATGCACCAGATAGTTATCATACAATTTAAATAAACTGTATAAAATAATTGCTGCCTTTTGATACATTCTACCATGGGATGATTTATTTGAGAATATCACTTCAACTTGTTGAATAAAACAAACTAAAACTGTGGAACTATTACAGCATCTTTCTTATCCAACAATAATATGATCCCAAATTATTCATTGATTCCATTATGTGTGAGGTCCTAGCATAATTATATTTAAACCTACATTATTTAATTGTGTGATACGCTTCGATTCCATTATTGCCTATCCAAATATTAAGCTTCCTTATTGATTATACATAGGCACCTCATATAATGATTTTGTCTGATAATAAGACAATTTTACTCTTGACTGGACCCAGTATGTCTCACTGACTGCAAGAAAAAAGTCAATGGAAAATAAACTGAAAAGAAAATAGGATTATTGAGGAGTTGCCTCTCATGATGAAGTTTTAATCCCACTGTCTTGTGGTTAAAAATACATTCAGGAGGAGACAAAAAGGAAAATAAAAAATAAAGAGAAAGTGAGTTTTCATGTCACCACATGCTTGCGGCTTTCCCCAGTTTTCTTTACTTTTTTATGGTGTCTTTTCTCATTCACCTCTTTTTGTATGCGGCCTATTTCTTGAATTGTTTTTATTTTGTTCGACTGACTACGTATTGGGTGGTATGTGTGCCATCCTGCTATTCTGTGTGCACAGGTTTTTATTACTCATTTTTCTTAGCACAGTTAAATATTTGATTGAATATTCCGTTTCAGTTCACACCTTTTTCCAGAAAGAAAGTTTTTAAACACTTTTATTATAAGGAATTTTGGAGATGAATTGTGTCCTAATCCCTGTCATAAAGTATTTCTGAAAATAATGAAAAAATAATATGAAATCAAAATGTTGCAGGGTTTTTGCATGTGTTTTAGCTAAGTGCTGAGGGTGTAGTTTACAATACTCACTTGATTTGAATTACTATCTGATATATTGAAGCCAACTTTTACCTGTACAAAATCTGTAAACGTTGTGTAACCATGAAATTGATCTTCTACTACATAGAGAACACTAATTCATTAATCTGTGCTCTAATTTGACAAATTAAAAAATTGTCATGGAAGGTTGGTCAGTTGAGAAATATTTTGTAATGCTAACAATTATTTTTTAATGATAAATGACCAATTAATAGTATTTTTAATTAATTTTCAGCAAAGCAAATATTTTCCTGACTCATAAATATTCAACTTTTGATGACAAAGGAATGAATGGCAATTTAAAAATGACTAATTAAAATAATAATTTTTCAGTGATCAAAAATTAGTCATTTCATTTGTCACTTAATTTGTCATTCACTTAAAAGTTGTCATTAAAAGTCAAATATTATTAAGTCAATGAAATGTTTGTTATGCTGAAAAATATCTAGATATTATACTCTAAATTGTTCTTTCAGCATCACAAATAAACGTGCAGCATTACAGAATATTTTTTGAATCACAAAACACCTATTTCTAATGAAATTTCTATTATTTGTTAAATTATGACCACATTTTTGACGAATTAATATTCTCTGTTGACAGGCATGAGATTTTCTCAGCTGAATTAGCTGTTTTACTGAATTTCAGCAAATACACATGTGTAGTCTTGGTAATCTTTTTCATGTTTCTCAGTCAATTCTATCCCTGGTTTCCCCTCTCTTTTAAACTCTAAATTGTCATACTTGTACCTATCATGTATCATCTTGATCTTGATCTTGAAAGGATATAGAGGGAGGGAGGGTGTGGGGAGGGGTATTACTCTTCCCTCATTACCCAGATACCCAGATTAATATAAGAAGAAAATACTAGCTTATATTACAGGCTATAATCATTCAGTAAAACCGCCTATAAATATCGTCTGAGGAGATCTTCTTTACACCTACCTGTCTGCGTCCGCCACTAGACAACAGGCACAAGGAGTCCTCTGTAAAACTCAACAGGAAGTGCAGACAAAATGTGATAGTAGAATATAAAGCACAGGGTGGGGGATGTTTCAAGGCCTTGCCCTCTATAGGATCGGCACAGCAAAACGTTGTCGTAGCCAGAGAACCGGCGACATCCCCGCGGTTCTATCACGGGCTTGTGTTACCTTTTTGAGTATTATCTAGCAGGATGTTTATCTGGTGAAAATAAACTCTTCAATTAAATTGTTAAAATGTGAGAGAAGAGATGGAAATCGCTGTGATTGTATAGTCTGGGCTCGTTTTGTTTTTTTCTTTAAAAAAGTTATGATAAGCACACTGGTTTTATTGTTCCAATTAGTAAGAGAAGAAGGGAAGATAAGTAAGCTGGGGCAAGTCTTTTGTCTCGCCATCCATCTCAATGTAGAGAATAATAAATATGCATATTCACCAGTCATAACATTGTACATCAGACTAAAATAATTTTCTATGATATGTATTGTCTAAATGTATGCTTAACCCTACTTAAAGGGGCACTGAGAGATAATTACGGGAGTGCGCCCTCAATTTACCTGGAAATCAGATTTGTTGCACAACCTACTACTTGGGCATATACTAACTACCATCTGAAACCATTTGCTGTCTATCATGTACAATTTCACGATTTAGTCATTTTGATGTAGATCACATCAATGTTATCAGCACCATCGCCACATAAATTGCTTCAACCAAATTTCTATCTAGCGCCATCATTCAACCCTTATCTCATACATTTTTACACTTCAAGGTGCCTACATACCTTATCTATTGAACAATTCATTTTTCTGCCAAATTTCATTTTCTCGGCTATCTCTCAATGCCCCTTTACAATCAGTAAAATTGATTAAAACAAGAGCTGGGTTTATGTAGTTTAATTTTATGTGCTGATATTTATAACATATTCTTATTATAATGTGGCATCCCTCTCCACTAGAACTATTCTTATTATAATGTGGCATCCCTCTCCATTAGAACTATTCTTATTATAATGTGGCATCCCTCTCCACTAGAACTATTCTTATTATAATGTGGCATCCCTCTCCACTAGAACTATTCTTATTATAATGTGGCATCCCTCTCCACTAGAACTATTCTTATTATAATGTGGCATCCCTCTCCACTAGAACTATTCTTATTATAATGTGGCATCCCTCTCCACTAGAACTATTCTTATTATAATGTGGCATCCCTCTCCACTAGAACTATTCTTATTATAATGTGGCATCCCTCTCCACTAGAACTATTCTTATTATAATGTGGCATCCCTCTCCACTAGAACTATTCTTATTATAATGTGGCATCCCTCTCCACTAGAACTATTCTTATTATAATGTGGCATCCCTCTCCACTAGAACTATTCTTATTATAATGTGGCATCCCTCTCCACTAGAACTATTCTTATTATAATGTGGCATCCCTCTCCACTAGAACTATTCTTATTATAATGTGGCATCCCTCTCCACTAGAATTATTCTTATTATAATGTGGCATCCCTCTCCACTAGAACTATTCTTATTATAATGTGGCATCCCTCTCCACTAGAATTATTCTTATTATAATGTGGCATCCCTCTCCACTAGAACTATTCTTATTATAATGTGGCATCCCTCTCCACTAGAACTATTCTTATTATAATGTGGCATCCCTCTCCACTAGAACTATTCTTATTATAATGTGGCATCCCTCTCCACTAGAACTATCTTCATGCGTCATTCCCTTGTCATGCGTGTCAGTAAAATAGTGAATTCACACGCTGGTAATATGGTCACACCTGCACCATAATAATGTCACCTTTTCCTCACTCCCCAATCTCAAACATACCCATACAGACGTATTAGTGAAGTTACCAATCAGTGATTCATCTGGTACTAACTGAATTGAATGATTGTGTTTATTCATTGAAATTAAGTATCCAAGAAATCTACCATAAACATAACAACCAAAACACGAGCAACTTTATTCTGACATCTGTTTGGCACAATGCAATACTGAAAGTGGCCATCACGCACCCAAACGCAATGCAAACAACACCAGGACAAAGTTTACTCAAATGGTTTGTTAAACCTATTCAAAACGAATTGCCAATCAAACCTATTTAAACTTAGAGCAGATTGCTCAATATTTATTGAAATAGTAGAAAACATTATAGCAAATGTTGATTGTTTAAAAAAAAGATAACACCATTATAATAGAAACATTCGTAGAAAATTTATAAAACACTCGCTTTACTTGTTATTTTTCCTAAATATAGATTCCATTCCATACAGCAAACTCCCTTGTATCAATTAATAATTTCTTTAACACCATTTATCCTTGATTGGCTCTGGTCCTGTTCAATCCAGCGTTAAAACACCCTTGCTCACACAATAACAGTGTCAATTACCGCCACCTTAAGAGGTCCCACTTTGACTCCCCAGCACAGCGGTTATCCGTCAATAGAGGCAAATGTCATTGACTCAGTCTGATTACTACTCACACACCAAACAAGCTAGCAGTGTGTTATGTGTGTGGTGCCTGTGTGTGTGGATTTGGTATACTGAACAGTGGAATCGTATAGGGGCTTTACTCACTAAATGTACTCAAATATAACACGGAGGAGTGTCGTACGACGTGCCTAAACCCACACATGTAGGACGATCAACGTTATTTTTCCGAAAATCATAATTTTTTTATCGTGATGTTAGAAGGACTGACTAATAAAGATATGCCAGAGGACGAAGGTTCACCAATAATTATGGGAGACAAGAGCAAGGAAGATATGGATTTTAATAGCATGGAATTAGATGACAGCACCATGGTAAGATTTTGGCATTAAAATGAATGGAAATGATTAATTATTGCATATTCAAGAAGATTTTTAAATATAAACGGTTTGATTTGATTTATTGATTAAAAAAACGAACTTTTAATATTCCGTGTATTAGTTTTTAATATTCAGCAAATGTCGAAAAGTCAGTGCATTATTTCTAATTAAAATTGTCAACTGTATTTTTTAAGTAAAATGTCAAATTATCATCAGGATCATGTTTCTATAGATATTGGTAATTGGTATTGTTGGTGACATTATCTACCTGTCAAGTTTCAAATTAGAGAAATTGTCAAAAATATATTTGTTTTATAGCGATTAATAATTCAAACAATTATTAGTGCTGTCATTTCAAATGTATCATCATAAACTTAAAATAATGAGAGAAAAAAAGCATCAAATTTACACGGTTATCGACCCCAAATATTTCACAATTTTTAATAATACTCTCATCGTAATAAACAAGATGAAATTTGGCAGATAAATTACGATCAATAATTGGTTCATGTCAGTCGCATTTATTTCTAGATCATAAATAATCATAACCCCAAAATGCAACAGTGTATGTATTATATTAGTTACTCTACACACAATATAAATAAATTAACTACAATTTCATCCTCGTACCGGCCAAGGTAACTGGAATTTATTCCGTTTTGCCCTCAAGTCTTCCGATATTCACCGTTGACGCTCAAGTAGCTCTGTTTGAATGCCATCTTATGCATTATCGTTTTGCATTAATCATATTTGGATTTGGCATTCGGCGTTATTTATTCATAAGATTTGGATATCCTGGTTGGTGCGGGAGAGAGATAATGCAGTTCAGATTGTCTGTCTGTAGTATCGTATCTGAGATCTTAATCATGTCCAAGATATCTTGTTAGGTTTGGCAAAATTGTGTGATTCTTCGCTCTGTCAACTCTGCTCTCTAGAGAATAGTTACAAAAAACATGGAGTAAAATTTGTTCTATTTTTGTCTCTCTATTGTAGTTAATCTTCCACATTGAGCAATTCTATTATTAAAGCATTAGGGCAGATATAAATATTTATTGTGGAGATAAAGAAGATTTACACACTTGTTGGGAGTTAAATCACCTGAAGATTCATCTCTCACAGCAAAATATTCTACATCTCCTTGAATTACTATATCCCTATTTCCGCTCCAGTGATGATCGTAGCAGATTTGGCTTCTTATGGGATGTTGCCCTTTTGCTGAACTTATCCATCCAAAATAGGGTTTTTGAGTTTAGCATGTATTTTGCAACAAAAAAAATGTCTGGATTTTAGATTTTTAAGTAGTGACCTGGAGGCAGATTTGTTGGTCATCATTTAAAAGTCATTACGGAGCTATTAACCTGACTACTTGTTGGTTGTAGTCTGGGGAAAAATTACTAAATTATCCGCAGTTTGTATTAATAGAGTTAAAGGTCAATTTAATTCTGATGTGGTTCTAATACCGATTCACAACGTTCATATTGGAATATTCAATTTGGAGCCAGTGGGATTTAATTTGCGTAATAAATATTTAGTGTTCAGAAATCCGTCTGATCCCTGAACCACTAAGATACCAGCAAGTTAACCATTTTGCATATTTTGAATGTAAAGATAGGGCTTGTTTGCCTGTGGTATTACATCTTCGTAAATATGATAAATTCTGTTGCAGTTTTTTAAAATATTTGATATGAACAGAACCATGTAATATATCCATCAAGTCAAGATATAACCTCTGATGAATTCAGATAGCTTATTAAAATAAGGTTTGACAATCCTCCATCCCAAAGTATTCAACAAGAAGAAATATTCCAGTCTATCTGCGATTTATACTCAATTTTAAATAATCTTGTACGTACATTTTTTGAGATGAAAGGACGAAGGCCTTCTAACATCTCATGTTACAGAATTGTAAGTCGTCAACAAAACACTTGAAATATTGAAATGATATCTTGTACACTTAAGACTATATCTTGGGTAAATCCCAAGGTCTAGAATTTGACATTTGAATTGTAATGTTTGTAAAAAGATGTGTCGAGGGTCTACATTTGTCCTTAATATTTGAAACGTGGATAGAAGGTACATGTGACTGTTTGTTACCATCTAGAAACACTGTTTGAATGTTTTCGTTTTCATATCTCCTGAAATTATGACGGAAATAAGTGATCATGTATAACTCCATCCCTGTATTTCAAGCCGCTAGAGTTGCTTATTGAAATACTGTATAAGTGGAAATGTTCGCGCTACATTTATTTTCGCGCTTTTCGCTCTCAAATCAGCAAGCGCGAAAATTAAAACGCGCGAATATATTCATTTTGTATGTAGGTCTATGCATGGAAGCTCAAAATCGCGAAAATAAAAACAAGCAAAATTGTTCAAAATGTGCAATGCGCGAAGATTTACACGCGTGAACATTTCCACTTTTACAGTAATATAATTGAAGGAAATGGTGTTATGTGTGATGTATGGCAATATTGATCATAACTGCAATAGCATATAATTCAACATTGCTATTTCATGAGAGATTTTGATAAGGCAATGAGAGAACCAACTCAAATGATTCAGTTTAAAAAGTGGTGACTTTGATCTCCAACAATCTTTTTTCAGGTGGGTTTTGGTTTTCTCATAGGAATGTCAGCACGATGTTTACAGACATGTCCTGTCCGGAAAAACGATTTAATGCGTGTCATGAGCATCACGGTCTACTGCATATCTTATTGTTATCACCTGTGTACCCTAGTTTTAACATAGCACCCAAGAGAGAATCGGACGCGACAGATCTGACAGGCCCTTAAATGCCGCATCACAAGATGAAATGATGTTCTACTTTTGCTCTATACGATGCACTTTATAAATGATTTCTAACATCTTTGCCTGGCCGCATCATGAGATGAAATGATTCTATTTTTGCTCTGTGATGCTCTTTATAAATAATTCCTAACATCTTTGCCTGGCCGCATCACAAGATAATTTGATATTCTAATTTTCTCTGTGATGCTCTTTATAAATGATTCGAAACATCTTTACCCATCCACTGTGATGTTGTGTTATCTGTGATGGAGCCTTAGAGGAGACATGCACTTTATTTAAAAGGTTGTGGCAACATCGTCAAAGTAGATGAGAAATCAATCAGTGTATCTATACGTATCTCCAATAAGTATCTACATCAGGATATGAGTTGATTGTAAAGATTACAAGATAAAATCCCGACTTCCTTCTGTGCTGCTGTGACACTGCATATGAACCAATCAAAAGTAACAGTTATTAAAACCCCATCTCGTTTGTAACAGCGGGGGATATTTGCTCAATAATGTTTTTGTGTTCTTTTGGGGCTAGAATTGGTGGTGGGTAGTAGCAGAAGAAAAACAGCTATGACGTAGTTTGGTTTAGTCGAGGGATGGCTGGAATAGTTTAACGCTGATACAATTGTGTGTTTACACGGTCCGTTGTGTATTCTTGCCTCTGATAGGCATTGAGATTAATGCAGTGACAATGCTTTGTGGTTAATATGTAATGTGCGGTTTGTTATCATTTGCGACTGGTAAGATAATAGAATTGGTAAAGACACACATGGTTTGGTGGTAAACACCCGAATCGTGAGGAGGCGTGCTTCTGATATGTTATTATTATGAATAATATTTGTTTTCCCTAAAATATATTGTTCTAAGCTCACCGAAATATGAAACTAGCATTAAATATGAACCTTTCATCCCACAGAGGAGTTTAACAAAAGACGGGGAGGGGGACAAAACGTCTATGGCACACCTCCCATGTGAATCATGCCATATCATCCCGCGACATATCCCGGTAAATTGGTATTCTCTGATAGTAGACACGCGCTATAATTTTGTTACGCATTTTTTTTGGTGATTATTAAAACAAGTGTCTGAAATTATAGATTGTAACCTATTAAAATGATAGCTTCACACAGCAGGTGCAATATCAAATGGTGAAAATTGAAAGAAAAAAAGTAATCATAATTTGAAATTGCTATCATAACTCCAGGCTTTTGATTTTGTAATAGGTTGAAACATGTCGATAACATGAGTCAATGATATTAGTCATAAAATGCGCGGGGGTTTCCCCTTGGCTTTGGTAGGGGTGGGAAAATTGCTATTTTGAATTCCATGGCCTTTGGTGATGTCTGCAACCAGGATGCTCAGAATCCTCATTTTGAAGATCAAATTGATGAGAAATTCAGGAAATATAAGAGCAGTGAGAGTTAACCCTTATCCACAGTGGCTGAATGTTTGGGTTTAGGTGATCAAGTGTGTTATTTTAGACCAGCGTGTTATTTTAGACTAGTGAAAGATCAAATGTGTACAGTATTTGCGAACAAGATTTTGGAGCAAACACCTGGAGAATGATGGACAGCTCACTTGAGTCTGTCACAAGAAATGATGGGAATCCTTACAGGTACGGTGCATTTACATAGGGTTATTCAAAGGCAAGCCAGTGTTGTTGTGCTGGGCCAATGGGAAATCATAACGTGGATTAGGAGTTAAAAATAGCAGAGTGGGGTTGTTTTTTGAGTGATGAATGGATGATGGATATGTAAGCAGTGGTCATAGTAATTCGCTTCCAAGTATGAAATTAGAGGGATGGCTAAATGACGAGTTAAAATTGTAAGAAGTTGTGAATGGTAGTTTCAATAATAATAATAGATTTAAATTTTTCTGTAGCTAATGACTCCTTTGGAAATCTATATCTGTGAATTATTAGAAACCATTTAAAAACCCATTTCACATTGATAAACATATATATACTGTCATTAGCATACCAAATTTCACAATATCCTGCGCTTTTTGAACATTGCATTGTAAAATGCCACTCTTCAAGTACATCTATAAGTAGGAGAACTTGAGTGACAAGTTTTTGTTGGCTTCGCATACAAGATGTCTATAGACAAGGCGTGACTTTTATTCGTATAGCCACACAGGTAAAACAAGTATACCTCGTTGTCCTAAATATCTACTTTCATATTGTGATAACTGCACAAGGGACCTACCTGCAGAAACTACTTAACATGACTTAGCTATATATCATCAGTAAATGTCAGTCGCTCTGCTCTGCATAATAATTTCCCTCTCTTCTCTCACTTCTACATCACACCCTTTCCACACAACCTGTGCGCAATATAATCGGCAAACATGGTCGGATTGATCTAATGGATTTGCACAAGATCATTTGGTCATCAGGTATTGTCTGCCAATAGTTGTAAATGGGTTGGGCTCCTTAGATTCCCAAATGTTGACTTTGTGCCTCTATTATAAGGGTAGAAGTCATATTGACTAATTGTTTGATGTGGGGTAGGGGTAGAAAGGGAAAGGTTTGTCTTCCCATAATTAACAGCAGCTTGAACTTTGAGGTAATGTCATGCGTGTGAAAGTTTTGTGATGCAAGTATTGCTAACTTTCTAGTTTAGGGGCCCAAATGATGCAGAGTAATTATTGAAGAATTAATAGTTTTCTCATTTTTATAAAGGATTTTCTGATTCAGTTGTGTAACTTTTATACACAACTGATTATGAAAATCCTTTATACAAATTACACTGTAAGCATCTCCGAGTATGACATTGATGGGATTTGGGCTATGATGAAAACACAAGAATGATGTGGAATTCTGGCAACACTTATGTTACTCTTGTTGATGTTAGAGACTTTGCTGAATTTAAGAAGGTTTCCAAAAGGCTATTGTCTAGTTTACATGCTTTCAAATTTGACTTAAAGATTTCACTATTTGCCTGTTAATACACTAACAATTAAAATCTGTGGTGATGTTTTGAAAGATTGACAAGCATGGTTTTCTAAGAGGTAAACTGCGCTGGATAAAGAGAGAAACTGGTAATGAACATCTCAATTTATTGTCTGCATAAGGATGACTAATTTCAAAATTGTAAAAAGAAAAAGTAATACCCATTGTTTGGAAAATAATCGCTCCTGGCAACTTTCAAAATAGAATTGAATATGGTTTGGAAGACAAAAACATACACCTCATCATATCATGCTGTACCCTTTGTTGATGAGCAGTGCCCATGGCAGTTACAATTAGGAATTATCTATGGAGAAAAACTGGTAATAAAGATGGTTATGAGATGCAATCCAGGCATTTTATATTATATTTACGGTGTTTGGGTAAATCCCAACTCTTAATGGCCACTGATACTAAATACCTGGGAAAATGGCAAACTGCAAACATCGTCATGATTATCACAATTCTATCACCTTGGTGATGCGATGCGCGATATATGATAATGCAGTCTCTCTCTCGTTCTCTCTCTTAGATGGGTATATTTATATGTGCTCTGTTGTTATGCAAATGTAGTTTGTGAAACTTGATCTAGGAAGGAAACGCCAAGCTGTTTGAACAGCTTATTGCTGACTTGTCATGAGTCACACCGTAAGAAATTGGCTTTTAGGGCAAAAAATCATGTCCGAAATGCGAGGAAGGGTCGTGGGGAAATGATAGTGGGCTTGTTTTAGGAGGAGTAGGATCGATGGGATGCTAGATAAGGACACGGTTTTTGAATTAGCGCACGTATCTGTAGAGGCAGTTAAACGGTGCCGGAAAGTAGTAATGGCGTAGTGTAGATATATTATATGGCACGGTATAGGACTTATTTAAATAACAAATGATGTTCTAAACCAGAACAGGTTATCCATCTCTGTTAGTTAGGAAATTGAGTGAGCTGCAAGTCGTTCACCTATTTATGTTTCAGTTAGACGCCATATTTCTATTGTTTTTGCATCCGATGAATTTGTCCGTTCTCATCAACGTCACCATCTGTATTCTTGCGAAACGGGGAATGCGGACTCGTGAGCAAATATGGTTGAGGTATGATTGCGTGCTAATGAGATGGCTCCCAAATCGTATTGCGAGCCAACGTGGCTTGCCACTGATTGTATTTCCACGCCGTGTGCACGATTAAATAGTATGGTATTAATAAAACGTTGCTAAATTCTGAGAGCAAATTGCACCGAAGTGCTTACGCATATTAGCTTGGCACTCACTCACTCTCTTCTTAGCATCAGATTCTTGTTGTCCTAGATTTTGCGATAAATGTTGTCATCATTACTTAACATCTTCTTTTGCCTGACACTTTTCATCATCCATTGTCTTTATTTAGGCAACGAGGTGGCTTATAAATTATGGAAGGATACATTTTCTGTTTGCCATCAATCTAAAAGTGTCTTTGATTATTATTAAATCCTTCAATGAATTAATGAATAATGAAACATGATAATGTATGTCAGGAGCATATGAATAATTTCATAGATATGTTTCTATATGAGCTAAAAGTAATAGAATGAAACAATGCTCCATTAAAATATGGTGTACTAAATGGATCCTTAACCCTGGCCCTGAGAACTACCGGCCGATTGGTTAAAAAGATGGATACATCATTTATTGCACCAGAGACATTGTTAGAATAATTGTATCCCTGATAAAGATGGGAGTGAAACCGGGAGTGAAACATTTACAAGCTGCATTTGAATTGGCTATTCATATGAGTACATCTTGTAATAAACCAATCAGAACCACTGTAAGATAGACAGGTAGACCCCAGGGGGTTAATACTCCATCTCCATTTATTCATATGACGCTTCTCCATTTATTCATATGACGCTATCTCATTATAAATGTATAGAAAGCTTCCGTACCAAGCTACGTACAGCTCCATCAACCATGTCAACTGGAGTAACAGAGCAGACTGAATGTTAAATAACCTGTTACGTATCAAATGACTGGTTAAGATTCATTTTTAATATCTTTGCATCTTAATCAGTAATCCCGAATGGCCATAATGGCCGAGCAGAAGGATCTGAAATTAAAGATCCTCCCGGCGGTGTCTTGAGAACTCCCTTGGTGGCTGCGTTCTGGAGGAGTCAGTTTTATGTTGTTTTCTTTACGCTAAAAACAACATAGGATGGTTACTCTCAGTGGACCGAGTGGGCACATCTTTGAATGAATTACCCGTCACTACTCTACCCAAATTGATGTCTAAATTGAAATAGTGCATTGGGACTATGACTAATGTTGATGCGTGAAACTGGAGCTGTGCAGGCAGCGTCATGACCAAAGTCTACCATGACAAGATTGCCGTCAAAATTGTTGTGGGGTAACACGATCATTGTAATAGCTTGTGGGATCGTTTTACATTTTAAATTTCATGGAAGCCTCCTCTCTCCATGACGGACACATCAATCAATGCGCCATTGTTTCGCTCCATTTTGTTGTTGAGATGTCTCCTCGTGGATGCAAATGAAACATGTCAGGTCATTTGTAGAGATGGGTAGAGAACAAAAGCAGGCTACTATCCCGAATCAGGCAAGGATTTGGTATCCATCCCTGATAGATAGAAGGAGATCCATGGCAGGGTTAGTGTGTAATAAATAGGACGGATACTGTTTTGAACAAAAACGCGTTGATAAAAGCGGTCAGTAACAATGACATTTGTTGATTAGCATCAAGGGCCGGATTCCCTGGACATGCCGTCGCAACCTTACATTTCATTTGTTACTGCATCCGATCAATTACCCTAGCCTTATATATGAGATTGTGCTCCAGCTCTCTCTAAGCTCTCTTCCTCTCTACTGCTGATAATTAAAATTAAAAAGTGAAAGAATCGAGGCCACTGCAGTTCTGCCCTACAACCTCGCAATTGCTGCTGATACATAAATACATGTCAAAATTGCTTGTAATTTGTATTGGCTTTATGAGCATGATCAATATCTTGTATAGATGCACTACTGGATTATCCTTGCAAGGTGAGGAAGCAATAATTGATCAATTTGACTCCTACTTTGTTGTTCCGACTTTGTCAATAATATTTACAACTGTTTTGTATTTCATCTATGTGGTAGCTTTATTCCAAAATCTATTTGGGACACACTGACTGAATTGAGGATACTTTTTTTTATTAAAATGAAGATATATTTTCTAAATTAAGTGATGAAAAAGTGGAGCATTTATTAATTCACCGCTTTGAAAACGCATGAGGGGGTTAGAAAAAAGGGAGTAAATAAAAAGGGGGAAAGTGTGCCAATTTATGAGACAGTGAATCATGTGAATAATGTCGTCACGACAGCACCACCGTTAGTATTCTTCTAGACACCCTACTTTCTATAATCTCTGAGCCAGAGCCGGTAGATCAAACCGAAGATGGGCAATATATAACAACGCATACTGCCTGGAGCTACCTCAAACACATTGTGTGAATGACAACACACGGATATATGTTGTCTTTAATATAGATCAGTCTTATCAAGCTTGCACGAGAGAGCGAGAGAGAGGAAAACTGTAGAATAGAAGTATCGTCTAGATCAAAGAACATTTCAAAACAACCCAAGGATGTACTAATTATGATCTTGAATATCTTTTTTAATAAACTCGTCAATCTGTAAAAAATGTTTGGGACCGGATGTTGTACGCCTCCTCGCATCCTTGCATTGTAGCATGGCTTCAAGGATATGAGGTTAAGAAAACAGCTAGAAATTAGCAGGTTTTTTAAAGACAGTTAGAAGAAGATGAAATTATCTTAGAGCGCTTCACCTGGGTGGCTTTGTCAAAGATGGCACCACAGATGCAAGGCTTTTAAATTTGATTTGCCAAAGTTGAAGGCCCTGGAGCCAGCGGAATTAAAGCAAGTTACCAGATGGGGTTGGGTGGTAGTTGAAACCCATCCCCATATGAAACCACAATGATGGGTACATATACCCAGCCGGGTATGAAGGGAAACCAGATAATATGCTTTAACTTAATTAAGGAGGCAGGGACTGGGCGTATAACTTTAACATAATTAGAAGCTTTTAATAAAATCTGATTTTGGTTACCTACTTAATGCAAATTGATGAATTTATTGAAATCACCAATCTGTAATATGATGAGAGAGAGTCGAATCAGAGATTTGATAAATTGTTGATAGATAGCAGATTGTTCATTTGAGTGTAAAAAGATATGGATTTCAATCGCTATAATACACTGTTATTAGATTAAAGGTGACCTTCATTTGACATTTATAACAGTTTTAAACATTTTCATTGGAGTCACTTTGCATCAAAACGTATCAATTGAATAGATGAAAAAACTCTTTCAAAAATGATGCATTGGCGTGTTTTAATTGCTGTAATTATCCCATTTATCTATCCCATGGTCCTATTTAACAACATAAAGTAAACAATACATGTGTCATCTTGATGTATAGCTTTCACACGTTTCAATGCTAATATCGACCAAATCATGAGATTTTTATGAAGCAATTTTCAGAGACAAAGCCGTAAATGACAAAAGTTAATGAGACCATATTTCAATTTTTTTGCTGTATTTAATCCTTGGAGAATTCTAAATATCATTTACAATGTTTCATAGTACATATCTTAATGGGTTGTTGTTGTCGTGCAGATATAGAGAAAAAATGAGCATGGGCAAGGTTTTTAAAATTTCCTTAATCTATACAACAACAACAACAAAAAGTATAAATTAGGTCTATAAATTTATTCTAAACGATTACTTTTGATGTCACATTTGATTTATTAAAAACTTTGAAGAAATATGTCCAGTCACAGCAAGTTAATTAATTTCTTAAATTGTTACTAAATTGATTTCCAACAAAATCACAATCTTTTACCCTGCTGATTAAGTTTTCTTTCAAAGTTCACCGACTGTAAGATGTTTGGCCCGATAAAAGACACGCGCCATACACAGTTTACATTGCACGTGGCCAGCACAGCATAACCACTCTATAAAACTGTCCAGAAATTTACCGATCCATGAAAAGTGCACTTCAACTTGAGAGCCATGTCTTATGTACCGTGTCCCGCCTAAAGTGACAGCACCACCGCTGGGGTGTTCTTTCCAGCTTTTCAAGTTTGGCCCGCCACATGCACAGGTCTTTTCTTAGCTTGGGGTAACGTACCGACCCATGGCCAGTCAGTCTTGTTTTTCGTTCCTGCCATCGATGAGGCGTAACATTTTCTCCCAAAAGCACACAATAACAAAACTCTTATAACCGTGCAGGGGTTTGTGAGTAATATGGTATACAAAAAGAGAAGTGTAACTGATATAGTGATGAATGAAGCTGCTTACAAAGGCCCGGGTCAATTTGGTTTAGGATTTGGCAAGGTTGGCTGGGTACGCACAAAAGTCCATAACTAAACGCACAATGCAATCCTGGATTAATTGCAGTAATTAATTAAATCGGTTGAAAAAGACTGCAGCGATTTTGCGGTGTTTTTCGAACCTGACCCCGAAGATTGGTAAAGTAAACACTGCAAACATGAGGTAATGTTTTGCTTGAGATCAAGCCCAGTTATGACAGGTTTCATTTAATCCTAAGCCAGGCATCGTAATTTCACGGCCATTACCTTAATGTTGTTGTCTGAAACAATTCAGCAAATTACGGTATGAAAACAAGTTTGAAGTAATTTTATTACCAAGTTTTATATGATTGGCATGTTGTTATTGAGCAAGAAACTGTCAATTAATAGAATCACCGGCATGGCTTTATACAAGGTTTTCAACATGTACCAAAATACAAAATATTTTCATTGGTCATGGGATGTAAAGAACTAACTATTTCCCTCACTCTTCCCACTTCTTTCCAGAATTCCAACATACATCTCCATGTTTTCACTCATGAACTGCTCATTAAAGGCACATATTATATGATCTTTTCCAGGGAGCGCCCTCTATTCATGATTTCATTTAGAAAGTAGATTTTCTTGCAGATTTACATTTCTGATCATATATCATAAATATATTCTGAGTTACAGTGCGATACGATTCTTAATTACTTCAAAATCATGTTTTTTTAGAGTGAATTTAGAGTGAAAAATAAGTTGTCCCGCAGACCTGACAGTTTATTTTGACTCTTTTAACCATGATTTTGAAGTTATTAGGAATCGTATCGCTCTGTAACTCAGAATATATTTACGATATATGATCAGAAATGTAAATCTGCAAGAAAATCTAATTTCTAAAAAAAAATCATGAATAGAGGGTGTCCCCTGGAAAAGATCACATAATATGCCTTTAATGTGAACCTCAAAATATCAGCCTTTTAGATACTGAACAAACTATAGTTGGTTACTGGACATTGCCAATTCCAGCAACACTATCTATTCTTTTCTTGTATAGAATTGGGCTATCGTGTATCGTTGCCTAAACACATAATTAAGTACACTGTATACATCAATCTACTTTCATTTGTGTCCAGACTCTTACGTGTCGCGTAAAATATCAAAACAAAAATATCAGGTTAGCCCATCGCGCAGCACAGGTGTAAGGGCTTATCCATCCAATTGTTACCATGATTGAACTTCTGTCCACTGGTTGCATCAACTTACTCAGTTTAATTACCGGCATTTGTAATCGTAATAAATATTTTCACTCTGCACTTGACAATAAGATTGGCCTGTTGATTCGCAGGTGAACTGTTTTCACGTTGCTTTTGTTGCAACCATAGGGGCAGTTGATTGTTTTTCTAATCTTAAGAAGATTGTCTTGATAGTGAAATATTTTTCAGTTTTAAGAAATGCTGACTCACATTTCTGTATCTTCGGGCACAGTTTATTGACCCATACATCTGCATCGTTGCAACTGAGATACTACATATATACTTTTAAGGGTTTTTCCCTCAAAAAGTGGGTCATTTTACAAATGCATACTTTGATATTTTGAAGAAAACAACCCATTTGGCTTCAATTCTTCTTCAATTACACCTATTCATATACTAGTAATATGCAACTTATACACATGAATGAAACTCACGTCACTTTTGAATATTTATTTAAGCATATCATTTAACGGTGCATAGATCCTGATCCATATCATTTTGATGAGAAATATGTCGTTTACATACATTTAAATGCACACTATGTTGATATTGCTGAAAATTGAGCTATTTCACGCTGAAAATGAGTGAATCATGCATACTAGAATTGCAAATCTCTAATGTTTTATGCATATTTCGCTACTGTTCCCTATATCAAATGTGTACAAGACAGAATCGTTATTGACACATGTGAATGTACCAATCTTAGAATCATTGCACCGATCAAGACTTGTATTGATTGTGTTATATAGTTCACATAAATCAAGTATGTGTCCCGGGCACAGATTACGATAAAATAGCAAGGTTTCAATGTAATTGTGCCGGTGAACAGGATCCGCCCCTTCTGTTTACAGGTGGATCAAACCGCCTTGCATGGGTCTTACTTACAACAGAGTTTCAGGGGCAAAACTCCACTCAAGTTGTGCTTCAAGGAGAAGGGATCACTACCTTGGATTTTATTTTGTTCCTTTTCACTTTCTTTTCCCGCTTTGACCGTAGGGTGTGTGCCTTGTACTCTATGTGTAGGGTAAATAAGAGTTTGAATAAGAAACACACTTGGTAGAAACTTGTCCCTGAACGTGCTCTACCCACTGTGTTCAGGTGCACAAGTGAAAATATTTGTACATGTTTGCCCCGTAATCAGGGTGTATGGTACATGAAAAGCACTAAATACAATTACGAGAATTAACCACACAGAGAGGGATAGCTTGAAGGTTTCCTGTCTACCCCAAGTGGCTATTTTATTTTCCCTGAAAGTTTCGAAAACAATTTTCGGCTGCCCTCAAAATAAGCCCTTTTGATTGTGTACTGTATGTCATTGATGAACTTGGTGAAGCTTTAGAAAGCCCTGTGGTGTTTTAGAACAAAACTACCTGCGTACAAATTGAATGTGACGTGTCTAACTCGCAGATGTCCCATATCTTAGCTTAACATAGAGAGTTTTGGACTTGAGCCTGTGGATTTTCGGGTTGACGGACAAATAGCCACAAGCGAAATCTGGAGGACACCAAAAAGACCGCGCCTAGATAAGATTTCATTACATGTTCGTCAGCCAGACAAGCATAATTAAAGTTATAAGTAATAGAAAACATGACATTAATATGAAAGTTCTTCTTGAGTGCTGGTCGTCTTGAGTAGATAGCAGTGCTTCACAGCTAGCATTGGCTAATCTCTATTCCATATCTAATTCAGAGCCCCTAGAAGCTGAAGCAGTAATTACATGTAGTGATCCCAAATTTTAATCCGGTTAAGACAAGTACTGACACATACTCAGCGGTCAATCTTGTTATGGAAGATATGTTTCATAAAGGGTATTCTTGAATACAAATTTGGCCGGACCCATGAGTGATGAGCGTTTATGAATAAGGTAAAAGAATAACAGAGCTATTTATAGACAAAGGATCTATCCCTTGGACATGGGATAGCAAAAGGTGTTTTCAGAAGACAAGTGTGGACTTATATTTCATCGTAACCTTCAGGCGATGTATAAACACAAATTGAGAGGTGATCAAATATTAATTTGGCATGGGTGGGATGGACGGAGCAAGACATAGCAATGCTAGTTTTTGTAAGATGCAAAACACTTATTGGGACAGATAAATGAGGGGGGGGGGTTATATATATAATATAGGTCTAATCAAAGCCTTCTTTGGTGAGCTGAGGCATTTTTATAGCAACTGCTGAAGGTTTAAGCCTGTGTTATGTTTAGAAAGGGGTGAATGATATGGAGGGATTAGGGAGCGGGCCAGTATAAAGCCAAGTCCATATGTAAGTGACATTGAACTTGAGCTCTGAATGGCTTTTACATACCCCAAGAATGGGGGAATATCATCTGCTTACCAGCAACATATGTGGGATTTATCAAGAGTTGCAACAGGTGCATAATGCAAAGAGGGTTATCATGCAGAATACCCTTCATACACGGCCGGCTGTTTGACTGTCGGATTTATAATTAAAATTATGGAATAAAAAAAGATTACGTAGTGGCCCCGTTATGGTTTGACCTGATTTAGGTAGCACTAATGAATACGAGTATACGGTGAAAATTTCAAGAAAATTGTGTGAGCCCTTTTTAAATTATCGGTATTTTTTACTTTACACACATTTTACATGTAACTGTATGGGAAATGTTGCCGATGAGGGCGCTATTATAGTAAATAATAATATTCAAAGCTCTATTTCTCAGAAATGGCACCAACAAATGTTCTGAAATTTCTACAAAAGATGGCCAGTATATTCAGGTACTTGAATCAGTTAAAACCAGAACCGGGCCAGCAAGTTACGGTGTTCTCAGAATAAAACGGACAAATTATGTGGGATCAAACAGCCGTGATTTTGGGGCTTCTGTAAAAAAATCCCAATTGAAGACCAGTGTAGGTAGGGTATTCTTAAATATTGCCTCAAAGTTCAAAGACAGTTTTGCTGCTAAGTATTAGAAGGCCATATTATAACAAGTTCAGTCGGTGCCTTTTATAAAAGCCACATGTGAATGGACATCGGTGACTATCCAGACTTCAAGTATTATTAATGAGTGCTTTTCTGATCACATTGCACTTGAAAAGTCTATTGAAACATTAATGATTTCAACTATTCACAGGCTTTTATTTCATTCAAACTCTAATTACGCCGATCGATCTCTCCAGTTTTTAAACACAGCGCCGTACAATGTTGCATTGTATTGATTGATAATCAAAATCGCCGGCAGACGCACACCACCTTTCAGGTGAACTCTCTTTAAAAGAATATAGGATAACCTGAAGGGCTCTTCGACAATGGCCGATGCAGCCCCCTTTTAACTTTACTTTTAGAAAATCAACTTGTTTGAAGTCAGATTTAAGTGTAACAGTGTGGGAAGGGTTAGCCGAGAATATCTTGCCACTATGGCAGAACAATTATAGAATGGGGTGTGTGTGGTACTGTAGATGTGAATAAACAGGTGAAGTATTCACAGACCAATTTGATGCTAAAGGGAAAGCAAAAAGTGAAAAAAGAGAGGTTTGTGTCTGTGCAATTCCGTAACCGAATTTTCAAATACTGTAAAAGTGGTCATTTTCGTGTGATTACATTTTCGTGCTTTGCCGACTTTCAGCCATTTCGCTTGTTTTTAAATTCGCGATTTCAAAGTTCATTACATAGACTTATACACAAAATAATGTTCACATGTTTTTATTTTCGCGGTAGCTGCTTGGAGCGTGAAAAGCGTGAAAATTAATGTCGCGCGAAAATGTCCACGTTTACAGTAGTCAGAATAGACAGACACAGATTATTTGATCAGATGATTTTATAGAAGTAAATTAAACGGGCAGCTAGAAAACCAGGGCAAATCAATTGTAGAGGCCAGGTTTGTTATTACATTGCTACATACAGGTCAGTAGAGATGAGTTAAAAAACAAAACAAGACATAATATTATTTTGTGATGATGAGCCAAAGTGTAGCAGCTAACTCAGGAGGGAGGATATTGTCTCGTGAATATGATATATAGTCAGGTACTTTACTCTGATCCACTTGTATAAAATTAGTACTTGTTAGACAGGCAGACGCCATACTGCCGAGGAGACGCTCCACACATTTTGTTTTTTGTTTTGCAATTATATTCTCATATATGCGAGGATATCTTGAATCTACTTCCCCTTCGTACCTTTCTCAATTGGCACACCTACTCCTCTACACCATCAGTGGAGCCAGTAATAAATGCTCTTATCGCTCAAAATCCTTCCTCTTAAATAATTCTTTATACACCATCAGTATGTCCTGTCTTTGGGGCAAGGATTTATTTTTACAACTTCTTTTTTCAATATTCACCCTTTCAATATTAGACCTGCTTACATGTATGAAAGCGATGTTTCAAATATTATATACTAACAAAAACTAAATATTAGTATAGTACAGCCTATGAAATGTTACCTTTAGAGCATTCATTTGTTTCTTTTCCCTCAGAATTTGGCAAACCTTTTCACACTTAAAAGCTCAAAAATGATTGATGATTCAACTATCGTCCCAAGTTGTCACCCCCTGATCATTTCAAATGCCTTTGCTATAAATGTGGCCAATTACATACAGTGAAGTATGGTCCCTATGAACTTGCCCATTGATCATTCTCAATGTTTACATGGTTATGGTAATGGACTCGTGGGAAAATGTACTGCAGCTTTAGGCGACAGTTGTTGTCAGGTGTATGTCACTATCATACCATCCTTTGGTTTTGACAAGAATGTTTAATATGTGGGTTTCATCTCATGTTTTGGTAGTGATGTTGCATTTGTACCTTGGGCGCATGCATACCTTGGGCACATGCATACAACAATGCAGAATGTCAAAATTGATTGTCTTCTCAGTTAAACCTGTTTCACTCTAAATAATCCAGAATTAAGGTATAATCCTGCCATATTATTCAGGATTAGGATTAACCTTGCGATGGATTTGAATGGTATTACTCAACAGGTGGGTTTGTGAAGAGAGAAAAAAATGTATGGATATTTATTGGATTTATTAAACATTGATTAAACTTAGAAGGTTGACTTTATTGTGGCTCCACATAATAATGTAGCTTGTGTGTTGATGCCTGCTATTCATTTGCAAACTGTTTCAGCAAATTTTGACATATTCTCCTAATTCTCAAATTGTGTGTGAAAATAATTGGGAGGGGGGGACCTGGTAATATTTTTGTATTTTTATGCTTAAATATATATTTAAAATAATAATAAAACAACCAACCTGTTTGATAACCTAGATATTTTGTTCTCATTCTGGACACTGTTATATCGATGCCTCGAGAGAGTTAACGTTGCATCTGTGTATGTGCGTGATTAGCTCGTGCTGATCTTACGCTTGACGGGTAATCAAAATTGAAACGGAAATCAAATTTAGAAATTCTGAGAAGACACATATAGTGAGCTAAATTATTCACTTTTTCAATCACTATGTAGGCTTAAGTGATCAACCAAAAAGCTTAAGTGATAAAATAAATAGAATTAATTAAAGATTTGATTAAGTTTTGTTTGTAATCGATAATTGGTATTGAAAAATTACACCTGTCAATAATCAAATCTCATCCCTTGCTTATTTATTCTTGGTCATATTTATACATCATTTCCTCTCTGATTCTCATTCGTCTGACTCTTTTGATAACTTGAGTTGTGGTTTGGAAGGCCTCGTCTGGAATGCTATTGGAATGTTATTTTTTAATGTTGGTTCAGCTACTTGGTGAATATATGGGGCATGGGAAATAGAAACAAAACCAAAACTTAATTTTAAGGGCACCGTCATTAAAATTATGGCATAAAGACATCAAAATGGCTAGCAAATTAACTGTGGTTGCATGGTTATTGTGTACTGTGAAGCAAAACACCACCTGATTCAGTAATCAAATTTTAAAACAAGGTTTTTGATTGGGATCGTTATCATCTTGTTTTGATACATTTTGTAATTTTTTTTTAAATATGACATAAAAAATACATATAACACATGCCACAAAGTTGAAAGGTCAGAAAAGATAGATATTATTGCTAGCATTTCCTCTTCGGTTATTGATCTCAGTTTCATCATAATCAGTATTTCAAATATAAACTTGTAATACACCTTGACCTAGTCAATACTATTGATTATGGATAGATGTACAGTTTAATCAATACTGCTGGTATACTAGAAAAACAAGACAATTTTGGTAAAATATGTTTGCAAATTAGCAGTTATTTAAATATCTTGAATGCTATAATTAATAGGTTTTCGCCAGTGGTTTTAGAATTTAGAACAAAATTGCTGTATTATGTGATATGTTAGTAGACAATTTTGTATAATATTATTATATACATCTGGTGTCATAATTTAATTAAAAGAATCCCTTTAATTATTTGACAGCTAGATCCCTTTAAATAAGTAGGTCGATACTCCATATAATCATCATCATAGGCATCACACTGGCCGACAGTACGCTAGACTGGACACCAATAGTAAAATATTGACAACATATCATACCTTCAGCGTTTATTTATTCATGCTTTATCTAGGCTATTATTAGTGGCTTGATTGTTTGGCTGTTTTGGTCCCACCTCCCCGAGCAAACAGGCCATTATGTTCTCTTTAGCCTGACGGGCCGATAAGGAATCTTTTGCTCATGGGGAAAAAAAGCTTGTACATTCCCATTGCCAAGGTGAGTCTTTACAAATGTTTGGTCTTCTTTTCAGTTTGAGAAAAGAGTTTTTGTGCTGGCATTTGTGTGTATGTGTGTATTCGGGGAGGAGACTTTGACATAAACTGTATTTGATGAATGTAGTTCGTTCTCATGGATGTAGATGAGTCATTCACACCGTGATGGTGAGGTTTTATTTTGTTATACACATAACAACCCACCTGTAGGTATGTTTGGATGGTTCCTGTTGCTAGTAGCATTCCGGTAGTCATTTGGGATTTGCTATGGGGTCATTATGATGAGTTTTTGTCGTAATAAATGGAGCCGGTTGACGCAAGGAACTATTTGGTTAGCCCAGGTGTTATGACATTCGTAGAGCTTATGTGTATGAATGTATGTACCCGGGCAATGAAAGACCCAATTTCTTCTGCTCGGTTGAAACGGAATAATCAAAATGTGCTGAAATAAAATGAAAATAAGAGTATGACTGGAATCGCTCGCTTGCTTGCAACATGGTATACAGCTTATTACGTGAATAGCACAATATTGAGATGCAATGCCCTGTTTTGTCAATAATGTCATGTCATGAATTTGGGTTGTCAAATTGGGATGAATGAATGACAAATATGTTGTTTTCTTTTCTCGTTTTGGCAGGATTAATGCAAAATATGTTGTTTTCAATTGAATATTTTGTCTGTGTCAAAAATTATACAATTCAACTAACTCTGTGTGGGGTAAAATAACCTACATTTAATGATAATCTTGAACACAATATTAGTAATAGAATTGTGTTTTTCCCCTCAATTGAGCTCAGTAAAACATATCCAGCAAAATTGTTGAACAGATGGATACGACTATCACAACGTACAACCATAATTCTATAAGAATTGCTTATATGCCTCGGGATAACTTATATCAGCTTTGCAACAATTGCATATTTTTTGTGCCGGAAAAGGTCAGTAGCTTGTTGTATCGCCTTACACTGAAGACTACTCACGAGCAATCGGTTGCGATATTATTAGAGAGAAAATTAGTTTACTCTTATTCCCTGTATGAATTCTGACAGAATATTTAGTAAGTCATCCCAAATTGGCCAAATAATGTAATATACACGTACTGTCGGTTTCAATTTCAATATATGGGTTATGAAAATGGTCACTAATTATTGTACTGTAAGTTAGTACACAATTTTTTTTATTAATGATTTATGCTTTTCTGTTTGTTTAATCTTCTTATTCACCTGCATTAATTTCTGGTGCGTGTTTTAGCAGTGATAGTTAAGAATATTTTTAACTGTCACTGGTTTTAGTGAATTTGTTCTGCCTTTAATTTCTGATAATTTCCCAACACAGAATTCTCTCGGTACCCGATAACAAGAAAACGGAAATTAATAATAATACACTTTAGGATATCTTGGCGGATCCCATCTTCATCTTTTGCATCCCGTCGTAGTCGCATTTTTGCATCGGTATTCGCTATCAATCATACAACTGCACATTAGGATATCTCCGGGCATTGTACTGTATGTTGTATGTAGGACAAACCTACATGGTCTTTTAATTTTGCCTGCCATAGTGCGTTCACTATAATGTTGGATCATAAACTATTTGATTTTGAATGTTTTCAATTCTGAATATTGCAATGTTCTGGTGCCTTTGTACCCTCATTCATTCTAGCTATCCCTACATAAGGCCCTTTATTCAGGGAGTTTACTCCAAAATAAACATGTATATATTTTATAACTAAATTGGAGTGAACACTCTATAGTGCTCTCCAACTCTTGCTGATAGCAATTCATTGCCGGTTGAAGAAGAATCATAATTATCATCCGCACTGTAAAAAAACCCGAACATTGGCATATACAACTGCACTAGTAGATGAGGCGAATACTAGTGAATGGAATCAAACCGCACCATATATTGGCAAAAAAAGTGCACTAGCCCTGTATGTGGCAACCTTTATATGGTTTTTCATGATGTGTGATGAATAATAAATGAGGATTTGAATCTCATTTCAGGGAAAACAACACGCTAATTTTTAAACGAATGGTATCAATTTTATTTTTGCGGGGGTGAAAAATGATTGTGTTCTAGGAATTTGATTATAACGTATTTCTGTAGATGCTGCATTCCCTCTTGTAAATGTTAAGCAATACCTCAATGTAGATCTAATTACAAATTAATGAAGAAGATTCAGATTAATAATTGTTTGATATTATTGAAACATATAGGTCATAATACAGCAAATTTACTATAATATAACAATGCCCCTACATCATATTTGTAATATTAGCACACCAATCTCTCCAGTGAGTCTAATTCATAACAGCATTCCCCCAAGTGCATTTCCACCCCATCCCTTTCCAAGTGGAATCCTACGTTTCCTCAAGATTGCTGCGAGCCGTTAGCATCAAAATTCTCCCACCACCTATAAATTGGCACGCTTTTTCACACTTGGGTGATTCGTAGCTGAGCTCTATAAATTCCGATGCAAATCTTGCCCGAAGGCTCTTGACAGCATCAAAGGTACAATTTCCTTCTCGCAGTTAAAAAAATGAGCACTGACATATTTAGTATCATAGTTTACACCAAATTACACATCATATCCATTAAACTGTATTGAGACATTAAACTTGCAACCCTGGAATCTGGGTTAATTTAATCCCATTGATCAGAAGGCATAGATCCTTTTAGCGATATAGCCCACTATGGCTGTAAATTGATGCACCAAATGTAAGATACAAATGGTTGGATGTGGTTTTCCTTTTGCGGCCCCTGACTACCATGAGGAATAGATCATAGTGGTGGTGATGATAACGATAATGAGAGCTTGTTGAATGAGCATTCCACTACCTTATACCTTCGTAAGACGGAGAATTAGGGCATGAGATGGGGGTCGCTAGGGAATAAGAGAATGCTTTATATAGATATTGTTTTTGTTTGAGGTTGGGGGTTATATTTGTAGCATCATTTGTGATAATGCTATTTCATAATAGTCGGTCATCTCTCCCGGCTGTCTCACGTGAGGAATAACATTTTACGATATGCTTGAAATTATGAATTTGTTGAGGCATGACAAATGTTGTTTTCGTTATAGTCTGCGACAATTAACTATAATCCCCAAGAGATTTGTTGTCCGCTAAACATATTCAGTGACATTTTCAAGAAGGTGACCGGTGGTTTTTCTGTTGGGATGTATTTTCATCTCTCCACAAATAATCGTCGCTGTTCTGACATACCGGCACATCACAACAGAAATAAGTAAAGAGATGTGCCGGTATGTCAGAACAGCGACGATATGATTGCAAAGGGGTTATTTTCACTAAGCACAATTTTTAGCATTTTCAAAATTGTTGAAGCATTTCATATAGTGTTTTTCATGACTGGTTGTGTCCCTCTACACAGACTTATGTACTTTGCAAATGTATGTATTTGGCCATTTTTAGGTCTATTTATGTAACTGTGACATTTATCGTTACAACGTAGACATTTTACGCGTGAACATTTCCACTATTTAGATCAGCATTTCATCATCGCACAGCCGAATGTGACTCACATAAAGAGAGAAAAAGTGATGCATCAAATGAGAGGAATAATTGCTTCATTAATATAGATGAAGACCGATTAATCTTAGTCTTGAATTTGTCGCTAATGATTATGCATTGGATGCTGCCACTGTAGTGTTACATACATGCTGCTAAATTGGCACTGCATCATCTGTATACTTGGTAATAGATATTTGTGTGAGGGTAGGGCGGGCGAGAGCTGCTGGATTTAATACCTTTAAATATTGAACAGTTTACAGGTGATCTAAATTCATGACTCTATATAATAGAGAGACCTCATTTCTGAATAATGTAGATTCTTTTACATGAAATGTACAGAACATTTGGGTGGGCCACACCTTAAGAGTAGTACCCTACCACCAATGGGGCTGTTTATAGATTGACCAATATACTGTAAAACACTTAAAATATGTGGGTACTTTATTTCGCGAATTACCGAAAGCCAACATTTTTGCGAGGATTTAATTGCGCGATTCCAGGATATAACTTATTTTAAGCATTTACCATGGTTTATTTCGCATGGATTTAAGTTCTGGCGAAATTAATACCTTAATCAAAAATGAAATAAAATTGTTTTCTAATTTGGGATTGATTTCGCATGTTTGTCCTGTTTTTATGACAATATATTCTCATGCTTGGCGTATTCAAATGCATAGCTGAAATAGGCAATTCTAATCTAATAATGTACATCTATGATTAGCTGAATTACTAAGCCACAAAGAAATGGCGTCAAACAGTATCATCATAAAATCCCCGCCACCATCTATTTTTAATCAACACTGTTGTTTTCACTTTTAAAAATAATCCGTATTAGCTTTCACCGTTTGCGTCGACGTGATCACCTGAAATAGCACAGCACAATTTATTTAGGTGTAACACTCCCATGGTGTATGCTATTTTAGGTTTTTTAAGCGGGGGATTCCCTGCTAGGATATCAGCACAGGCGTTTATTTTGGTGGTATTTGCGGGATAAAATAGGTGTGGGAGCGCTGGGTTTTCCTTGGAAATCTTGATTAATTATGCTGATGATCAAGGGCTGATGATAATGAGCATGACATGGGTTATGAGACTGGGATGGTTGGAGTATGCCTCTAGATAGTTAAAAGAGATTTTGGGGTAGAATAATGTTAAATTTTTTCATATTTTATTTGCTTATATATATTATTAGCCTAACATTGATTGAATTGATTGATGTCTCTGGCAAAATAAGGTATCAGGAAATTCATATTGTTTGTTACGTTGATTGATTAATGGCCATATTTTTCTTGGAGACTTTCAATATTGCCTTGTTGTTTTGGAACACATTCAAGTATAACCTGCATCCTTAACCTGGTCAGTTTCAATATTCAACTTGTCAAACAGCCATGTTTGTTTTCCAAAGTTCCAAAATGTTATAGTGCAGAGCACTGTTATATGTGATAGAACCAACCCTAGAGAGCTCCAGTATTGAAGGTGACGCAGCGCAGCGAGCAGGTTAGTTTCATCTGCTGTTTCGAGGTTTATTTCCAAATTTCTCACAATTTTTAAAATGAATATTTTTTTACAATCATAAATAAAACTGATTCTAAATATTATTTAAAACTTGCCAATTCTAAAGAATGGACATAGCAATTCAGTCCTCACTAATACAATAGCTCAACAATTTTGATACTGTAAAAGTGGAAATTTCCGCACGTAGAAATTTTCGCGCTTCGCACATTTTGAACAATTTTGCTTGTTTTTATTTTTGCGATTTTGAGCTTCTGTACATAGACCTACATATAAAATGAATATATTTGCGCGTTTTTATTTTCGCGCTTGCTGATTTTAGCGCGAAAATAAATGTAGCGCGAAAATTTCCACTTTTACAGTAGTACATTGCTACCATCTTTGACACCTGTGGTTACGATGAAGACCATCGGCATCCCAGTGTCACATTCAACAAGAAAATCTGGCAATTCGTAAAAAGCGTCAAACTCGTCAGCGATGCTGAAAAACGAGTGTGACCAAACCATCTCCAATTTTAAGGTCAGTGCACCTAGTGCGGAGGTAACAGTATTTCATTTACAGAGCAGAGTGGTTTAATAAATCTGCCAGGTGGGGAGTTTCAATAAAACGACTATGTTAATATTATGTAACGACATGCGCTGTTTAGCTACCGCTTTATTTCATCCTAGCTTTTTTATTATAACGGTACAAGAGTACACAAGCTGTTTCTATACTGTGTTTTTTTTCATTGTGGCTAGCCTTATTTTTGATATCAGGTGTATTCAAAGTATGCTGTGAAATGTTCAGTCTGTTCTTAATACGAGCTCAACAAAACATAGGCAGTTGCAGTTCTAAGATAGGGGTGGGACAGAGTGGGGAATTATCTTCCAATCTTAAGTGTGTGGCCTAAAATCTGGGGAGAGGGGAGGCAACTACCTCTGATGCCTTTTACCAGGGAGGAAAAAAGGGGAAAAACCTTATGCTTAATTTAGGTATTACCCCCTCTTTGAAGTGCCTTTTGTTACACTTGCTTTAAGTTTTGTGTTCTCCCCTGTTTGCCCTCTACACTCCCATATTTCACAAGCCCTGGGATGAAACTCCAATCGTTTATAGATTTTGACATATAAAATGAGGACATTTGTCACGTTTTGTTTTTACAATGTTGAACATTATTTATTGGAGACATCCATGTAACAGCATGTACATGTATGTTAAGAGTGGGTGTGTTGCTATTATCACATATTTATTTGCAGTGTGACAGTATTCTGATACGTTCATAGTCTGATATTGAGAGAAATCAATAGCGCTTACTGATAGCTCATTGATTTTGCTTATGGGGACTGTGTCAGAAGCAAATAAAACCCCGGAAAATCAACACAGTTTTTCTGAGTAGTGTGATGTTTTTGATGTGAAACCAATTGCCACATTGGGCTATCCATGGACTCATGTGATTGAGTATTATGTTCCAGCTCTTCTGTCCATTCACCTCCCTCCCTCTCCTTTGGGAGCATCGTCTTGGGCCGGGCAGGGTGGGTGCAAAATAGCTATCCATGGAAAATGTGATTGAAATAGTCTGATACATGTTTGCTGTTCCTCTGTACATCAAAATTATGACATGTTATAAGCCAGCTTTTCAGTCACAATACTGACAGTCAATTTTACAACCGACACAAGAACTTGATACATGTCACCTCAACTTAACCCGTCAGTTTAGTATTCCAAACTTGCATCTGTTAAGATTAAGAAACAAAAAAGAGGATGATAATGATACAAGGGTCAGAGGTATCTCTTACAAAAGCCTCTAGCCAAGTTTCATGATCCGTCACAAGTATCAGTAGAATACATCGCCCACAGCCCGGTTTCTTCCAATCAGTAGCGATATTTTGCCCATTTTTCCTCGCGGACCACCCAAAGTAGTTTTGTTCCCTTCTTGCATGTCCTGCACCCCATGGCAAAGAACACGCCTTGACACTGTTATTTTATCATGTGTACTGTTACCTATGTAGTATGGGTAAGTGATTGAAATATCAAATAACCCTGTCAATAAAATGTCAAACCGATCCATTTTTCCCTTTGACACATCAGATCGTATTCGCTTTGCAGGGGAAATGATAATTCAAAACTGCTTTAAATATGAATCCCGGTCATTTTCTATCAAAAATACTGAATTTCTTTAACGTAAGCAACATTTTCAGCTGTAAGTATAATATCTCTCTGTGTAATAAACCCTAATGCATTGTGAGGCTATTCATTAAATAAATACATCTGCTGTGTGGTTCAAAAAACTGTGTTAAATTGTTAATAAGTTTCATTCAAACGTAATATCTTGCACCGGACTGAATTTGGGGCCCTGTCTTCCATTCACATTCTTTGAAAATTGAAAATATTTTCTTAAATGTTTTGATCAGCATAAAGATGTTATCAAGCGTCCTATCCAAACTAGTTGTGTCAGCCAACACCTGTACTATACAAATCTAGAAATAACGCCATCGGCGCACAGGTATGATAACCGTCATTATAGAAGGCTAACTGTCAATTTAATTAACGAAAGGTTTGTCCAGGGGGCGCCAGATCATTACGGGAGTGCTTCCCTGTGATGAACAAACTTTGCAACCGATACAGAGGAGTGGCAGAGAGGATAAGAACGGATTCCAGTTACCAAAATACAAAATAGTATTCTTGTAGCCCAATTGGGCTATCTTTGGTACTTTAGTCTATTTGAAAATCAGTAGTGAATAGGTTATTTGGGCTACTTTTAAACATATATTGGGCCAATTGTTTGATAGCACTGGGAACTGATGAAATGATGTTGACTGCGGAGAAAAGATGATTGACAGAGTTAACGTAAATATTTAGAAATAGTGGGGTTCATTTTCATGCTACAGAACAGAACAGAATTACTCATTTCTTACCAAGGGTGTATGTTTTGCTTGTCAAAAATATATGGTAAAATCCAGGGTATTTAATGATTCGCTAGAGGGTGGGGTTTCATTTGATCACAATCCGTATATGATTTTGTGTTTATAGTTCAATGTGAGCGATTCTTATCTGATAACATTTTAAAACTGGGTTGAAACTTAGCTCAGAAGATAGAACATGACCTGTCAATTAGCTGGAGCTGAAATGGCTCGATTCCATTTCCATGTTGTAATGTAAGCAAAGTGGAAAATTATGTTGACTAGTTGAGTCTGGAGATACATTATTAAGCATGGCTAAGTAAAAGCTTAGACTATAATGATACTGTATTGACAATCAATAGAAGAATGTGAGGACTCATGATTAGTTTCTCAGGATTCAACGATGGATTGTTTGGTAGGATAGCCGAAAAACTAATTATACCAGTGATGGGAGGTAGGGGGAATTATTAAGTAGACAATAGGCATCAATTACCATTGTGAGAGACAAATAGTCTGGTATTGTGAGGTGGAAGCGGAGGAGATGGAGTGGAGATGCAAATTAAGGATGATGAATAGAAGATGGGTAAATTGGGTTGAAAGTAGACTGGTTTGGTGTAAGGTGGTATAAAGCAATCAGACACCAAGACAGGGTCAGGTTACTATAGAGATGAGATGATCTTCAATTTCAAGGAGGGAGGACTGTATAATATAGACACAAGGAGATGATGAATGCATGGGCAAGAGAAAACCAAAGAGTGCAGAGCACTTTCATGGAGAAATTATGTGGTAATGAAGTGTACAGATGGTTATTGTGAAGCACTTAATGCTAATTGTCCGATTGTGATGTTGATATTCTGATTGAAAGGGTAAATTTTGAGTAGGGTCTGCTAAGTGGAGAGTATAGTCTGTCTTATGTATAAGGTGATTGAGAGGAGGACTTACTAATGGAGGGGTGGGGGAAGGAGGAGCAGTATGATTGCATACATTTCAGGATCACAATTCTATTAAATGGTTTTAAGGGATAATGGGTCGTCTGGAGACACGGTTCTGATGGGAAATAGTTGATCCGTATAGATGCAATGTGTTTTCATCTTGAAATTGTGGTATTTATTGCTATTGAGCGGTGGAGAAGATATGGCTCCAATAGAGTAGGCATATTGTATGTTGATGACCAACATATACAATCTGCCTACTCTATTGGAGATGGGAGATGTTGTTTTATGTTTCATTTGACATTTACAAGAATGTACAAAAAAGTACAAGAAAGAGAAAGCATAACAGCACCATTGATGCCATATTTGTTTCGAGATTCAGCAGTTATACCCAATTATTCATATAGTACAAGTTGAATTAGTATTCTTTCCAAATTCCATCTGAATTCAATGGTGACAAATCGTAGTAAGAAAATACCTCTGTTACCATAGTAACTGTTTCCCATGAGCCTTGACAGGGTCAGTTTAGCGCCAACGTGTCAACACTTTATTTGTTCATCACCACCCATCAGCATTACAAAGTATGAATATAAATAAAGAAAGTCAATAAGCACTGTAGTTGACCATGATATATCAGAGAGGTGAATCTGATGATATAGCAGAAAGGTGGATCTTATTTAATGAGGGATTTGAGTGTTGCCAAGTCTACCATTTATTAGTTCATTTGGGCTACTTCTTGAGTAAAATTCCTAGAAATTTGAATCAAAATCCAATGTTTAAGCAAACAATTTTGGGCCTCTTTTCATAATCTTGGATACGTGAGCCTCATTTCATAATCTTGGGTACTTATTATTTAGTAAATCCATCGAAATATATCACCAGTCTTTCCATGGCAACAATTTGTGTGGCAACACTGAGCAATGACAATCCCAAATCCATTTATAGAGAGCCATGATATTGACTGCTACTTCAAAGAAATTAAAAGCGTACAGGAGTTGGCTGAATGAAAAGTCAAGGAAGTCATTCTCTAAAATCCTATTCTCCTTGCAGGTGTCTAATGTTTTCAAAGAACTGGTTTATAATAAATGCACACAAATATAATTGCTCCTGAATCTCATTATCCATGTTAACTCTTCATATCAAGTACCAAAGCCAGTCAAATGAAGTGAGAACAAGAGGCTCTTAAACAGATTACTGAACCAAATCCTCATTGATGTTAAAGGCAGGTTGAGACTTTTCCAATAAGTAAATAAAATAATTATTACAATAATTCTTTCTGGCTAGCCAGTATTCTGTCCACACCTGAATCTTGTTACCGAGACAATAAAGGGTAAATTGATTAAGATTTTAGTGACTAAGGGGTTTGTGAAGTTTTTGCTCTGTTGTGAAAAGGATCACTTATCTACCACCCACTGCTGCAGTCTGTAAGGAGAGAGCATGGAGAGAGCAAGCAAGAGAAATGCTATTTTAGTGAGGATACATGTTGAGCTGTTTCTATTTTGATCTCGGTCGCTGGTGTTTTTATGATAGATCAATTTAAAATCTACATATTTAAATAGTTGTTTTCTCTTTCTGAACTGAAAGTTTGAAGTGGAACTAAAGCTTTCCAACAAACATCCTTGACTAAATTTATAGAGCGCTGAATTTCATTTATATAAAAAATGGTTTCAATAGAATAATAATGTTTGATTAGGGAAGTATTGACTTAAAGCATAAATCTAGAAACACTGACCGGTCAAGAGCTTGGCAAGTGACCAAAGATATCAATAACTCTGCTGAGCCAGTGTGTGAACTAGTTTGATTCTTGCAGTTAGAGAAGTGCCCGCCCACTAGTGCTGTTGTGTCTGGTATAAGTTGACCAAAATATTTTGATTCTGAATAAACCAGAATATTCAGATGGTTAGTGGTTTCTACTGCAAGGAATTCTCTTAGTTTTGGATTAAACTTTGTTACTTGCAATAAATAGCTACTTCGACATTTACTATGCCTGCTCAACCACCAAAGGTAAGGTTTGAAAAGTTTTTGCTTAAAACAAGGTTAACGTTACCAACTGTATAATGTAGTAGAGCTATCTATTCATTATTACATTAGGGTTTTATGTGTGTGTAGAAAATTGATCTTTGGATTTAGGCCTATTTACTAGCCTATAAAGTTCTAACTATGTAAAGGATATCAATACTTGGTGCATATATGAGGTGTGAGTCACTGCGTATTTAAGCGAAAGATCCATTGACTTTTAGAATCGACCTGGGAGATAAAATTGGCGGCTTGGTCTTTTTCATCGATGTGAACTTGGTTGTATTGATGGCTGTTTTTATGGTGCCGAAGTGTTAGGATAGTTATAAATGTGCCAGTAGTGATGTAACATCAGTTTGATATTGTTTGAAGAAGTTCATCAGGATTGAGATTTACGATGAAAGAATTGGAATTTTCTTTTTAACAAATCCATATGTACTCGGACGGACCGTTAGCATTTTTATTTATACCTATACATAATATCGAGGTTCTAGGCCAATTGTATTTAATACACAACTGTTTACAAATTTAGGTTTCATTTCAACCAAGGCAACGTAATCCATACTGATTTACCTATTGTTTCCATGCATAGTTCATGGACATTCTCCGACATGATACCACGCAACATAAACATACCTCTCCATGTGATATCCCTGCTGACCTTCCCTACCTAAGTCTAACCATAACTAAATCCAACCAGGTGTGAGTTAAGGAACACCTTTGAAAATTGAGAATTCACCTACTTCATTCCTCACAAAAAGTTGTGATTTTACTGAAGCGGAGTGATCGATGCTGAGCATTCTCGTATTAATTAACCTGGCAGTCAAAAATAGTCTATTTTTACAGGTGTGTATGTATGGTTACTTTTACGAGTTAGCCACAGCCACTGAAGATACAGAATAGCAATTCAAATATGACGTCGATGGGAAGAAGTCATGGAATAGGTGACAGACTTGCAAAGTACAATAGGTCCCCATATTTTTATTCAATATTTTCAAAACAAACCTTTGTAAAGGGAATGTGTTAAAAGAATTTTGCAAAAGTACGATTGACTTTTTTTCTTGCTTTGGTTTTTCCTGCCAAAGTGCCATTTTGGATGATGATTTGGAAGGTGCCCTACAGAGAATGTTTTGCCTTTTTTCGCCATTGGTGTTTGCACCACTAGGAAGTCATGTGTAAGCAACTACCAATTAGTTTGTCATTGCCATTTGTTTGGCGTTAGTCACAAAGTAATGGATCTGAAATTTAAAATCAAAGAAATAATAACACCGATTTAATATTGGTCATAATTTGACATTCAATTGTGGTTTTAGTTGGAAGTGCAATTATAGTATGCTGTCATAATTTTCAACCGCAAGTCACAGTTCAGCCACACATGTATCGCTATGCTGAAACTTGAAACTTCGCTTTCTGGGTATGAATATGACAATCTAGGTGCACAGGGTTGATCTACATGTAAACATCTTGATACATTAGTCCTGGGTCCCCCAGGCTGGGGTTGCAATTGATAAGTGCATTAATATGAAACCAATTTAGATGTATTGCTAGGTCATTGCCATGTGATATAATATCACAAGCCACGCCCATATGATGAAACATTAATATCAGCAGATCATTTAATGAAATTAATTTTATTAACTTAGTGAGGTCATTATTCAATTAGTTGCTTGGATGTGTATTGGCCTATCCTGTCATCATTTTAGTGAAACAAGCAGGGGCTCATAAGCGTGAATGCAATTTTTACCCTTGGAATTATTAATATTTTATAATGTTATATGCTTTTGTGGTATGTCTTTGTTTTTGCGTTTTGCCCATAATTGGTCAACATTAAATAAGCTCCTATAGAGAGATTCTGAAACACTTTGAACAACGTTAAGTGCAATTAGGTGCCTATGCATGGATAGCTTTCAATAGAGTATAGAAATAGGATGGTTTACAATATCATAATAAATCAAAATTATATTTTAGAATTTAATTGTTATTGTCCAAGAACTATGAATTGTAGCGAAATAAAACAAGTAAATATTGCCCAAAGATGGATACCAACAACTGTGACCAAATCAGTGGGATGTCGCATGAGATTTAAGCAGAAAAATCATTTTCACAAATGAAATATTTGGGGCATATGTTCTGTACAAAAATTGGTCAAGGACCTTAAAATTAAAAGGCTTGGTGTTTTGAAAAAAATTGAACTCTAGATCAGAGCATTGACAATAACAAACTGAAACACTTAAACTACATCATTGTTTTCCTCTAGCTATGGGGGGAGTTCTAGGATGTGGACTGTCGCCTGGATTGATGGTGATATATTCTGATTACAAATCATTATTATTACTATTATAAGAAAAGATCTCTCATATCGCAACCCATTATTTTTGCTATTATAAGCAAAGATCTTGTATCAAGAACCCAAGTCCATTTATTTTTTGACAAAACAAACCCTTACCAAAGGCATTTTATTGTATCGATCATAATACAAGTTGTGAAAACAAAAGATTTGGAACCCGATATGTAGATGGAAATTGCCAGGATTTGTGTTGTAAAACGGCAACGATATCAATGTTATGAGATGCAATAATGTTGATACAGCGATATGACGATTCGTGTCATCATCATCAGCGATTATCATTGACTAAATTGAAATGGCAAGGATGGATGGAAAAGCCCTAGTTTATTATGCAAGTCTGTATATTTCAATGGGTTTTATTTTCGCACTTGGAGAAAAACAAAAAAGAGTTTCTCAACTGCAGTATTTTTTCAGATTAACCCTAACCGCACTGAATCTCACTAAATCTCACTGCCAGAAACTATCTCCAGGCACGTGCTGCTGCATTGCGGCAATGACGTCACCTACCGCAGGCATATGTGGCCACGGAGTTTGTGGCCGCATATGACCTAGGGAGTTAGCTCAGTCGGTAGAGGGACAGACTTGGGTGCGGATGGTCCGGCGATCGAATCCCGGGGGGTGCTGGGTGATTTTTCGGGTAAAAAAAAATAGCACTTTTCCCCCCTCCCCCCGATACGCACAAAAACTAGCTTTACTGGTTAGGGTTAAAGGACATTTACTCTGTTTGTTGTTGTTGTATGACATAATGTGCCAGAAATCCATTTTTGCTTGTTGTATAATATTTAAATGTGCCAGAAATGCATTTTACTTGTATCCATCCTGTGGATAAATGCTACAAGGTACTCGTTATGAGCTTTAAAAATGTGTGTGAGCATAAAAATGGGTTAAAAGGGGTTGTTTTATCGTTAAATCTCATGATTGATACTCTATGGGTCCACTGTGAAAGCAATTTCATATAAAACGGATGTTTTTCAATCGGTGCTAGCTAGCTATGTTTGCAGCTAGCTATGTTTGTCTGAAGGGTATAATTGAACATGAGTGATTTGCTCAAGGGTTGTTTGTGATTAGATTTAAACATACTGCTATTCTTGTAGACTTATATTTGATATCACATAGGTTAATGGGTTACTGTGCCAAAATAGTTTCTACTGTACTACTAGTAAGTGCTCCTTCAGGATAAAAATGTTGATGGTACATGTAGGACAATGAGGATGATTTTCTGATTACACTTAGTTGGAGAAGTCTTGATGGAACACTTTGCAGTCAATTTGGCCAGCTTTTAACATTTTCCATGCGGCAGGCGTCTGCAGTCGAAATTTCAAAATGTCACAAAATGATTCACAAATGTCAAATTGTTGAATTTCATTACCATATTTCGAATCAAATTTGCCTAGTATTGGTTCAGTAAATCTTGAGATAGACTTTGACAGTTGGGAAAGGTTTCTGAAAAATCTGTTTTGTATACGGTAAAATAATAGCCATGTGGAAATTGTTAACATAGAACATTTCATTAACTCCATCCCTTAACTCCAATCAGCTAATAGGATGGGATGTTCTCTCGCCAACACATAATCTCCTTAACAAATCTTTCAAGCAATTGAAGTGTTTTTAAACTAGAAAATTGTATGGTCACAGGTCACCGGCCTACTGCAGAATTTTGTCCTGTTTTATTTTGTTCAAAATTTATCTAGTATTTTCAGCAAATGTCAATTAGATTAGTATTTAGATTGAGAGAAAGTTCAAGGCAATTTTGAGGTGTTGTCACATGTGTTATTGTGCTATTTTGTGATAAATCGGGTCTTTTTCTTTCTGCCACGTTTGAGCACTTACAACTTACAAGTTGTCTTTTTAGGGTGATGTTTTTGGCAAATGTGACCTGGTGGTATTCAGCTGTTTTTAAAGTAAAATGAGTCATATTTGATTTAGAACGAATATTCGTTATACAAATTTAGTAGACTTAAAAGGAAATAAATCACAACTCAAATATCTAACTTTCAGAAACATTTAGTTCTCACTTTCTGAAATAAAAACATTGGTAGACTTCCATTTCATATCAGGTTGAATTAGAACACACCACCATGCAGTTAAAGTATTATTAAATATCGGAACAAATTTGAATTCAACCCCAAGTAATGGAAAGTTTAGCGGTAACTTACGTCATCGGTGCATATTAAGTACACCGGCTAATTGTTAAAATCCTGAGCCCCTGGTCTTGATTAATGGAATAATATACAGTACACAATAGGCGAACCTCAATAGATTTGTAATGCATTTTCAGTTCCACCTGTAAAGCAATACTGCAGTAAAGTGCATTGTATACCTCTTTGCAATTCATGATCACATTTTGTAGGTCAATCATAGGAACCGTTTCAACCCGAAATGCACAATAAATAGGCAGGAAACATTGCATCACATTTTGCCCCGGCTAAGCTTATTTGAAACCGATACGTATTCAGCTCAAGAGGCTATTGAAAGGAGCAAGAAATCTGTCTCCCCGATACAATTGTATTATTGCACAAGTTGCCTCCCCACGTCGTAATGAATAACTCTGATGGTTTGCCCCGTGCCAGGTAGACTAGATATGGCCACGAAATCGGTCAATTTGCCATTTGTTATTGTATTACTGCGAATAAGCGAGCTTTTGGACGTGACATTCGACTGGTTTTTACAACTGCCTACCGGATGTCATCTTTTATAAGGACCCTGGGCTGTGGCGATTTTGGTTAGACGTTTTAGACGACGTGAGACATGGTGGTGCTGGAGCCGGAGAGGATTATCAGCCAGTCAAATTATATCATTATAATAGCATCTCAGCCATTGCTAACAAGCTAACGGGTCAATCTGATTTATATTCTCACTGGCTGGCTAGGTAGCTACCATTGCATCTAAATGATGCAGGTTTTTATAGCAATAACCTAGGAAGACTTGCGTCAGATGATGAAACCGTTTAGTTGCCAAATAGGCATGGAGACATAAAGTCTTCAGCGCTAGGGCAAGCTTTAGCGTGAATTTGCTAGACCGCATTATCAAGTAATACATTATTATGATTAACTAGGGGAAAATGACAACACCGATGGATGGCTGGATGGACCAGTCAGTTGTTCTGATGGGTTCTTGTAGTGCCATCGGCATAGATAAATATTTTGCGTCCAAATTGTTGTCTGCTTAGCAATGAGAATCATTAACCGGGGGTGAAATTATCTTGCTTCAAGGTATATATGCGCATGCAACGAATCAAGAAGAAAATTATGTTTTGGTAAAATGAAATGTCAACACATTTACTGAACTGAAAATGAAAAACCCACATCAATTTATTCAGTTGAAATCAGGTCTGGGTGCCCTATTATATTTCTGCGATCAATATTAAATCAATTAACTATGCAACAGAAAACAATGGCTTAAAACCCACACTCGCAGGCAAATGAGGCGGAATAGTGATTTTGACTAGACAGTGACGTGCCACGTGCCGGAATCGGTGTGAACTCAAAATGACCTCTTAATTACTCATCCACAATTAAAGTTGTTAAAAACATCACGGTATTATTATTATATTTAGTCCTTTTATTGGGAAAAAACTAACAGGATATTAAAAAATTGCCAAGAAACAAATTGTGATTTTAAAAAGGATTTCTAAAAATATACAAAAAGAATGAGGAAAAATTGTTTGAAAAGGTGGGGGAAGAAAAGGATGAATTGTATGGAATGATTAGAAAAAAACCTGCATTACTTCCAGGATCTCCATAGGTGCGCAGAATTATGATTTCCTACACGATGACAAGTAGGCGGTTTTCATCAATAGCAAGAGAGAAGAAAAGGAAATGATAGAAAATAAAGAAAAAAATCCATTCAATATGTTTGATTATTGCAGCCTTTCATCGTTAAAAGAAATATCCATCTGTTAAATCTCAGTGCACTTTCTGAAAATTAACTTTGAAAATCTACAAAAGGAATTTCATCCAAATCCATAAGCTTTTAACAAAAATACAAATTTTGAACGTGCATTCCTCATTAGTGATGTATATTGTCGTCTGCGATATCAATCCCATTTCGCAGGGTCCATAATGATATAAAATACCTTAAAGAAAGAAATTGGTAATTTATTGAAATTTTGTTTCATATCAGCATAGTGATGCTATTCTATGCTACAGTAATTTGGTGGTACATAATAGGCTTCTCAAATTTGATCAAGGGCAGTCAAACTGAATCCCATTTGCAAAACTAAGTATATATATATATAATATATATCTTACTCAAAGACAAATTTGTTAATGTATTAAATCATCAAAATAGAAGGGACTTGAACAATGAATTGATGAATTTGTCCTGAGCTAAGTGAAGGGAGTGACTCATCGGTGATCAAACTGGTGCCATGGTAGTTAGAAAGATAAATAAACATATGCTTGATACGCTTGATTAAAATTATATAAATACAGCTCTTAGTCGTATATATGTACACCTGGAAATCAAGAATCAGGATACACATGGAAAATACTACCAAAGATAGCCCTATATTTTTGCATCCCAAATCCCAAGACGTTGCCATTTTGGAACATTTTAGTAAACATAATACTACAATAAATCGAATGAAAATTTACAGCATTACCCCTTAGAATGGTGTGATAAAATGCAAAATGCCTGTAATGTTGTATTTAGAAAAAACAAAGATTAAATTCCACCAAAAATTTGTGGTAAGAGTTGGATTGTGACAGATAGTGTGTTATCAAAGATGGACAGCTCAGAATTGAATAAACGGTGATACAAAAAGCGGTGATGTACGATTTGCTTAAAAACAGACCATATTCATCACTGAGTGTGACATTTCAAAACAAATGGACCGTGAAAAAAGTAATTATATACTCCTCCGCCCCAGCTGGTCAGTGAATGCTCGTGTTACATGAGACCATGTGCATGTATGTGCTTGGTTAAACAAAGGAAGTTTCCAATTATGTTTATCAGATAAACTGTCACCGTTTAGAGAAAATGTGAACAACAATGTAATTCTCTCTGTATGTGTGCACATGTTTAAACTGTTTAATTGCATGGTTTCTAATTTGCTAGAAGCTAGAGTCATGATAGCACTGTATAATCATATCCCCTTAACTGGTAACAATGCATTTAATTCTTTTATTTGCACATTGCTTTGATGTCCTTGTTTAATAAGGAAAACATACATTACTTCACACACAAGGTTTTACAATGGTGAAAGGTATTGAAATAAAGGAGAAGTGTTATTTCTCTCATTTCTGCTGGGGGCTTTGAAGGTGGTATTTCAAGGGTGCAAGAACAAATATGCGATTCTTATGTACAAATGACTGCAAGGAATGGCCAACACTTCAGATAATCAGATTTCTGATAACAAAAATAGATTTGTGAACCAACCATTATGGAATGTGGTTAGGAACTGATGCTGTCATTATGAAGAGCTTATAGACACAAGAGGATGAGAATCTGATTGTATGGATGCATTTTAATCAGTAGCAGTTTATATTACTGTGATTGTAATTATCTGTTAAAAGCCTAAGCTGCCAAGTCTCAAGATATATTGACTGTGATAGATTGCAGGATTTTGTGGTTTGCTATCTTCAGAAGATGAGATTAGGGTTTTGTAGATAGCTATTTTTACTGGTATTAAGTTTTGCGCTTTGCCAATGTTACCATTCTTTTCAAAAACATAGACCTGTATACATATAAAAATAATATATTTACACATATATTATTTTCATATTAACTTCATTGAGAGCAAAAATGCAAAAATTAATGAACCATAAACAATTCTTACTTTACAGTTTAATTTTGCTAGGAGGTAGTATTGCCAAGTCTGCCCCTGCCCTAATAGTAATAGGCTGAATGTATTCAGCCACTTGGGTCCCTAAAAAACAATGTTTGCTACATTATTGGGCTTCTGTTCACTCCAAATGTGTGATGATTTTACACTGGCAACACAAGGAAGCAAGAAGGTGGCCATGGTTTATAAAATAGAGCATTGTTTCTGGATAAATATAAAGAGGATTTTTAAGGACAAGGGGTTTTAAAGAATGGATGATAAATGACATGTAAAGATTTTATGATATTATATTGATGTCATATTTTGACAAGAAGTTTGTATTGAAATCTGGCAGATGTTTGGTAGCTTTTGGTATTGGTCAACTGCACTGCAGGCATACCAGGAAGGTATACTGTGTCATGTTTTATGAAAAGAACAGATCTCTATGCTTTACTTGGATTGGTACAACTCTCCAAATCATCACTGGTAAAATTCATATCGGCTGAAACATAAGAGAACATAATTTGTTTTTTATAATTATACCATGCAAAAAACGCAGAAACATAACTAATACACTTTTTATACAGTACACACTGACAATATCAATACACAATGAACAATGAATATCATCTACACATCGTTAACTCAAATTATGTTTTGTTTCAGGTTCTCCCTCGCTTTTTCCCCACAAAATTAATCAAATTGTCTTGTTTTTCTCTTCTATCTCTCCAGGCCCATGTGGTAGCAGCGTTCGAGCAGAGCCTGTCGAACATGACCAATAGGCTGCAGATGCTGACATGTAACGCCGATCAAAAAGACAGCGAACTCCAAGAACTCCGTGATAAAATTGAACTTCTCAAGATCCAATCCAGCAATGCGGCGAGGGATTCCTCGTTAGGATTGGTACCGGGTGAATCGAGCACATTACCCAGGAAACTTTCTAGCCTATCTAAAGACAGTCACGGTATGTTATGAGATGATATTTAGACTTGTTCCCAGGGGGCATGGTTCTGTGATTGCATTCAAATGTGTGCAGCGAGTAACTGATGGATTTCTATTTTGGTACTGTGATGTGATAACAAGATACCGAAGGTTAATTACTTATGTGTTTGAATGTAATCATTGAACTAAGTCCCTAAGAATTATTACAATTTTTAAATGTGAATATACATGTATAAGTTTAAAATTGAAGGACAATATGCTGTCCATTTCTATATTAAAAATGAAATCACAGAAACACTTCTTGCACCATATCAAATCTTTAGAAACCTATCAAATCTAATTACAACATGATTTCATTCCATTAACCCTAACGCTACTACGTCTCACAGTCACCTCACAGCCAGCACCACGTGGCTTGCGCGCGCACAAGTTCTATCTCCTGTAGCACTAAACTACGGGTATATATGGTCTCCGATTTCTTAGCCTGTGAAGCCCTCCCCCCGTGGCTGAGTGTTAGTATATCTCGCCTGTCACGCGGCCGACCCGGGTTCAACTCCCGGCGCCGGCGGACATAATTTTTCCCATTTTTTATTTAACCCCCTCCCCCTGTTCTTCGTTCCATCCCCACTGCCACGTTCTAGGGTTAGGGTTAATACGACACCACACAGTGCATTTCTTTAACCCTAACGCTACTACGTCTCACAGTCACCTCACAGCCAGCACCACGTGGCTTGCGCGCGCACAAGTTCTATCTCCTGTAGCACTAAACTACGGGTATATATGGTCTCCGATTTCTTAGCCTGTGAAGCCCTCCCCCCGTGGCTGAGTGTTAGTATATCTCGCCTGTCACGCGGCCGACCCGGGTTCAACTCCCGGCGCCGGCGGACATAATTTTTCCCATTTTTTATTTAACCCCCTCCCCCTGTTCTTCGTTCCATCCCCACTGCCACGTTCTAGGGTTAGGGTTATACTCCACCAAATCATTGACAATTTTATGTCACATTACATTTTTACGAAATACCCACCATTCAATGTTTTGGTGCTGGGACTATTTCAATGTTATATTTTCCAATGATAATTACTACAGGGCTCAAAATATGGTATGCCCGAGGTTAAATACTACCAAATTTTCCAAAGGCTTACGCCTTTCTTAAATAAGGTCCATGCATTTTACAATACAATAGCCTTCATGGCAAAGACCCACCCAGAGGACTAGCATGAATTTTGGTTTATTTTGAGCCCTGAATATCCATTTCCCCTAAATGTTTTCGCTCTAAAAATGTTGCCAACTCTTTTCCTGCATGGTTGAACAGTCATCACAGCATAAAAATGACGATAAGCTATGTAATGTGTGCCAAGGCAATTTTTCATAATCTCAAATTTAGTATCCAAACTATACCTGCCCTCACTTACAGCTGCCAAAGCCTCAAATCAAGCGAGGGCAGGCTTTGAAACTGAGTTTTGTCCAGATTGAGCTTATTTATCTGGTCAAAACAAATGTTGTGCATAAATCAGTATTCTGATTTAAGTCAAGATTATTGTACTGGGAAATATTGCCGATGCACTCACTCCTAGTGGTATCTAAGTGCATAAACTCTCAAGCATTTCTTGTCCAAAATATCTGCCCTATGCTCGTGCTATTTCTGTGGCTGCGATTTTTTCCTTCTGTTTACTGTGCTCTTTCCAAGTATTATTTCAGTTTTAAACAATGAAAATCTTTTATTTTGTTATGATTCATGTACATAACCTTCAATGATTCTGTTTGCCTGCTCTGCCTATTTTTTGTTGTTTGTTGGTCGATATCATCGATTAACCAACTTATTAATCGTTATAAGAGATGGCTTGCATATAAAATAAGATTGCAGTATCGGTATCGTCCTTTGTTGTTTTGCTACTGGTTGAACATAATGGAAATATGGAAATTATCGCGCTGCATATATTTTTGTGATTTTCGTGCACGAAGCAGCTACCGTGAAAATAATAACACACGATTATATTTCTTTTGCATATAATTCTATGCGATGAAACTACAAATCGTGAAATTTAAAAAACCCCTCTCAAAACAGTTCAAAATCGGCAAAGCACAAGTAATTAATCGCGCGAAAATAATCACTTTTACGAGGATTATCATTTATCAGTAAATAAACTTTGGACCTTACCCCCTCCATCTGCCTTTTTAACTAGTCCCTGGTATAACCAATTAAATTATTATACTACCTAACATTGTAACTCGTGCAATAAAAATGAAACATTGTCGTATCAGATTTTGGTAAGTACATGGACAATTTATAAGCCGAATTTGCTCGATTTTGTTATCAAAAAGCTGCAAAATGTGCATGCATGCTTTTCCTTATAGAAATAAAGTTAAATTGTCGTTGCTGTAATTTTACTTAGTGAATATGTTTTATTTTAACGCAATTTGTGACTCTACATACTGAAGCGCTTTGCGTATGAGGCAAGTCTTTTAAAAGCTTAATACAAAGCCCCTGAATAATGGTTTAGTGAGGCAAGTGGAGCTCAGATAGTCACTGACCGAGGTATAATTGCTATTATTGAACTGATAACTTGAATGACATTTCTCATGATGATTTTATTAACAGTAGTTATTGATCGGAAATTGTTGACATTTTTGACAGATTTGTTTGCTTATTATTTCAGTAAATAAAGACAAATTGATTGATTTTGTGTCATAATTATGTTTGTTATCAAGTAACAGTGATTTTGCAATATTTGATGATAATTTTATTTTGATAATTTGAACTCTCTCCAAATATAAAACAGTATGTAGAGTCATACATTTCTACTGTGTATTATGTTTTGGTTTCATTTTTGGTTAGTTAACCACTTTTTCGCATTATATTTTTTTATTTTCTGCCTGCCTGCTCTCTTTTCTCTGCTGCTGTGTGTTGACATCCTGTCTCGTATCATTTTTATTTTCTACCCGTCGTCCTGTCTTTTGTGCTACTGCATTCGTCTGCTGTCTTGTGTCGTCTGCTGTCCCCTATATCTGCTCTCCTTTCGCCTTGTGCACCACAGCAAACTACAACAACGCCTATCCATCCTATCCAGCATTTACAAGAAACAATTATGCTAATTGGACACCCTCAGGAAGCACGCCAGAGGTACACATCAGAAGGCAGACGTCGTCGGACTCTATGTCCAGTCTCAACAGCATGACTAGCATGTCAAGCGTAGGATCAGCGGCAACCGACAGCGAACTTAGCGATAAGAAGAACAAGAAGAAGAAGAATTGGGTATGTATTTTGGAAAACTGCAAAAGTGGGTAATTTTGTGTTACATTAATTGTCATGTGCCATGACATTTTATGTGTGAACATGAAATAACCACTTTTTCCGTATTTTATAGAAATTGTTTGAACTAAGTAATATTTTTCATTCGCTGTGTAAAGAACATCTGCAACTTTTTTTCCAATTGAAAGAAACATGACCTTAAAATTGTAATCAATTTTTGTGTTTGTAAATATTAATGAAATAAATAAATATTACAAACATGAATCTTTGGTGAACTTGTAACATTAATGCCATGTTACGGTTTTTTATCTTTCATAAATTAATAAATGTTAATTAATACGCATCACATTTAGTTGATTAACAAAATCCAACCCCTCAAAAATATAAACCTGCCCAAATACAACCACCAAATACTAAATCCACTTCTCTCACGTCTTTGTCATCCTTTACGACCATTTTGTAATACCGAATGTTTTATCATCTTTTCGCTCCTCTCACTCTCTCACATCCACAAATACGCACAGATGTCTTCAGGGGAAAAGGTAAATTGTCTTGACAAACATGCAACCACCACACATGGAATGAATTGTGTGTAGTACTAGCCATTTAATGGCATGTCTCACCGCACTGGGTCGTCTGTCTGTCAGTAATGTCTGCCCTGTATTTATCTCATTTTTACAAATTAATTTTATAATTCACGTCTACCGTGGTCTGGTGGTTCCCAACACGCACTTGTTTGAAGTGATGTTTGAAATGTTTTCAATATTAATCTGGGATGTTTTTGTTGGAATGCTTTGAGTTCAAACTTGTTTTCATTATTTATTTATTTTTGAAGAGGGGGGGGGGGGGGGGGGGGGGGGGCGGTGCAATGCACATCCTTGGAAATGATCATATATTTTAAACAAGTATTAGCCAAAATAAATCATTTATTTATTATTCATTTTAACATTTACTTTTTGATGCTAACTTGGTACAGAATTACACATGATATAACCGTCAGTTCTGTCGCATGCAAAAAAATGTCTATTTGTAAATGCTTTAAAATTAACAAGATCGTATTAACAAATCTATAGATGCAAATTCAAACATTATTTTTGATACATTGATAATGTTTCAAGCCACTCATGTCCCGACTTTTATGCTGATAAATAATATTCTATTACAGCACTATTTGACGTCTGCCTTAGTCAATCGATACAAGTATACCGTCCCTCATTAATGTTTTTATGCATGTGTATTTATCATTCTGTATCCTTTTAAAAGGGCACAACTAGTGACAAATTGCACGATATTGATCTCGTAAATTTATTGGTTTTGTAATATCATCCCTTTAACCAGACAGTCTATGTATCCCATAATGTGATGTTTAATAATTTGATGGCCCAGACAATTATGTAAAGACATCTCTTCAAAGATCTCATTATTGTTGTTTTGTAACATTGTCCCTTAACTAATCAGACTACATGTCCACCCCACAATGCAATTTTTAGTCATCTGTTGTTCCAGACATGTTTCTGTAAGGACATCTCTCCAAAGACTTGTTTCATAATTGTTTTGAAATTGACCCTTTAACCAAGCAGACTTCACTTCCATCCCACAATGCAATGTTTTAGTAATCTGTTGTTCCAGACATATTTCTGTAAGGACATCTCTCCAAAGATTTATTTATGATATAAGCCGCTTATACTTTAATATTGCATGTCTATAGTTTACATAAGAGCTGTGATCTTGTTTATCTCGTGTCATATTTTGGAACGCATGAATACAATAATTTCATCCCAGACAATTTGAAATTATACTGAAATACAAAAATAGGTCATGGTTTAATTGCAGTTTCTGCTCTGATGACTCAATTCCATGCTCATATTTGTATTTCCAAGTCACTTGAGGGAGACATGCCTTGTTTTAGACCAAGCATCGCGTATGTAGGGCAATGATGTTCCGTTTGGAGTACTAGAGCAATATTAATAAATGTTCTAGATGGATGGTTTAATGCCACCAATGCCGAGTATCCATTTCAATTGCGGGCATACGGTGAAGTCATTTGTCGCAAATTTCAATCGCCGGATATTCTTAAATGCCAATCCATTTGTTCATAACAGACTGTGTTTACTGTACACGCAGAACATTTTGTCTCTCTCTCTCTGACAACTTACTGCCCTGCAGCGACGGTCCTTTGCAGACAATTTGGTTTGAGGAATAACACTAAACTAGCTGGGCTACTTTCAAAATCATACAATACACTGGTATTTTTGGTAATGAATGTTGCGAGTATTTCAAAGCCAGCATCATGGATTTTGATCATAGTTCTCTGATATTTGTACATAAATCAGCATGCATTTTGTTATATGTGTCATTTAATGTGCTGTGTATCACTCACTAAATCTGGTCATAATTAAGCGCACTCTATTTAACTGCATCCACCTGTTTGTACCCTCACTTTACAGTTACGCAGCTCTTTCCGCGCCGCTTTCAGTCGCAAGAAGAAGCCGAGTGGCACCACAACGGACGTCGAGGATCTAGAAAGCAACGCGTCATATCCCAGCAATAGCAGCTACTCGCCGACACAATCCCAGATGAAAACATCAGCATCCACATCCGCGTAAGTACCGGCTTTACAAATTCATTATCTTTTTTTTTCAAAGGAAGGCTTGGCAAGATGTGGAATATCTTATTTGCCGTATGGCCTGGGAGCTATTCCCTCAACATTGTATTTCTTACATACATACAAACTCCCATTTCAATTTAGACTCCGTATTTTGTTGTATTTAGGCTTGTAGCAACTGAGACAGACAAGCCTTTTAACCAGAAAATGTTGTTTTGGCTCGCCTCCCTCAGCCGCCCCGATTTCCACAAATTGTCGTCCCACATTTTTGGAGACTTGCTACAGGCTCACATCCACCGGTTTTGTTGTTCTTTCGGTATCAGATGTAATATCCGCTTACTTGACTGTACAACATTAATCCGTAACTGTTCCACAAAAGTCTAGGGCCTCAAGGGCACCTGTTGTTCAACTCGGTTTGAAAACATTTAAAGGGTTGATCGTGTTGAGCCCACTTAAAAAACTATGTGCCAAACCTGTTTCGAAATCAAGTGCCTCAGATGTCCTGAAAAGCTGGAATTGTTTGTGTGCATGTGGTTTGCAAAGTTCATAAGTATCAAGGACTTTTATCATTTCCATGCTAAGTTGTCCAGTTCCTAAAAAAGTCATTACAAGAAATATAATGATTAACAAATATTGAGTGCCAGGTAGGGAGAGCTAAAAGTTTATAACAAAAATATAAACATGTGGTCTATCAGGGTTTGAAGATGCAGAACATCAATCTACCCAATCCAAACGAATGTAAATTTCCCTCGACATGCAATCATTAACTCAACAGTTCTAACACTTAGAGCGTGTTTCTACAGAGAGTTATTAGCCGGTTGATCACGGGGGGGTAGACGTCTAACAGCTCTGTAGAAACAGGTCCTGGCGCCGTTAGCCGGCTAATCTACCACAGGCAAATTATCCTAGAAAATCAAGGATAGCGGTGGTAGGTTAGCCTGCTAATTGCCCGCCAGAGCTCTGTAGAAACAGACCGCCGCCCGATTAGCCGTCTAACCGGAAATTGCTTTGTTTGTTTATTGCCAAGATGCTTGTTTGTTGTGTTGTTATATAATTAATCCGTGTCATTTCTAAATCAGCCGTTCCTCTACGCACACACCCCCACAAAGTGATTAGTCGTCTTTTACGTCGTCTGTAGAAACAGCCCAGTACTTCTACCACCGCCTTTTTAGCAGGCTAAGTTACCACCGGCAAAGGCGGAGGCTCTGTAGAAACACACTCATAGTATCCCTTTCACCTTGTTACCTCTCTACAGGATCTACGATGCGCAACAGAGCCAAGAGACCATTACCGATCTAAAGCGTCAGCTTAGAGATAAGGAGAGCAAGATAACGGATATCAAGTTAGAAGCTCTCACGTCGCAACATCAACTAGACCAACTCCAGGAGACTGTTAATAAGATGAAGGTAATGGATGCCAGAGAGGGGTTCAGTTATGTACTCACTATTGGAGCACAAAGTTAACAATTTGGCTTGGGGAATTTCAGGGGGTAAATAAAACGATGGCATGTTAAAATTGACTTATGATTTAATTAATCAAACATTCACAGTGTATTTATCTTTCCATGAAATACCGTGTTCCATAAAATTAGATAGATAAAATGTGCCAAATTAGAAAACATGTGAGGAAGACGGTGCAAGAGGGAATTTCAAGTAGGATGTAACAAAATTAAAACATTTAAAAGCAATTGATTTGTTGTTGTAGGCATTTTGAATTTGTATTATCTTTGCCTACTGGTTAGAGATTTCAAGAAATCACTCTGCAGCATATACATGTTTGCACATACTTGTATATACTTCTATTACAAGTAAGTGTATTTTGAAATCATTTATAATGAAATTGCCATGCAAGAGCTATTATTTATTAAAACTACTTAGTTTGATAATTGGTATTATTTTTATATAGGCCTCCTCGTGCTTTGATATGAAATAACCACATTGGCCCCAACTAATAAAACATCTGGTAACATATTATCTTATTTCTTCCACTCTACTCTCTACAGTCTGAAATGAACATGCTAAAGACAGAAAACGACAAACTACAGAGACAAGTCTCACAGAGGCGGTCGGCCGTCATGGAGGCAAACTCCTCGCAGGCTTCCCTCAACTCCTTGGGTTCATCAAAACGCCTTAGCAGAGATTCCCTGGACCGACACCGGCTCAGCATGGGGTCGGAACACGGCAGTCTAGATATCCTATTGGATGATAACAGCGGAATGACCAATAACAGCCAGAGGATTATCGTCACGGTTGCGGTTGGGATGCCGTATGATGCACCAAAACCAGAGGTAAATATCATAAAATGAAAATTGCTTAGAAGTAAGTAGGTTTGGCTTGTTTTGATTTTTTTTTAAATCAGATATTTTAAGAATTAAAAATAAATTCAAGATTTTTTTGAAAATCGTAATTTTGTTTTCCAAAATGTTTTTAAAAAATTCCGTTTCGAAAATTATGCATCGACTAGCCCATAAAAACAGGGTTTTGGCTTTTTTCTTTTAATATATTTGTTGTGATGGGAAAGAAACTTAAATAAAATTGCATGGATAAATCACCACAGAATTGGCCTCTAATGGACTTAAAATACATATTTGTTTTGAAATGTCTAGTTCTAGTATACCATTTATCCAGCTTGTTGTCTATTAATCATAATTATAATGATGATGATTAGGTCAGTGTCATCCAACAATAGCAATTAGATAGTGAATAGACAATCACAAATTATCTACTTGAAAAAGGTGATGACCCACAGGTATGCTGGTATTCACAAAATTCTTGGATGTTGTCAACACACCTCTCTAAACAATGCTTGTTTTGCCTTCAAATAAAAAGGTGGCATTTATGCGATTCATTTATAAGGGTAAACAAGCTTTAAAATTGAGCATATTTATAACATGTTGTAAGGAATGGTACAAATTAGTAAAATACCCTGAACTTTCATCCATGACTGAATGTGATAATTTAAATAGGTGTGAAAATCTGGGAAGGTTTCAGTGTCAAATTAGTTGCCCAATAATTTCGGGACAAAAGAATCTATCAAAGCTGTTGAAAAATATCCGGAAAGAGGAAGCTCTTATTCTATATTAGGATGGTCACCTGTGGCCTTCTAACAGATTAAGAGATGATCTGATTGGCAAAATAATTAATTTTGAGCGGATTATGATATTGATGTTTAAAATTGGTAGATTACACGTATAATGCTAGGAATTCCACTGCCATACTACTACACTACTGCTAATATTGATTTGTTTTTTCGTTTTTGTTTTTCTTCAGGGTACAACAAACAAACAAGCCGAAGTGATGATAGGTACAATAGGTATTAGCAGTAAAACTAATTGGGACACGCTGGACAGTGTCGTCAGGAGAATATTCAAGGTATGTTTGTTTGTCAGACAATCAACAATTTCGGATTAATTGTTCTTAAGGTGCAAATGTGTCAGTTACACAAGAGGAAAGTGTGCCCATAAAGGATATGATACACTATTCTGTCAAATACTTGACACTTGGACCGCAGATACCCTATTTCTGAAAGTTTCTTAGTGTTAAATATGAACAAGATACACCCTTTTGCCTTAGAAATATCTATTTCATATGAATACATGTACCATGTGCGTCAAGTGGGATGTATGTATGGAAATCAAACAAGAGGCTCATCTTTATAACATGGTTTTGTTTGGATACAGCCAGACAATATTAGATAAGGCAATGAAAAAAAACCTGTTTTAGGTAGGGTTGGTTGGTCTGGGTTTTTTGTGTTTTAGTTTTTGGTGGTTGTTCAAAATTGTTGTGAAAATATTGGTAAATTGTCAACAATTTTTGAAAAAGAAAAGAAGAAAAAATCCAAAATAATGCTTTAAATCTCAAAATCTCAACAAAAGTAAATAAATAAATAAAATTAGTGGAATCGATGGGTTGGTCAGGCTCGTTTGTTGCCTCAGATTTATATTTGCATACCTATTGACTTTGCAAAATACTTCATTTTGCTAATTTCATAATTAATAAGATATCCATGAACATCTGAAGGATGTTTGGATTCGCCAAATAAAATATCTGTGAAAAGGGAGCATTTTGGATATTTCCGTTAAATAATTACCTGTGACAATTGAACTAATTTACGATATAATATGAAGGTTTTACAAGCAAGATTCAATGAGTAATGTAAATTTGCTGCTACCAAGGACAACAAACAGATAAAGAGAATCAGATAACAGTTATCTTTCCATATGTACTTATAGCAAATGAGTAATAATAGTATTGCGTTACATCATACAGTAGCCAAAATTAGCTCGTTATCAAAATCAAATATCAGTATTTGAAAAGCCTTATCAACTTCTCTGTATGAGAACGTAAAGTGTGTTGAAATGGGTGAATAATGGTAATGGTATATATTTCTCTAACGAGATAGTTGTGATTAAAACATTCTAATGATATCATCGGCTTTTGTCTCTTCCCATTGTGCAGGAATATGTATTAAGAATAGACCCTGTAACCAATCTAGGCCTGAGTGCAGAAAGTGTCAATAAATATATTGTAGGTGAAATCACAAGAACTAAGGATGGCGACCCACCAGAGTTACTACCCTGTGGATACCTTGTAGGGGATAACACAACCATACAGATTCATGTTAAAGGTATGCCAACCAAAATACAATTTTTCAGAAACCTTTCTCAACTTTTAAAGTCTAACTCAAGGATTACTAAACCAATACTAGGCATGTTTGTACATATTCTAATGCATTTCTCATGATTATTCTAAATATGGTAATTAAATTCAATAATGTTGACATTTTTGAAACATTTTGTGAAATTTGGAATGTCGTCTGCAGACGCCTGCCGTGTGGAAAGTGTTAATGATCAGCTGCTATTCTCTTTGTGATAACGCAATCTGTTATGATGTATAATTTTCAGATAAGACGATAAGTCGAAGTTGTAGCATCTGGTTGAATTTTTGAAAAAAAAATGTAGGGTTATGTTGCTAATTTTTCGTAAATACTGCCACACTTGCATTTGAATGTATTTGAAAACTTTAGGAAAATCTAGAATGTATATATACCCCTAGAATTTCCACCAAGTTGGACAATGACAATAACAAGGCCAATAAGACTCATTATAAAATAATCAGCTTCTAAAAATCAGGAATATAAGTTTCCCTTAACTCAATGAATAACAAACACCCTATAATATACTTCTACCTACAGGTGTAACCCAAAATGGCTGTGATGCCCTGGTATTTGAGAGCCTTATACCCAAACCAATCTTACAGAGGTATATATCCCTACTAATGGAACATAGACGCATCATTCTGTGTGGCCCAAGTGGCACAGGAAAAACATACTTGGCACAGAAACTAGCTGAACATATAGTACAAAGGTAAATATGTGTGTACTTGAATTGTTGGTTTACGAGATCATCTGAGAGGGGGCGATGTTTGGGTAGGGATGTGTCATAGGGAGATGTGAATATGTGAAGGCATATTTTAATAGTAAATTTGAATATTATGACCCATTTTCATGCACAAATGTTATTCAAAATGTGATTTACACTATAAACCCAGAGTTGACAGTAAATATGCATTGGTTTGCTAAATCATCTCCCCAGACGAAAGTAGTTTGATTAGGGGTGTGTAAATAAGAGGACCTATATTTTATTCATCAGGTTTGATATTGTGACCCATTTTAAGATGCAAAAGATGTCGAAAATAGAATAATACACAGTGTTAAAAGATAAATATAGATCCAAAATGCCATGCCATTCATATCATCAATGTTGTCCATTTTACCAAGTACCTTTTCGATGTAACTCTGAAAGTAAGCATAATGAGCATTGCCTACATTAATATGGAATCAACTTAAGCTTAATGCACATATTTGTTAAATGCACAGGTTCAGTCTCAATTCCCTTTTAATGTAAAGTGACACCATAGTGCAGACACATCTAAGTACAATTTTCAACATTGCTGTGTAAACTAAGTAGTTAACCATTTTTCTTCCATTCTTAACAGGGCTGGTAAGGAACCAACAGAGGGCGTTATAGCAACTTTCAATGTAGACCACAAAACTAGCAAAGAACTGAGGCAATATCTCACCAATGTAGCAGAGCAATGTGAAGCAAAGTAAGTTGATTCAGCTAGTTACACAGTGTAACTTGGTAGTACAGGGTATTGTCAGTGTAAAATATACAGAAGGTTTAGGGGGTGTGAGGACTTAAACCAGTGTCTTCAAGCTATTTTGATTGATGTACTTCCAAGTTTCATTGGTAATCATCTACAAACATGTAGCGTACTGGTATTTTTGACGAGATGTGATGTTGAGAAAATAACGAAAATCGCCAAATATTAAGAATGTTGACAGGGAATATTGAACCATGCCTATGCAAAACATGCATAGCAATTTCTCATTAACTTTAAATAAGCTTTTCTTTCAAAAACATTCACAATATTTCAAAATTTTCAAAATATTGAGAACAAATCCCTCAATTTTAAAAATTCTGGATTGGATGTGCAAGTAGAACAGATATCTTTGTCACCTTATAGTAATTAACCTATATCTAATCGTATGTTGTCTCCTCTCTTCTCTCTTCTACAGTGCATTGGATCTGCCTACTGTAATCATCTTAGACAACCTACACCATGTAGGTTCCCTTGGCGATGTATTCAATGGCTTCCTCAATTTTAGGTATCATAAGTGTCCATACATCATAGGCACCATGAATCAGGCAACATGCTCATCTACCAATCTACAACTCCACCATAACTTCAGGTGAGATGAGAGTTTATGTTTTAGTGCAACAAAGTCCAATCTGCAATGGCTGCCATTTGGGATATTGTGTATTTTCACATGGGTGCATCTTAATAACAGCCGTAATATGTAACATGTGGCAGCTATTATAGATATTGCATTTTCACATAAATGAGATGTTAGTGAAAAAAAGGTTCTATTTGTTATAGCTGCCCTATGTCACTTTAGTTTATATCAATGGACTAACACATGATCATGTCTTGCAGCTATTACAGATGAAAAATTCTGGGTTAAAAAGATGGCCTCATGTGATATTCGATCTTGCTCAGGATTCAGAATCAGGAAAAATCTGGAGATCCTCAAAAACCAAGTACTTTGAATCGAACCTCAACTCAATCAACATTTCATTTGTTTAGCAAGAGCATGTAATCAATGCACTTTTTGTTATGAATAACTCAACTTCTTCTGACTTTTCAACAAAGTAGTTGTTAATCTATAGTGTGAGTCTCTTTAGTGCAAATTCTAAATGTATTGCTTCCTTTCCATAGATGGGTACTGTGCGCCAACCACATGGAACCCGTCAAGGGATTCCTCGGTCGCTACCTCCGCCGCAAGCTCGTGGAGACGGAGATTCGGGACAATACGCGCAACAACGACCTGAACAAGATCATGGACTGGATCCCCAAGGTGTGGCAGCATCTCAACAAGTTCCTGGAGACACACAACTCTTCCGACGTGACCATTGGACCAAGGCTGTTCCTGTCTTGTCCCGTAGACCTGGCTGGTTCACAGGTGTGGTTTACGGATCTATGGAATTATTCGATCGTACCGTATCTGCTGGAAGCTGTACGGGAAGGATTACAGGTTAGTACACTCTCACATTCAGGGCTTCCAATTTTGGCAAGAATTCACAAATTGGTTCTTGAAAAAGTTCTTATAAGCAAATTGGGGCGACGGTTGAATCCAACATACATTCATGGAAACGATGCTAGACTTGAATCAAGTCCATGACGGAATAAAGCATAGCAACAGAATTTAAGCAAGATTTGTATCTAGTCAAGGATATGTATGTTGCATTACGCAGCTGCGCCAGGAAATTTGCTTGAATCAATTCAAATTTTACTAATTAAAAAGTGTGGACATCATGAGCAGCAAACATTGTTATTTCCCAATAACAGATGCTTGCAATTGTCCACTTACAAACTATTAATTCAAGCATAGACTTCATTGCAAGTTGCTTTTCAGACCAATTTTCATAACTTTTATTTTGTCCATTTTCATTACAGCTCTACGGTCGCAAAGGTACATGGGAAGACCCTGCTGATTGGGTGATAGACGGTTACCCCTGGCTACCTACCAGTAGTCAAGACTGGCCCTCATTACTAAGGCTACGACCAGAGGATGTAGGCTTTGATGGCTACAGTGTACAGACTGGTAGCAGTAAAGGCATGCAATCTGGGGCTCAGAGTGATGTGGAAGGAGACCCATTGGTGAGTACTGAGATCAATTTAGAGAAACAGCACAGTAGTTAAATTAGGGTAGTTTACACGATTAGGATTTTAGTTTTGGCTTAAAATTATCAGTAGTTATTATCAATGTTGTAGTAAAATATGTTCACTCTGTGCGGATATTAACGTTACCTAATCTAATCATAATTTCTGCCAATTATTGTAATTTGTAATCAAGATCGAGACTACCTTATTTTCAGATCAAATTTTTGTAGTTTACTAATACTGTTGATGTCATTTGTTTTGATGAATACATGCGCTACAGATTTGTTAACTTAGTGATGACACTTAAAACCATGTTGCTTCCAATTATTACATACAATCAAATGCCCAGGGATACCAGTCACAAAGAAACTCTCCTCACTAAGAATTCTAAATGTATACCATTCATGTTCACAGTTCTTCAATTGATGAAATTCCATTCTGGTTCAAAATAGTTTCTTGTTAAGTTATAGTAGAGTTATTAAATAAGTATTTTAGTAGAGAGATGTTATACATTTTATAGACAGTTGTTGATGTAACTGTGCAGAACTAACGTTTCACTTTATTTTTGTTGCGTCCTTAATTACACAATGCTGGCTAACAGCTTCCTGCCTCCCTGCTATCAGAAGTAAATAACGGTTTTCTACTTTAAATCTTAGCGGAGCTTGTATTCTATATTCTATTATTAGAGTAACTTTCCTATCATTTTAACTAACAAAGTTACTACTTATGAATACAGTTACTGATTATGCATTCCGTGCATGGTCGCTATGTGAGCTGGTACACTAAACCTATATGTTCAAATTAGAATATTATTTGGACAACAATTGTAGCATGGAATTTTCATGGCACTTTCATGTGATACCCACAAGATATCCATGAGATACCCATGTGAAACCCATGTGATATCCCCAAGATGATCATGTTCTATTCACGTGTCATGTGATAGATATCCATGAGATACCCATGTGAAACCCATGTGACATCCTCAAGGTGATCATGTGCTATGTGATACTCATGATACCCATTCATTCTGTAATGAACATTTTTTGTGACATGCAAATTTCAAAATTTGACAATATCGTATATATTGATAGCTCACACTGTGCCATAAAAAGACTTTTTTTGTATGGCTGCCTTAAAAACGAGGAAATAATGTGTTAGGAGAACTCCCACAAACAGTACCAGCTCAGTAGCAAAATAGAAGCAAGCCATATTTAAATGTGCATAATGATACCGGATTGAACGTTTTATAATAATAGACAGTCCATCCATCCATACGTCTGTTATATATCTTGACCTTTGACCTGAATGACTTATTCTTCTTCCTCCTTGTCTTACTCGGGTTCTCTCTTCTCGGTCCATCCAATGACAGCTGAGCATGCTTATGCACTTGCAAGAAGCCTCCGGGTACTCCAGCCCTCGTAGCTGTGATAGCCCTACTCTGTAGTGTAGGTACAAACCAGTTGTGATGTACTTGGTCTACTTATAATTGTTGGTTGGACCAGTCATTGGTGGTTATAGTTATTGTTGTTGTTGTTGTTGTTTGTTGTTGATTTTGCACGGTGTTCCAGATTGAATTCAGCTCGTATTGTATGCTTTTGTACATGCTTGATATCCACGACTTCGACTTAAGCGGAACATTGGTACTTAAGATGTTTCAAAAAGAAGAAGACTTTTGAGAAGAATTTGAGAAAATAATCACTGCTTTGTGTGTGCAATTGAGTTAATACTATTTCTAGTCTCTAGATAAAGCTTAACACTTTCCACGCGACAGGCAGCTGCAGACGACATTCCAAAATTTCATAAAATGTTTCAAAAATATCAAAATTATTGAATTTCATCGCCATATTTGGAATCACCATGAGAAATGCATTGAAATAAGTACAAACATGCCTAGTATTGGGTCAGTAATCATTGAGATAGACTTGGAAAACTGTGAAAGGTTTCTGAAAAATCTGTTTTGTATGGTAGAAATAATAGCCGCGTGGAAAGTGTTAACACTATCCATGCGGCTGTTAGTTTTACCATGTACAAAACAGATTTATCAGAATCCTTTCCCAACTTTCAAAGTCTTATCTTATGAATCACTGAACTAATGCTAGGCATGTTTGTACTTATCTTAATTCATTTCTCATGGTGACTCCAAATATGGTGATTAAATTCAATACTTTTTTCATTTTTGAAACATTTTGTGACATTTTGGTACTGTCGTCTGCAGACGCCTGCCGTGTGGAAAGTGTTAAGAAGCAACCAATCTAAGCTTTCATTAACTGCATAATTTTGGTACAAAATATCAAGACTGTCGATCCTGTATTCACAGGAGCCCATCTCTTGCAAGGCATGATGATTGAGTTTGAATCAAATTTTAAGTCCAAAATATTATATGCCAGAAATAGTATTCTTGTTGCCTCACCCATAATGTCTTGCTAGTTGTTTCCGTTCGTTTTGTTGCATCAAATAATTAAGTATGGCATGCACAAATACCTACTGTACTATACGAGTATATGCCTATTACTTATGGGAATGTGGAGCTACATAACACCACATTAGCAGGGTATGCAGGGGATTTATGTAATATTGTATTTATGTTAGTGTAAAAAACATTATCACACTTATGCGCAGAGCACACATCGAGTATCCAAAATGACAAGTACTATTCTGTATTATTCTGTAAAAAAGACGACAAAGAAAAGAATCCTGCTCTATGGGTAACTATACCTCTCAGGAAGGGTCGGTCAATCTGGTTGGGTTTCTTTTTTTGGGGGGGGGGTCCCAAAGTATTCAAGAAATTGTTGGTTAATTTCAACAATTTAAATATTTTCAAACATTTTTGACGATTGTTGAAAACTTTCAAAAAACAATTTTGTAATACAAAAATAGATATTAAAAAAATGGGTCAGGTGGGTTTTTTTGTCGCATAAATGCATTATGGTATGATTTAAAAATAAAAGATCAACAGCATCATGTGGATTTCTTTTTCACTGTGCAAAAACCTTCAGGATTGCAATGTGTTTTAAAACCAGAAGCAACAGACTTTTAATTCAAATTTGATTGCTTTTCCATTAGGCCCTCTGCTAGGGAATGAAAGTTTGTATAAATGTTGTATTATTATCCATTTATTTTCCTCACATTTTTGGTGTGTGTATGTATCCATCCATCTATATCAAATACAAAAAATATACGTGCATGAGATTTGAACCTCAATTGACGAATGATGTATTTGTGTTTTTCAATCAAATGTAAATAATATTCATAGTTTATTGCCAGAATGATCTTCATTTATATCCCGATATAAACTTCCTTGCATGTTATTGAAATGTGTATCACAACGGTCTGTGTGCAGCTTGATTCAGATATAATTAAATTTGTCTTTACTTTATAAATGCATAATGCATAATAATTTACTCATACATTTATAAAGACTTTTTTTAAAGACATTATTTTTATCAAACTGTAAAGGATGATCTTGCTTCAGCTGAATATCTGCTATGCATGTGTATTGTTTATCAAACTCTAAAAACAATCCCATTTTTGACCGATTTGTGCTTTATTTTCATTGTGTCCAACAGTTCAACATGCTAATGAGGCTACAGGAAGCAGCCAACTATACCGGCAACCAAAGCTGCGACAGTGATACTAACAGTCTGGACAGTGTGGGGATGAGTAACGAAGATGTCTCTCAGGAGGTTACCGTGTGATGCGCTGGGGAGGAACTCATCTATTATTAGTGCTTTCAGATGGGCTTGTTACCAATGTTGATGACACTATGGTGAACAGTCGCAAAGATATCCCACTGCAGTTGTGGTGACTGGATTGTACCGGATCAAACAACAATTCACTCTGTGACAACTTTTGTTAATATCTGAGGTGCACCAATGTTTGGTTACATCAGAAGCAGTCATCGTGGAGATACATCACAAAAAGACAGTGCTGTTCATGCTCATGTAAACAGAAGGGACAGTGCTGTTCATGCTGTGCATGAGCGGAGGAAGTGTGCCGTATTCTATACAGAAACTTGTTTTATATATATAGAAGAATATACATATCTAGACTGTGTAGAAAGAAGGTCGGCAAGTCTACTTATTACAAGAAATAGATCTTGATGTTGGACCATTGAAACCAGTAATTAGTCAATATTGTAAATGTTTTCACAATTCACAGTATTCTTGTCAATTTTCAAATGTAGACTTGACTGGATAGCAATCGTTGGCTGTTCCAATGTTCAACAAATATTTGAGCAATCAGAACACTGACAAGGTCCTACATTCAAGAAGAGTGCCTATTTATGTGTAAATCTTTGTGGAGAGCTACACGCAGAAAGAAATAATAGCGGCTTGCTGGAGCTTGATGTCGAGCTTCAAAATTGTCCTCTTATTTGCGTAATAAAGTGCAATTTATGTTAAGTAATCGTTCGTGTGATTTGCAAAATGCATCAAGTATTCAGGATCTGAAAAATTGTTCAAAACCAGCACAGCAGAGTGTACTCAGAGAAAGAAAATCAGTCAGTAAATATATAAATGCTTGTTTTGTTTTGTGTGATCGTAATTATAGCAGATTCTATGTATATATGGCTAAATCTGTCATGGTATTCAATCAAGTACTGTTTCTCCCTGCATTAGATATGTATGGTTATCAATGGATCAATCTGTCTATATACAATCATCTAATGGTAAAATGATGTATTCCTAGGTTAATATTACAATCACATACTGTCTGTAGACACACAAGAGCACCAATACATGTCACCACAAACTCAGAAAACTGCAGTCAAGAAAACCATCCATCATTTTTCAGCTAAATTCAAGGTATATTGATTTGAAAAGGAAAAGATTGAAAAAGGGCCTAGTGATTTAACTAGCTATTCACCCTGTAGTAGTTGGGAATGATGCATAGATACATACGTTTGTGGTCGTGTTTTGTATCCTTTTACTACAACAACATCAAAAGGGACAATTTTTGCATCGGCTTTTTATGTATATAGGTATAACAAAGGTGCAAAATTCTGGAAAAAGTAATAGTTCAAATTATATTTCTCCCTTGGTGCGTCATCGCTGCATCTTTTGAAACAAAACAAATGCATTGCGCAGAATTAATATACACCGTTTACTGCAACCTTTTTTACAAACTGAGATATCCTCAGTTAACTGCAAAGTTTTTGCAAATCAAGCTTTAATATTTCTCTCTCCATGAAGTGAAATTAGTATGCAATAAAGAAACTAATCTTTTTCTCTTACTGGTTTTTTACCCAACTATAATAACTTACATAAACCTCACTGAATGAAGTCAAGCCATACATTTCTATCAAATCAAAACATTTTCTAACCAAACAAACTGACATTATCAGTTAAACCATCCACCAGAATAATTTATTTTATTTGTTCTTTTTTAATTAATTAAACTTAAAAGAAATATAAACTGTGTAAAAATGTAAAATTATTGTAGTTATTTTTTGTCTTAAAATGTATGTAAAATATATGGACTCCTTGTATGATAACTGTAAATGTGTAAATACCGATATACCTGTACAAAAGAAAGAGAGAAATGGATTTTAGATGATTTTAGTTGTTTTACTGATATCTGCAACTTGCCCTACTGTGCAGGAGTAATGTAAGGCAAACTCCTGGTTTAAAAAAAAAGTTTAACCTTTTTTTGCCTTTTTTAAGAAATTCTTTATAAAACTGTGATGTTAAATGTATCTGTTAAGGGTCAAAACTTTGTATCGTTTTAACTTTTGTTTAAAGAATACTGTAATTAGGTAACCAAAATGATGAAGTGTGTTTTAAGCAGGTCATTACAACATGTAAGTTAAGTTCGCTGTTCATTTGGCTTTAAAACTTTGGTTTTCTTTGACAAACATTCATTTTGGTGTAGACAAGAACAACATTTGAGTGACTTTGTTCAGTGGCTATATGTGATGTGATCAAGCGAAATGAGTTGCATGTCGGCAGATTCAATTAGTCCATCATTTAAAAGCAGGTGGGAAATAAATGCTACAGTATGGTCCAAACCCCACTTAAATTTAACTTCAAGTTTTTAAGTAACAAACAATTTACCAACTGAGAAAACAAAGTGAAACATAACAAATTGTCACTTCTTTTTACCTATAACTCAAAATCAATATTCCTGACATCCGACTCATTCCGCTTGATCGTGTCACATTTATGTATTTCATTGTATACAATACTTTTTAATTACAACAGCCAGAAATTGATCTTTTGCTTAATAAAACATTTAAAAAATGGCTCTATCTTTCAAATCTGATACCTGAAATTCCAGATATTTTTGAATGCAGCAAATCAAAAAGTTTTTTTTCTTCTTCAATTTCAACAAAAACAAATAAAAACAGTGCACCTATTGTTTTCAAGATTTTTTTGGTTTCACCTTTTTAAATATTGTAAGATGTTGTAATTAAGACATGTATATACTACTTTAAAAAAGGTACCTAGAGCGTATCTGAAATATTTGTAAAGTTATGTTGTTTCCATAGCGACCACTTAGTTGGTTTCATTCGTCTTTTATATTATTATCGTCTCTTTACCGATGTGCAATGTTAAATTTCAGCGCTAGGGTTTATTGTTATTATTGTAATTACTATTGCTATAATTCTTCAGACAGTGCCGCTGGACAATTAATATGGTGCTTTTGTGTAATGATTTTAGCGGAGGCTGGTTCTTGAAACTTTTATTAGTGCAACAAAAAATGGTATGATTTATTCATTTTATGTGGTGTATGCATTCATTAAATCGCATATTCGGCATTGTTATGTTCTGTGAAGTTACGTTTCTGTGCTCATCGCTGTTTTGTGATTCACACAATGAATAAATGAATATGATCAGGGTATGTGACACGTTATATCAAAAAGTACATTTTGTTGACATAATTTTGTAAAAAAGTTTTGCAACTTTATACCTTGTTTCGTTTGTTTAAATTTAAATATATTATTGAATACAGCTATAAACCCTTTTCTATCCTATTTTAAGTGCTTTTTAACCTATTTTAAGATGTTTGACTGACAGGTGTACTGTATGGTATAATGTGTCACATAGTGTATAGTGGAAGAAGACAAGTGTTTATTTCAAATAATTGAAAAGACTTATTTGCACATACCATTCTTTAGTGAATATTAATAACAATTTCACCTGATACAAATCAGAGGATAAAACCAGAATGATGGTTCAAAGGTCAGAAGCAAAACAAATTCATTTCCAATTTTGTTCACTCATGAATAAAATGTCTGAATTTCAGCATTTCCCCCATTTTTTTAAAGATATGGTATGTGCATTGAATGTTTGAAACGTGTTTGTGTGGAAGGTAATAACTGAGTGCTTGAAATCAAACTGACAAATTTTAACTTATAATTAATGAATTTATAAAATATAGCTTAACACTTTCCATGCAGCAGGCGTCTTCTGCAGACGACAGTTCCAAAATGTTTAAACATGTCAGAAGTATTGAATTACAGCCCCGTATTTAGAATCGCCATGAGAAATGCATTGAAAAAAGCACACACGTGCCAAGTATTGGTTCATCCCTACTTGAATAATTTTGGTAAAACTAATAGCCTCATGGAAAGTGTTAAACATACTAGAAGTAAAACTTAACACATGATGAAAGAAATTCTACAGTTTTGAACAAACTATGACAAAAAAAATCTCAAATTTAGCAGTCATCGTAATATAACCCATCAGTAATCAAATTTAACCCATGATGAAAACAATTTCTACAATTTTGAACAAACTAGCAGTCTGTCTTGTTTTGTATAAGCATTCATGGTTTGCCCTATCACACAGGTAAGGGGCTGGGAATAGGTAAGCTTGCTGTGCTTGGTATGTGGCATATACCCAAAGTATTTGGATAGAAGTTAGCACAAAACCATCTTCTTTATCGATTTTTTGTTTGTTTTTGTTTTTGTAATACTGCTAAATGTGGCGCATCTTAATTGACACACATTTGGTTATAGGTGTAACAAGATTGAAAGTATGTATGAAGTGTCCATGTAATATTCATGCCAGGCACATAGTGACATACAAAGAAAATAGAAGGTGATCCTTTTCAGTGGTAGCTACCGTCATATTTAAAGTATAAGGGATGATCACAATTATGGATGTGAGAATTTTACCCCAGCACATCTTTCCCCCCTCCGTTCTCTTATACCACTGCTGATCGTCATCTGATAATCAACTATTGTGGTTTGTTTTTTTGTTCCTAATTCAGTCATTCTAATTTTAAGCTCTGTTGCAGACTGCATTGGCAGTGGACATTTGCATATTAGATATATTTTTGTTTGTGTCAACGGCCTTCCCTTTCGAAGATATTCTCCCATATCTTCCCTTATGTTGTCTATTTAATAGCATTATCAAAGCATGTGAGATATTGATGATTTATTTAATAATTTATTTGAAAACATGTCATTGAGTGACACCAACAGTAACATAATTGATTCAAACTGTTGGGTTATTTTACTATTATGTCAGTATGTAAAATTGACAGAAAAACAAAGATATTTATGTCAAATATGCAGATGTTTTATAAAAGGCAAACAATATTGAGACAATCTTTCATAGTGCACAAAGTGCATTGGAAAAGCAGTCCTGGTCTGGGTGGACTCCTATCAGGATGTGGGGGGGGGGGGGGGGGGCACTTCTATCTAAAGGTGGTAACATGCTCACATATGGACATTCAGAATGGACCCATACAAAATATTTTTCTCTTAACACACAGATGCCCATAGCAAGTACAACAAGTATTCCAACAGTTTAAACCTACTGTTTACACCATTTTCTGTACGGTTTTTCTCTAAACAAAGACGCCTACTTCCAAGTTTTTATTATTTTTATTACCGTTTTTGAATCAGTGAGCATTGTACTTGAATACATGCATTACCACTCTGCAAAAAACATACATTTGCAAAAGAAATCAAAAATCAGAGTATCCACCTTTGAATAAAAGTACCCCTTCCCTCCCCACTTCTACTCTATTCAAACGTAATTTACACACATTTGTTGTATTATTTGTATGTATGTTTTTGTGTATGTAAGAGAGGAAGAGAATTATGTAAAATATTTGTAATAAAATATTTTTATGAGATTATCTCACTGAAAGAAACAAATTTGTATGTTTGCTTTGTGTTTATTTAACTATACCTTTGTGTTTACATATGGCTATAGATGGATTCAATCTAGGATTATGAAGGTAATTTAGGTAATTGCCATCTACCTGATTTGAGGAACAAAATTATGAACCTTCAAGCATTTTGAGAAGATCATATCTGGTTTAGGTAAAGGTAACATTTCATCAAGGTTCAAGGCTTTGATGCAACTTCCTTAGGATTAATACACCTAACACAACCCGTTTCTCACCAGGTGCTTATATGTTAGCTTATTCCAAATCATGAATCTGTACACAATTGGTAAAGCGTGAAAATGTAATCGCACGCAAATTACCACTTTTACAGTAGCAGTGTTAGGGGTTTTGGTTGTTAAGGTTACGGGTTAATGGCACATTCATACTCCCATCATTACACATCAGCCGACATTGGTGGCGGATATCGGTTCACGAGTTGAAGCAATGTAACATGTTTATCCACCGACATTGGCCTATCTACATCTACATCTATGCAACTACTCGTCAACGCCTTTCAGCAACTAGACAAGGTATCCCTGGAACCTAGGAATACAAACATGAGCGTACAGACACAGACCGGGATGATCCCCTACTCTTTACGAAGGAGTCTGTGACCTTTTAACGTGCTCGGGGATAGCTCTTCCGATACACGGGACCAACATTTCTACGTACCTTCCGAAGCACGATGCGCCATGAACATGCCAACTTCAGTCTGCACGGTCTGAAGGAGGCATGGGGACGAGGCTGTGTTGGTGTATCGTTTGTGAACTCTCACTCATAAACGATCCACCAACAGAACTACGGTGCGCAGCAGTGTACGACGCTCTAACCGACTGCGCCACCTCGCCCCTATGCGCAATGACGCCAGTATGAACAGGCCCCCGGGGAACAGGCCTTTAGTTTATTCAATCAAAAGAGCCAACAAGTATAAACATCATAAGAGATGTTTGATATTGTCATAGTTTCGCTTTTAAAAAGTTTCAATTCTTCTGAAAAGAGTCAATAGCAGAATGTGTTCTATACAGTGTCACCTGTTTTTACATCACAGCAGGCAAGCATACAAAAGCTTGTATGCTGGTATGCACACACACACTGCATGTCAGTTCCAAGGGGTGTCCATTATAAACCAAACACTAAACCAAACCAGTCATCTGTATACGACAGTAGTCAATGCATGTCCCCCATGCATGGAATAGAATGGAACCGGCACTTAGCATTGTTGATCAACAATGAGGTGACATGGTCTTTACAACACTAAATAAATAGCTTATGATCATAACTCCAAAACTATAACTCCTAGCAGAGGTCAAAGGTCAGGTAAAGGTCATTA